>MU388854.1:0-76066 GCA_022578795.1 Xylariaceae sp. FL0255 | reverse complement strand
CCCTCAAGTCACGACCCATTACCAACCAACAAACCCCCAACACATTATTTGTTCGTTTTTAACATTGGTTGGTTTTGCTTTCCATGCCAAACCCCCCCCCCCCCCCCCCCCCCCCCCCTTCTCTTCGGCGTGAGTGAGATTAATAGCTCTTCAATTTAGGCATGCTCATGTCAGCGGCGATGGCAATTAGGACAACTGATGTGAGCCTGACGATTAAAAAGTCTTTCATTTGCGTTTACAAGCCTGGTTCTTTGGCTTTGGCAAAAATAAAAGCCGGCTGGAAGATGAATCTCGAATACAGGTTTCTGGAGCCTGAGGTTGTTTCCACTCGTGAGCCGAGTGAGATGTATAATCCTTTCGGCACTCCAGACGCCGCCGGTTCCTATCAGGTCACCAGCTTCACACAGCTGGACTATCTCAACTTAGTGGACAACATTCTCACCGAGCTGAAGGATAGGAGAGCCATCGTCTCGGGACCATGGTTTCGAGAGATCCAACGGGTGTCGCGAGAAATGCGGACCGAGCGGGAGACAATTCAAAAAGCTCACCCAGACGATCATCTCACCTGGGAGGCGAAGAAGTGGGAGTTTCGGATCCCAGATTATGACCCCGACGATTTGGATTGGATGATCTGGGACCCGGCCAAGAAGGCTTTTGATCATTATAAAGATTACGATCCGAGCTGGGATAGAGTCATTGTGCCGGCTTATTGATTCGTTGAAACCTTTTGTATCTATCTATTTATCTGTGAGTGAATGAGAGAAGATCTGAAAGAGACGCAGTGATCAATTCTATTTATCATTTGACATTGATTATTACCAGTTAAGCAAATAGAACATACATATAGACACCTCCAATATTCATAACCTGATTCCTTGTTATCAAAGAATAATAAATAGAAAAAGAAAAAGGGAGGAAAGAAAGACGAGACAAGTGAGCAAGTAAATTTTAAAAAAAAATAAAAAAATGAAGAGGGCCCAACCGGGATTTGAACCCGGGTCACACACATTTTCCCATTTGACATGGAAGGATCGAATATTCCCGAAGCGTGTATACTACCTCTGTACTATCGGGCCATGTAGCTTGCTTTGTTGAGATCCTGGAAACCTTTTCATGATTTATGAGGTTGTGCGGTCCGCAGCGGTGGTGACTCATAAGTCGCAGGAGCTACTTGGATAACGTTTGCCGGACGTGCACGCCGCCTTCTTCTAGATGCTGGATTCAGTGATTTATTGGTTGGGCATGTACCAATGATGCTAAAAAAGGACGTTATGTTCAATGGAAAGAAAGCCTGAAAGGAAGCTGTGCCATTTAGAGCGATGCGTGATTCATTGCACACAGCACTGCCCGACTTTTGTATCACCGGTCAGTGCCGCATCACAAATCAGCAAGATGGCCGTCGGGCTGCTAGTTAGTGGCGGTCGGTGTGCTACACAAAAAAAAAAAAAAATTACTTAGGAACGTGAGCTTCATCGCAGAATCTGCCAAAATGCACGGGGCTGTCTACATCTAGGCTAACTAAGCAAACGGTAGTTTGGCGAAAGGTGCTTGTTTGCTGAGGACTCAAGCTTCACTTGGATGTGCGTTCTTGAATGGAGGAGAATTGCTCATAGAGTGCCCAGAAGGCCTTCAGCATCCTCACAGTTTGTAGGTGGAAGAAGCCTCAAAGCTATTGATTCCTGGCTTTGTCTAGAAACTCAGGATGGATGCACTATACATATACCACTGAATGACTTTTATTCAGAATGCCACAAGGTCCGTGTAGCTGAGTCTCCAGATGGATATTGGCATGAGGAGATGCTGGAAGAGCCGTGGATAGCCTGATTCTGATTATGAGACCCATCGCGAAGGTTATCATTGTCTGCAAAAGAGAAGCAAATGCATACATCACTGCAGAAAAGGGCGCAGGTTCACGCATGTGTTTTTCAGTATTAGTATTATTACAGCAATTGTGCTTATCTACCATGGGGTCAAGGCTATCATATACCTTCTCAGCCTCTTGTTCCATCCCTGTTCTGTTCGGTAGAAGTATCTACACTGATACTGCTCACTGCTCATTGATGATATCTACCTGGAGGCCGATGTATCCCTCCGTCGTAGATATCCATAGTAGCAGCAGTCAGTCAGCCCGAGAAGAGAAAGTCCATATACCCGGATAACCCTTCAGTCGCTAATGTACATCCTTCCTTGCCCTTTTGTAATCGGTATCATCCAGCTGATATCGAAAGAAAGGGCAGAAGAAAGAAAAGATGAGAAAATGAGAGAAGAACAGGAGTGTTCCTGATTATGTGAAAAGACCTTTTTGTGTACCATGCATGGCCCCAGCGCTGGTACTTAAAAAAGCAGCAATGCAATTTGGGCAAATGGTAGACAAAAAGATCACAAGAGATCCGACCGACTTTTATGTCATCATCATCATCAAATGTCTGCTCTCTCTCTCAAGAAAAATATCAAGAGTCAAGACCAAAGACATATCCGTCTCAATGATAATAATGGGCGAAGTACATGCCGTAAGCCTCGGGCACCTTGCCGCCCTCGATGGCACGCTTGATGATGCCACCAACGACATCGAGCTCGATCTCGGCCGCGTGCGCGAGAGTCATGTTGTCGAAGTCGACCTGTCCGCGGGGGTAACACAGCTCGACCCAGGTGAAGCCGAAGTAATCGTGCGTCTTAGACTGCGCTGCATTGAAGGCCTGGCGCTTCGACATGGGCATCTGCGCGATGATGCGGTTGGTCTCTTGGCGCATGAGGCAGATGTACCACTACAGAGAGGGGAATGAGTTAGCTCTGTTCAACAAGACAAGGAAAAGGGGAGGACATGGGCAGTTAGCTAGCTGTGTACTTACCTCAATCAAGTCGTTCTGCGAGCCGCTGCGAGGAATCAGCGCCCAAAGGTGGCTCCAATTCTCGGGGAAAGCCGGCTGATTGAACTGGAGACGCTCGTGCTGCGTCATACCTCCAGCGATGGCGCAATTGTCTTTCATCATGACGCTGAAGCCAGGACACAACATCGCAGCCGCGACAAGGCGCTTGAGAAGGTCATCATTGAGACGCCAGTGGTGTTTTTTAATTTCGGCCTTCTTACGCTCCTTCTTCGCCTGAGCGCTGTTGGGGTTCTTCGAGGCAGGCTGGCGAGGTAGAGGATGGGCGCGCTCGTACTCAATCTGCTGTAGCTTGTCCTTCAAGACCTGAATCATCTTCAGCGCGGCTTGGTAGAGGGCGTTACGCTGGCCGATGGTGATGTGTTGGGCTTGGTTCCAGGGGACTTTGCGCAGAGTCGAGATCATGCATTCGTAAGGGCGCTCGGGGCAACCGACGGAGAACTCGTGCTGTTGATTGAATGGTCAGTATTGAAATGAAAGGAAAGGAATGTCAAAGGGAGGGGTCTATGGAAACTTACACGCTGGGGAGTCTCGACATTCTTGGCCAGCATAGTCATCTCCTCCTCAGTGAAGAATCCCTTGAAGTTGTCCCAAGCATCAGGACGGTTAGTGATCGGACGGGGCCGAGCACCCTGCCACTCAACTCGGGCATGAGGAAAGAGCGCACGCATCAAGTCGCTGTGAGATGAGAGCTCGACGTCGACGATACGATCACCAAGGCGGGTGGGACGGCACTCAGTGATGTCACGACCGAAACGCTGGACGACGTCGATGGCGGCATCGAGAGTCTCGAGCTCAACGTAAGCCTCAACGGTCTTGGTGGTGACGCGGTCCATGATGATGTGAACAGGTTCGCAGCGCTCGGCAATGATCTTGGCATTTCTGCCCAGGAGAGAAGTGACCTCGCTCTTTGTGACGGTGTAAGGGATCTGTGTTGAAAATTCTGTTGTTAGTATATGACAAAAGCTTGAGAAGAGGTTATCACAAGGAATGAACTTACCTGTTTGATGACAATGACACCGGTGTTATGAACATTGAAGTCGTAGGCGTAACACTCAACAAAGGGGAAGAATTGAGAACTCAAGAGCTCATCGAGAGAGGGAGTTCCATGCTCAGTGAGTGCCTGAAGCTCCTCTGAACGACCGCGCATGACCTCACGCGAAGGGTCCTTGAACTTCAGCGGAGTGACCTCCATAGACTCCATAGCATGATGATGATGACCATGATCACGAGGGGAAGCGTGAACAACCAGGGAAGAGTTGTTGCTACTGGAAGCCTGAGGAGAGACGTAAGCGGCAATGCTGTTCTGCAGAGCCGCGTGAAGAGTGCTGTAGCTGAGACGGTCCGCGGATCGCTGACTGACGCTCTCATTGCTAGAGTGAGCGTAGGGGACGACAGTGCCTGTCTGAGTATGAGTATGGATGGGAGGAGGGATGCCGTTGTCGGTGTAGGAGGGATAAGTGACAGCACTGTCGGTGTAGACACTGCGAGCATCACCGTCTCTCTCCTCATCACACTGCTCACGACGATACATATTCATCTTTCCATCCGAGCAGCTTCCAGTGATGCCGGTTCGGTAACCTTCGACCAATGGTGCGGAGCCATCGTGGTCAAGATGGAGAGGATGGGCATCGTCGCTGAGCATGACGGGCTTGCCTTTGGTGGGAGTGGGGGTGTTGGGGTCGAAGGAGGAAGTGGCGAACTGCTGCTTGCCCTTGCTGCTATCATCGTTGCCAACGGTAGTTTGATGATAGCCTCCATTGGTGACCGAGGTGGTCTCGTCATGATGATGGTTAGTCATGCCGGTAGTAGATTGAAGGTTCTTGGTGTTCTTGTTGAACTTGATCTGGTTCTTATTGGCATTGTTCATCTCCTTGACCTTGAATGGTGGCTGGTAGATACTAACAGCTCCGTTGGGACGAGTAGAACCTTGCGCATGGGCGCTTGGCGCAACAGGAGCCGGTGCAGCGGTGACACGGGGGACAGGATTAGTGACGGAAGTATGGAAGGTAGGGTTGGCTGGTGCAACGGGCATGGGACAAGTCGGCTTGGGTGGGATGGTTGGCATGGGCGAAACACGAGAGTCACCATGCTTTTGCTGGCCCATAGTATGAGTCGACTGACTCTGAGTCTTCTGCTGCTGCATGTTGTTGCCCTGCTGGACGCCACCGCGGTTGGGAGTGGGAGTCATGGCAGGAGTGTACTTGTTGGTGCGTGGGGCTTTGGTGCTCGGGGCCTGCTTGTGGTTGTCCGACATTCTGACCTTGCCGGTGTCGTGCTGCTTCATGAGTTCATACAACTGAGCAGCAGTCATGTCCTCCTTGTGTTGATATTAGTCAGTCATGCAAACTGAATTGGGGGGAGGGGAGGGCGGATATGGGAAAGCAAAAGATGTAATGGAGAGACAAAGACGAAGTAGGAAGGAATGTGGAAGAGGATATGTACGTGACGGGAAGGTACTTACGGGTGATGACTCAAAACTGATGGCTCCTTCGGGCTTGTTGGTATTATCAAGTGAAGAGGGAGCAGTAGTTTCATTGGTGGTAGGAGTGCGTGAAGGGGCAACGGTGCCATCTGAAGTAAACGACTCAAAAACATTGAGGTTGCCACTAGGCACAAATGGTGCCGACATGGCGTTCAGTGTGCTCTCAATACGGGTGGGAGGGGCAGGGTTCTTCGACGCAGCGGCAACCTCAGCGGTGGGAACCTTGGGTGCAGGGGCGTTGGCCTTCTTGCGAGGTGCAGCTCGGGCCATCGCGGGACCCATGGTTGGCTTCTTCTCTTTGGTATCGCTCTTGTCACTCCCAGCTACGCTGCTGTAGACCTTCAGGAGAGAGACACCTCCACCACCAACATCATTGTCAGAGGATCCAGAGGGTGGGACCCAACGCTTGGGGCGGCGTCCGCCACGACCAGTGAAAGCCAGCTTCTCAGACATCTCCGACTCTGCTGCACTTGGTGCTGGACTTGGGACAGTTCTTTGGTGCCTATAGTTCATCATGATGTCAGTAATCCGAGGTTTGCAATGTAAGATGAGAGATATTTCTGGATGAGAGTAGGTTCGACGAGAGGGAAATGATTCGGCGAGCAAGTGCTTATACACGATGCTGCTGATCAGAGTGGAGGATGGTTGTGTTGGAAGAAGGGAGTTCGAAACGGCGAAGAAAGAAAGGAACCCGACTTTTGGGTTGCTTGCCAGTTGGCACCAGCAGTGACATGAGATCAAACGCTCAAGAAGGGATGGGACGAAAAGGTCGTGGGTGAGGAAGGGACGAGTCCAAGTCTTTAAAGACACGTGACTGTCATGGGACGGAAGAAGGATGGGCAGAGGAAGTGGCGAGGCTGCTTCTCAAGACGAGAAAACTCAACGTCCGTCATTGAAGGAAGATGGGTCGTGGAAGAACCGCCAAGTGCAGAGAGAATGGAGAAACTCGTATTGATATCAAGAAATTGACGGCAAGCCAGGTAGCCAGAGACTCTCTCACCGCGAGCAGGGTGTAGTGAAGGAAAAGGGGGGAAGGCAGCAATGTCATCGCCAGTATAGGGTGTGACGGGTATCTGGGAGGAGGGGGAAAGGGGGAGGAGAGGAGAAAAGAAAATGGTTGACTTACTGTTACAACACCGGGAAACAGGAGGGCACGAGTGATGATGCTGTTAGAGGCTGTTAATTAGCAGTGAAGTCGAAGATGGGATGCACGAGGGACTTGGGTGGATGGGCGCGGAGTGGTGAATAGATGCACGAGGAGTGATGGAATGGATAAGTGGTGGACACCGGGCTGAATACGCGGCGAGAAATAGATAGAATACGTGCAGAATTGTCGAACAATGGGAGGAAGGCTTACCTTTTGATACTGTGAATGGAAGGTGGTGGATGGTGTGAAGATGAGATGTGGATGTAAAGGAAGATGGAACGGAAGTAGTGCAGGTGAGGGAAGTGGGTGGGAAATATGTAGGTAGGTCAAGTAATTGTAGGCGGCTGGATATGCAAGAGGTGACTTAGATACTTAGTGGTGTGAATGGGCTCGCACTCGAATGTCATTGGCTGGTGCACAGTAATTAGGTGTGCACACTCGCTATCTCCTACTGAGAGTGATTAATTTCGGTACTTGAGTGTACACCGCCCGCCAAAAGCTATGTGGCAAAATGAGCAATCAAAAAGGAGGAAGGTGCAGGACTACAAACGCATTCGACATCCTGCAGTCATCAAGGGTGGTAGAGCAGATAGATCTGTCCAATTCCCATATACTAGTATGCCCCAGCTCTACCATAGACGTTCAATAAGCATATCTTCAACCCCATCCTCATCTACAGGAATGGTGGAGTAGATCAAAAACACATGGACAGAGAAGACTTCAGATCTATTTTCAGGATTCCTTCTCCCTGGGTTAGTCAGAGTGACGGATCAACGCTTCGATTTGAATGCCTACTAAGAAAAAGGCTCCAAGTCACCCTCAGGGGCAGCGACCTTTTGATTTCGGTACAACATTTCCCCATCACCTTGCTTCGGTGTCTACAGTGATTGGAGATACAAGAACTGCATCAATTTATATACTATGTAGAAAACACACTCTATTAAGGAGTGTCACTCGTCTATCTCCTGGCACCAATCTCAAAAAGACTCCCGGCGTCATCTCAGGATCAGATATCTCAGTTTAGTGGCAAAAGAATGAGGGCAATATCCAAGAGGTCAATTCTTCTATTTCCGTGACTGTCTACAGCATCCATAAGCTCCCTAAATTGACCTAATATCTTTGTACTGCAAAGTGGCCTGGGGAGTATACCGTCATGGAGGTCACGTGCCTTCGTGTCTGTCGATCAAGATCCGGAAGGCTCCTTCCACTTTTTAATCCCACACCCTGGTGCTTGGGAATGGCTGTTTGCACTAGTGGAGAGGAGGCTCTGTTCCAAAATTAAAAATTGCACAGTCATAGCATGTGGCTACGAAATTGTGTGCATGCAAAGAATGCCCTATCACTGTCGGCTGTCAACTGTCCGCGTGTGGTGGGACTCAATCCCGGAGGCATGCCGAGTGGGCACCATCCATAGCACAGCACGCCCAACTGCTACAAAGTTGCAACGCAAGATTACCCCAACCACCTCAGTTATCTCTTAGGAGAGCTGGACACTATGATATTCAGATTGGAACAAGCTTTCGTGACTGCATGACCTCTATGTCGATACTAACACTACGGGTAGTCGGGCTGCTGGCTGAAGAGAATAGCGCCACAAAGCTCCGAGGCTTTCCCAGGTAGGGCACCCGAACTCGGGAGTCTGGATGATCAGGTCAGCTCCCCCTTCACCACCCAAATCTGGGATACCCGACACAAGAATCGGCATCCTCAATCGTAGAGTTGAGGGCACGTTAAGCAAGCCATAACGTAGAAATCAATGAGAGATAAAACTTTTAGTATGAATTTTTTTTTTTCCTTTTTCTTTGGGTTAGAGTTGGTTTTTTTTTTTTTTGATCTGTGACTGCTAGCCACCAATCTCGAGGTCAAGCTCCAGTAAAACGGAAGTTCTGGGATTTGATTCAACCTCTCTCACCTGACTCTCCTTAACGGAGCCCCATGGTCTCGACCATGGTAAGCAGACCACATAAACGGTCCAATGCGCTTGTAATTATTCACATCAGTCGGCACCGAGATATAATACTGTGATAACCCATGTCAAGTCAGCATAGCGCTTCCGAGATCTTCCAGACATACAAGACCACGAAGCTGTGATGAAAAAGAAGACGGACGACATACCTGAAAGGTTGTATTACTTCCCAAGCTCCCTACAACAACGGTGTCCAACCAATTGAGCGTACCGTCACCAGCATCAACTACCCATTGGTCGACCATGAGATCGTAAGCCTTGAGCGCTGGCTCGAGGTAGGTCTCCCTATCGAGCAAGCCTAGTTGAATCCCACTCAGCATGCCGTGCGTGAACATGGCTGTCGCGCTACTCTCGATGTAATTGCCTGTGACGTCGACGTACTCCGGATTCACTGCAACGGAGTGAAGAGGTCAGTATTTTCTGCTTTGCCTTGACGTATCTTCTCCAGTGGCCTTCTCTTCTATTTCGCCCAAGCAAAAAGGAGAGCGATTCAAGGGAAAACAGAGGCGATCGATCACAAGAAACAAAAGGTGTTCGACTCACTAACAAGCCACCAACCCCCGGACTCCTTATCCTGCGCCCTAAGAAATCCCTCCGACAAGTACCGAAAATACCCTTCCAGCACCGCCCTCCCCTCATGCTCCTCCGGCCAAGACTCCAAACATTCCAACAAACTACTATAAAACCGCCCATCGGGCCTATCCCAGACCAAAGGGGAGCTGCCCGTGACATTATTCGCCCAAACTGCCGTCCTCGACTCATCATACCCGTGATTCGTGAGCTTCAGAGTATCATTCCTCGTATGGCTCAAGTACAGCTCATACTGAAGAAGGATGTCGTCCCAGGCAGTAGTGTTTTCGGGCTGGAACAGACTCGTATACCGCGCGTAGAAGCTATTCCCCATGAACTGTCCCGTCTCCCCACATCTGATTCGGATAGTCCGGTGCGCGGTGCCAGAAACCTCCTGCTGAATTCCGCGGGTGGAGGTGGTACATGCTCCTGATACCATCTGCAGCAAAGCCTGTAACTCTCGGCGCCTGTCTCGTTACCCGAGTTCAAGAGACGAGTATACCAGTACAGGATATTGTTCCCGAAGCGGTAGCTGTCAAGTGAATAGTATGTGTAGTTGAATGTCCAGATCGTTCCGTTGGGATACACAGTCGGCGCTATTTGTGCCGCGTACCAGTCTACGAGAGTCCAGTTTTCTTTCCCCTTTCCGTTTGCTCCCGAGGCCGCGATCGCGAGCGCCATCCCGTCGTAGAGGATGGCTGTGCCGTAGTCTACTCCGATGGGGATGCCGTGCCGGATTTGGGAGTCCGCCATCTGCGCTAGGATGGAGGTCCTGCTTGATGCTTCTCTTATCGACCCTGTTGTCCGTACAGCGGGCGGCTTTGGATATGTCGGCGCCGCCATTGCCATTGCCGCTGCCGCAGGAGCGACTAGGAGGAAGAGTGTGGCGAGTGTGAGATGAATCATTACTTAGGGTTGACTTCAAAGTGTCTTAAGACAATTGATGACTTATCACGGGAGATGAGAACGCTGCCCTCACAAAAAGAAGATGGCAACAGGGAGACCGACTTTCGTGATGAAGCACTAATAACATCATATATCAACTTATCAACCTTCCGGCCCCATCATACATTCATTGCCTACGCCTACATCCTTTCCCCATCCTCGGCAATCTCGCTGTATTCAATCAAAGGGGAGCAGAAAACCGGTCACAGAAAACATCCACCATCTCCACAGCAAATTGGCCAAAAATACACCCATTCTACCCATCACAGACCCTACCAGCCCACCAGGCCTGGGTGACAAAATTTCCCATCAATAAGAGACGTGTTAATCCATACCGTGTACGTTAAGAGAGGCGACCTTTACCCCTCAGGCTTCCCCTCTCTCTCCGGGATAAGATCGCCCCAGTTCGACAAAATTGGATAAAGTTTAGCTGGCCCAAGGGTCTGTTTCCAACGATACCTTCCAATGAGTCGGATCAACACATCGGGGATTCAGATAAGGAAGCACCAAAGGGGAACTCCTCCAGGATCATTCACGCAGACAAGTTCAATTAGTCACACACAAGTTGGTGTGTGTAACAAGCCATTGCATTGTCCCGAGTTTGATCTTGATTTTTTTTTTTTTTTTTTCTTTTGGCAACAAACTACCACCTGACCCAGCATAACTCCTCGACCGCTCTATCTATCTACCAGCTTATTGAAGCCGTTAACAATCAGGTTCTCTCCTCTGTCACAAGTCTCCCACTCTGAGCCCAGATACCACCTCCTTTCTCCTTTCCATCCCGGGTGGATATAGAATCTTCACTCTGCCCACCACCCACCTCATTGACATATGCGAGTTGCTCGAAACCCATCTCACAAGATCTCCGATTGTCCTTTCATCCGTTCTTTTGGTTTCCCGTGGAAACTCCTCGCTTGCATCCGCCGATTAATATTATGTAAGTATGAATTTGCAGAGAAGACCTCAGTGAAGCAAATACTGTCCCAAACACTGTTTCGTAGGTCGAATGTACGCAAACACCGCAGCTTCGCACCACAAGTAGAAAACAGGCCGCCGTATGGCCTTGATCAACAATCTTGCCTTTCTGAAATTCCTGTGTCTGTGCTTCCATTCCCTTATTATAACGAAATAATGTGAATAGTATATGCAATGTTTCGTCGTGTACTTCCATCGCAGTCGCTTTGCCTTATGGACAGGTAAGAAAATAATATTGTCGTCGTGTCATGCATGTATCGTGTCCATCACTCTTGTTATCAACAACGGATCGAGACAGATGTTCAAATTGTAGTCCAAGCCAGGCCAGGTCTTGTGGTGGGATCCAAGCTCATAAAGACAGAAAGTTTCGTCTTAATTCGATCGATCAAGCAGCAGCCGTCATCGAAAGTCGATTTTTCTTGATGGGCTTTGCTTTCGTGGCAGCAGCCTTCTTCGCCGCTTCGGCCTCTTGAGTCTTCTGGGAGAAGTCTTTCCACTTTCGCCAGCCGTCGAAGTCGATGAGTGCCTGCATGCATCCCCACTCCTTGACTTTTCTTTGCAACCAGTCGAAATGGACAGGCTAGGTTGAACCAGATTAGTACCTTGTATGAAGATGGGAGAAATCACCCAAAAAGGGGGAGGAAGAGAGAGAGAGAGAGAGAGAGAGAGAGAGAGAGAGAGAGACAGAAACTCACCTTCGTCAAGAAATCATTACACCCAGCAGCCAAGGCCTCGTGTCGATCGCTTTGTAACGAGCTCGCCGTCAGTGCAACAATAATGACAGGACTCTTGAACATCTCGGTATTCGCCAGTTTGTCTTCCTCGGCGGGCTCGGCTAATACCTCGACCGGCGGACTACTCGCAGAGGAAGAGAAAACACCAATCGAGTTGACTCTTTCGATCCTGCGAATTTCACGCGTAGCTTCCAGTCCGCTCATGATGGGCAATTGAATATCCATCAAAACCAGGTGGAAACCACCAGCGCGCCACTTGTCGACAGCTTCTCTTCCGTTTACAGCGGTCTGCCAACGCACTTTCAATCGCTTGACGAAGGCCTCGAGCAGTCGTAAGTTAATGACGTTGTCTTCAACGATGAGGATATTGATGGGAGGCACGGCGGTGTCAAGAAGGCCGGCGAGTGACGGGGCTTCGATGGTCTTCTTCTTTTTCGGGCGGACCGAGGGTCGAGGGGAAGCGACGCGTGGTGGAGGAGGGGTGGCTGTCCGCTCGATGGGGGGAGGAGTAGGGATAGAAGGAGCGGCAGGAGCATGGACGGATTGATCTGAAGAAGCACCTGAATGAGTCCTTGAGCGCACCGATCTAGGATAGTTGTGCGTACCAATTGACGCGGCCCCATTCTGCGATACGTGGGTGGTGGCGACCGTCGACACTGGCGAGGCTGTGTGCATTCTCGTTACCTTGGGGCGGCCTCCGAGACGCCGTGCGCTACCGGGCGACGGCAATGGCGGCAGCTGATTGCCCGAGAGAATGGTCATGGATGGAGGGAAGTGGAGCGTATGAGGACTGGTGACCATGGCGGGATTTCCGGCCGAATGGTGGGAATGCGGTGGTGGGTAAGGGGGAAAGTAATCCGTTCCAGATTCGTGCGGTCTGTCGTCGGTGTAGAATCTGGGATTAGGCGATGCCTTGGGAGTGCGGCGTCCGGGGATATCGATGAGTAAAGCATCGTCGACAGTCTGGCCTTTAGCATAGTAGGTGTCGAGGACCTTGCATATGGGTTCGTCGGGTTGGAGGATCCTGGTTGTTTTCTCTTCTCTGTTGTGTATGCGCAGTATAATATCGGGCGAATCGAATTGGCGACCGAGGGAATTTGCGTATTTGCGCAGAATCATATCGCGGACATCGTCAACAACATCGTCGTCATTGATAGTGACGAGAGTAGCGGAGGCGGAGGGCCGCTTGACCCAGATCTTCCTTGTGGGCATCCTATACGGGCGGATCAGTTGGTCAAGACTGGCCGTGTCGGGCTCTTGTTCGAAGTCGTCCTGTTGCCCATAGAGAAGCGTGCGCACCAGATCGGCTTGATGAGGTGGCAGCAGACTCTGCTTTCTCGAAAGACTGACAGGGCGAGAGGATAAAGCCCTGCGACCGGCAAGTGGTGTGAGTTGTTGCAGGTGCTCGTGTTCGTTGTTATCGACCTTAACAGAAGGAATTGGTGAAGGGGGTGAGGGTGGTTTCAATGACCTTGCAGGAGTTGTTGATGATGATGGTGGGGTTTTCGGATGCTCATGAATACTGGGAAGCGCGGTAGGATGAGAGGCTACTGGCGTCGAGATGGCTGCTGAATTGACGGCGCTGTGCTGATCATTCCCGGCGTCGGGGATAGTGGCAGTTATACTATTGCGTGGAGACGGGCGTGCTCGGCTCTTGGGTGGGATGTCTGGTTCTTCCTCTTGTTCCTCTTCTTGATCAACACCACCATCACTATGGCCGTTACGGACCGGAGTATAATTGATACTGTCGTCGGCCAATCGCCCGTTGGTGGCTTGTGTGTTGTTGTTGTTGATGATGTTGTTTCCGGATGATGTTATTAGCTGAGGAGGGTGAGAAGTATTGTTGTCGCTGAGCTGCTCGGTCGGGCTGGTGGGTGCGTCTTGGCACTTTAAGCTCCGGCTTCTGCTTGTACTTCTGCACTCGCTCTGTTCGTCGGAAGCTTCGTAGCCCGGGTGAGAGTTGGTGCTCACACTAGACACACCGTCTCGGCCATCCAGGCTAGTCTTGTTGGCCTCGTTATTATTAGAAGATATAGTCCATGTTCGCGTGTTCTTGCCGAGAAGCGTCGATTTGAGCCGGGCTTTGAGGTTGCCCATATCGCTTGCTGTACTTCATCGGTATCGGATCAAGGAGCTAGCTACATGTAGCGAGTAGGTCTAGACAAGGTGTGTCTTTGCAGGTATTGAGTCAAACAAAGGGGTGAAGAGTGAGTGAATGAATCGAGACGCAAAACTTAATCTACAAAATGTTAAGAATTGAAAGGAGCAAGAAAGCTTTCTCCATGTGAAAATTTGGAGTTTAGACTTTTACGTCGTACAGCGAATAAAAAAGATGAAAGTTGCAGCACTGGGCAGGATGGGACGGATCGAGTTGGATGCACACGAGGCAGGATCACTGGTGTCTATCTACTCCGTATCTGGCCTACATATCTCGATGCAACACAAGAACAGGCAGGCATCGATTGATTGCTTGGACCACTTCACAGATTTTATCAACAGGCGCGCTTGTGTCGGTCTGTTCATGCAATGTTGGTATATGGACAGTCAATTACAATGATAGTACATAGCTAGATGTAGCTAGCTGTAGACGACAGGAAGCTTATTAGTATGTAGTGATAGTTTGGCATCGTACATCCCGGCTTAGACAATCTCTTTTGGGGAGTAATGTTGGTAAAATTGGTAAAACATGCATGGTCATCACGATCGCTGATAGAGACTAGGGATCGGGGTGCGGGAGGAGACGCGTAGAAGAATAGGCTTGTTGGGGTAGGTCGCGACCACGTTGCTATCGGTATTTAATGCCGGAAACTTGTCGTGGGCGTTTGAGGATTCATTCATGTGAATAATAAGCTGAAGACTTGATCCTCTTCGATGCAAATCTTCCATGTTCAAGGATCAGGGTTGAAACAGTGCCAGCGGACAGAATTCTCCGGCGGGCAAAAAAAAGGACCAGGGGGTGAAGCCAAGGCCAACCCTTGGAAGAACGACCAGAACGACCAAGCTTGAGATATTCTACAATCTACTTACATATTAGATAAGCAGCAAGCCGGATGGCAGCTGGTTAATCCGAGCTCCGAGAAAATAATGGGGCAATTGAATGGAATTTTATGCTGGGCAACAGCTTCAATTCTGCAGAATGCTCAACCACCTATCAAACACCGATCAACCAACCATTTACCACTCCACTCCGTATTCCACACATCTATAGACCTTCCAATTCCTCCCTCTCAGCTAGGATGAGAGAGAATTCCGGTCACATATAGTTCAAAATGCCGCCACGGATACCAAAGACAGTCGGAGCTGTCATCAGATCAAGCAGTAGCACCAATAGTTGCTGTAACAATGTCTCCTTGATACCCCAACAAACCTCCTCCTTCTCAACCACAGCTCCCCGACCCAAGTTCACCGAGGCGCGCAAGAAGTTTCGGGACTGGGAGAAGAACAGAGGCGCCCCTTACCGCGACCACAAGCCCGGCCAGACTAACTACCTCATCACGCGCGGTGGTGGTCCCGGCATGGCCTCAGACGGCAGGCAGCGCCATCCCTACCCGGAGAACAGAGAATATCACAGCCATCCCGTCCTCGATGACAGCTCAAGGGAGTTGATATGGGAACGCGTCATGCGCGAAGGTGAGACCATCAAGGCTGTCTCTGCCGAGTTTGGTGTCGACATCCGCCGTGTTGCTGCCATTGTACGGTTGAAAGAGGTCGAGAAGGACTGGGAAGCTAAGGTAAGATCATACATCTCTCTCTTTTCTTGTCTTTCTCTTCTCAATATCTAACATTCGGCATGCCGTCTTTTTATGATGATTGTAACATACCCAATTCGATAAGTCTTGCAGACGCACTACATGGTGACAAAACATTGTTGCGAGCCTCTCTGATCCAGAAAGCCCTTGCCAGCCTCATCATTTCCAATTGACTACTCTCATCTGAGTATCCAGCTAACATGAGATGTCTCTCCCCAAACAGAACAAAAAATTAGCCATCCCCTACGCCAAAGCCATGCTAGAAATGCTCCCCACCTTCAGGCTCAGCCCGGACCAAAACAAGCAGCCCTACGAAGAGATCAACGAGCTGCACGTCCACCCCTACACCATGCAGCAGCTCTTCTGGCCTGTCTCCGAATCCCGCGTCTTTACCCGCGAGGACGCCGCCCAGGCCTTCCACCCGACCCTCCTCTCCGCCGACAAACGTATCCCCCACCCCGAACTCGTCGACATGGAGCGCGAGATCACCAATGGCCGACCCCTCTGGGACGCCGCCGAGCGCTTCAAGGCCGCCGTCATGGAGTCAGAACGCGCCGCTGCCGAGCGCAACAAGAACAAGGTCGACAAGGAGGAGAAAGCCACCACTCGCGTCCGCTCTGATCGCTTCGAGTTCCGCTTCAAGGACTTCAACTCGGACAATGTTGGTCCGAAGGGGAAGGGAAGACATGCGGTTGGCTGGAAGTATGGTACGCCGTTGCCGGATCGGTCCAAGGGTCACCAGATCAAGATTCCTACTTCGGTGCCTTAAGAGAGTATCGAATTCCCTTGGAGAGTTCGGGTGTGTGTATGATCACATATACATGTACGATGTTGTTCGACTTTGCACGGGAGAAGCGAGCTCTGCCCCTTGTAGTATCAAGCGTCGAAGTCAAGATGCAGGGCAGTGTGAGATGTTCTTGACCTGTGTGTCAGAATTAGTGAGACGGTCAGTGAGTTGAGCAATCATTCCTCTGTCGCCTTGATGGACTGCCTCTTACAGCTGTGTATAAGATATAAGCCATTATCTATCTACTTGTGTATAATGAAGAAATTTCACAAATAAATCATCCAAATGTCTTAATGCGTCACTCTCCCAGTCAGGCTACAGATAATATGTCTTCTCGTCGACAAACCTATATAGGTCGACATGGCCTTCTTTCTTCTCTTCTTATTCACTGATATATTTATTTATTTATTTATTCATCATCATCCTGTCTCTCTTATTCTTGATCTATAAATTTCCGCTAGGCATAATCCAAAATGTCTGAGCAAGCCAGAAAAATATCAACATCTATCCAACTTCTTGAATCTCTTGAACTCTACGTCTTGACTAACACTCATTGCTTAACTCGTGATCGCCGCTACTCATCCAAAATCAGCTTGGCATTCTCCTCCCAGGCCACAGCATCTCCCTCATCGGCCTCGACGACCAAGTTCTTCCGGAGCTGCGCGATTCCTTCGGATGTTAGGAGGCCTAGGTCGATGACGCATTGCTCTATCGAACCGTGTTTCTCGCGGAGATGGGCTAGCGTGTTGAGCATGGAGGCTTTTCTTTTGGTGGGGGGTTGGGTGTCAGTAAGTTGTCCTTCAATTCATCTTATTGCGTGAAGAGGTGTGGACAGTGTCTATGATGAGATATGGGAGGCGAGTCTAGCTTAATCTCATGCAGATTGTTGCCACAAAATCACTCACACTGAGGAATGATTGTGAAACGACTGTCAGACCCCGTGTTAAAACGACCGTGATACTCGCTCGAGTTGCGACGTTGTGAGAGATGTGTTTGCGATGGCGGAAGTTTGTCCGGCACTGCATTCCGCCTAGCGCACCCGTCCATCGATGCTGCCCTTCTCTTGTTGCGCAGCGTATGCCATCTCATTCTCGACATCCAGTTTCAAATCACACCGCCCCCTTGATTTCTAGTCTGGAGGCCCCCAAGACCAGATTATCGGGACCGAACAGCAGATGCCGGGATCTCACCGCGCAGGTCCCGATAGGACACCTATACATGTGGCCCCCAAAACGCGCAAAAGAAACATTTTTTTGAAAGATTGGCGGCCGAGAGGGGGAGGAAGAGGATCCCGGAGTAGCTTGGGGAGAAAGAAGGAAGCGGGAAGGAGCAACAAGGGGAAAAACGGAGAAGGGAAGACAACAAGAGAAAAAGAACGGGTATGAAGAGCTGAAAAAGGGGGACAATGTTGGAAAGGTAAAGGTAAAGAAGGGTAGGATCTATACCGTGCGCCGCCCATGCGTCTCGCCGCCGCTTCATCAATGTTCAAGGACCGCATCAGATAGGCCGCAATATCCCCAATCGCATCGCGGAGTCCGAGCTCCGTTAGGCTGTGATTCGTTGTCAGCAGCATCCAAATTGAACCAGACCGAACCAAAAACGAAGGAAGGAAGTGAAAGAGAGATTGCCCAAAATTTTCTGTTCTCCTCTTTTTCATTATTCGCAGTTTGTAACTCAGCTGGGTAGGAAATAGTATCAGGACAAGCTAAGCTACCTGATAGCTCGGCCCGACTACTACTTCAACGTTCTTGGTCGACTGCACAGCGGCAAGACTGATGACGGATCGCGCTCAAGTTTACAGCTCAAGTCCACTATTGCGCCTACCTGACTATTCGGACGGGCGTTGACGCAATGACCAGGTGTGCGCAAGGGTGTGCAAGACAAGACCAGGATAGGCAAAACTCACTTGTACTCATGTGCAACAGCCTCGTCTGGAACGCCGCAGAGACTCAACACGAGCGCCACAATGACGCCCGTGCGATCCTTCCCCGCAGTGCAATGCACGAGGCAAGGCACAGCTTCTCCAGTAGACGAGGCGAGGTTGTTGAGGATCGTCTTGTACGGCTTGTATTCATTGGTTGGGTCCGTGGCCGCGTCGAGGATCTGCTTGTATGCCTCCGTGAAACCCTGCAGGCACAAGAGAAAAATATGTCAGATGTCAGTGAGAGAGAGAGGGTTGGATTAGTGTTCTGTGTCAGACGGAACGCCCCTTGCATGTATAGGGAGATGGGCGGGATGGGTAAGATGGGATAGGAATAGTAATGTGGCGTGGGCTAGCATATAGGGTAATAGGTAGGACGGTACGAAGAAGCTGGGGGAAGCGGACACAGTTCAAAGAAAGAAAAAAAAAAAGACGGGAAGGCTGATTTTTGGGGGCGCTTGCAAAGACAGGTTGAATCTTGAGCGGACCGGAAGGCAGAGCCGGCAGGTATGTGAGTGTCAGCGACTAGTGGTGTCTGACATCAAAAACGGCCCATACCGTGAAGCAGAATCAATGTCAGCTTGCATAGGTACATGTACTTAGGCACATGCAACTATCATGATGCGTGGCGTCCGTCTAGCCTTGCCTGTTTGCATGCGGTATGTGCCTCCTTGGTCATTATCCCATTCTGGTGTTTCCCTCTTCTTCTGCCACAATGACATGACGATCCCACGAGAGACGGCCCTTCTCCTTCTGCAGCGGTTCGGATAACGTGATACGTTTGCTCGTCGTTTGGTTCTCGGCCGTATTCTTCTGCTTGGGCACTGGGATCCTCGCACGCCGGGCTTGCTGGTGCAAGTAAGCAAGCAGTAGCAGCGGTGAGCGACCTGGGGGCTAGGCTCTTCGCCCCGTACCGCAAATGAGAAACGGGCCGTCTACGTGTGTTGGTAGTATCGCAATGGACTACCCTAGTTGTACTAGAGAAGTACCTTACATAAAACCACGCGTCCGCCGCAGGTCTCGTGCATTGCCGGACGTTCGCTATACTTAGCAAGGCCCAGGTACAATTCTTGTATTCTCGTCCCCCACGCCTCTGCGGAACCAACTTCTGACTAGGTACCAAGAGGAAAGAAACAGGGGCATCCTCGGTGTAAAGGGTGATAGAGAGTCACGGGCCCGTAAAAAGAAATCAAAACTCAAAATCAACTCACCTCGTCGCTCTCCATGGTATAGTACCTAAAGCGCTTCGCCAAGGCCGCAGGGGAATAATCCTCGTTCAAGAAAACCGGGACAAACATCCTCCCCGTGCCCTCAATCTCCTTGACCTTCCAGCCGTTGACGCCATCGAAGCCCTTCGAGATCTCGGTGGCGGAGCGCAGATCGTAAACGATCTTGATGCCGAGCTGCTGGTCCAGCTGGACAGCGGCCTCGTCTGTGACTTTTGAAGGCTCAGCCGACCGGTATAAGATGCCACGTCGGACGACACGAATCCTTCGCTTCCTTCCGTCGCCGTCGGCTGCTGCAGCCGTGGCGGGAAGGTCTGAGGATGTCACCTCGTAGCCACCTGCATCCCTAAAGTTGTTGATACCAGCAACTGTGATGAATGGGGGCGAGGGGAGTTGCACTGATTCGGCCATGTTCATTCACAGTCTATGATGCCTTCCTCTTTCAGACGTCGGATGTCCCGGGTTCGTTGAAGTGCTTGTGAGCAATAGCTAATAAAAGAATGAGGCAGAGCTAAATATACAATTTGATGAGCAAATGCGGAAATCAAGTCTTGCCGCAAAGGTCGTTGGTGGAGTGAGTATACATTGCCAGACTTAACTCTATCGACGTTGTATTAAAGAAGGCAACATACATTCAACGAGTTGTCAGAGATCAGCGGGTTGTAGTTTATAGCCCGTTTCATCACTCATCAGCCATGAGACCGAAATACGATGCATGGATGAGTTGCATTGAGGCAGTAAATGATTCCGCACATGGTGTAGGCACGGTGTAGACAAGTCTCCAAAGATCTTTCAAAGGGCCCCCAATCAAAACCGCCCAGACTCACTCTTCACTGCCCTAACATTGACCTAACCTAGTTGGAGAGCAGTCAACTGCCATAGCTTACATGCTGTTCATAGCAAGTAGTCTCGCATACTTCAATCTGTTTGAGTCGAATATTTGAGGATGAAGACAATGTGTTCACATTTAGATTCTATTGATGTTAAGCACACACGCTTGCTTTTGAACCTGTCGAAACTGTAATGAGGTGTTAGTTAAGGTGGATTTAAGGCGGATATATCAGAGAGCGATAGGCTTTGTCCGAAGATCGTTTCCCCGCAGCACCGTGCCTCTACTACACCTTGAATCCTTCACGTCTTTACCTATGTAGGTATTCACCAATCTATTAATAACCGAGTAACAGCCGTTTCGTGTGAACGGTAAGCATGCATGGAACTCCGATCGGCACCGATAGACGATGATAATAGAGAATGATATTCTAAACTGAGATATAATCAAACCAACTTAGCACGATAAACTTGTCTGATTTCCCTTGCCGTTCAATGTGCCGGTGCCGAAGAAGGATTATCCGTTCCGCTCTTGATCCTTGTTGAAGAGGAACCGGGAGTGTTGCATGGGCATGAACGATTACTAACCAATCTACAACCTATATCAGAAGTTCGCCTCCAATAGCAAAAACCGACAACGACACGCCATGATGCGACGAACTACGCAGACCTAAATACCAACCCAAAAATCATCCTCAGGCACCTTAGGCAGGCATGCCTAATCCGTTCGCGTCTGATCCGCGGCTGAGACCGATGAGGGGAGAGCAGCCGGGAATTATTGCCCAATCCAGCACATACACCAAGGTTCATCACCCTTTGCGAGCCAATGGTTGTCTTCCGCGTAGATTAACAGGCATGTCTATTCTGCAATGAGGTAGGTCTGGACTCTCGGTCCATTGGATGGGGTCAGTACAGAGCCTCATTCAAAGTTCGGGTTCAATTTTTCCTTCGCCGAAAAAAAGTAAAGCTATCCTTGACTAGGGCCATTCTCCTGTACCCTGGCTGGTGTATGTACGTGCAGATTCCAGGATTGATGTGCGCAAAGAGGAATTGACCTGGGATTCGAGAAAACGCGAGTACATTGGAGCATGTTGGGGCGGCTTGTCGTCATTCGCTCATTGCCCGGCTTGGCCCGCGCCCAGTATGGACGTTAGAGAATGACATTGAAGTGCCCGCTACCCCTGGGCTCGGCGTTGACATGTGAAAGCCCCCCTGCATTTGTGCAGTTTAACGGTTTTGGAAATTTCGAAGAAAAAGAAGTGTATTATTGGTCTTGTTTGTGTATTCAAGCGCTTCGGTGTCCCAGTTCGGTCAATGTCGGGGAAGCTGACAACGGGAGCTTACTTGAGCTAGACCTGTCAAAGCCCAACGATACAATGGGCAGTTCGCCAATCCACTCGAGCTGCATATAGATATGTACCCAAGGCATATTTCCGACTTGTAATGCTATATACCATTCTCTCGAAAACCTCGTCCCTGTAGTATTAGTGCGAGAGGCGTTGAGGTCAGGATGCTACTCAGGCACGTCAGCACTCAGTGGACCATTCCAAATTCCATATGCTACCATAGCGCTATACAAGTACCAAACATCAAAGCCGACATACCGTAATGAAGATGACGAGCATCAAACATACATGAGTAGTAAAACGGGTCCTGGTAGCATCATTAGCGTGAGCCTGGTAGTCCGCGACCTGTGTCTCCATCTGGCCGCATATTCTGTGACCCAAGCGTGGTAGCCTTACTTGGAAAAATCATACATCCGTTTGACGAAGCTACCTTCATAACTCTTCTACATGCCACTTTCTTCGTGTCTTGGACAACTAGTGAGCATGGCGGATCATTTAGGTCTACATGCACGAGCCTCGAATCCAGGGGCAGGTCCACCGGCCACGCAGACACTGCCGGGCGAGACCGTTCACATGATCATGAAGCCTCACGTCGTGACCGCGATTATAGTCATAGCGCTGCAAGGAAATCAGGCATCATCAGGCATCTTCAGGCAACCAAGGCGACCCGGAGCACAAGAATCCTGTGTGCGAAGTACATCCAATGGAGATTCTTTGTCCAAAGTTTAATATCCCGTTCTCGTCACCTGACTGTTCCTTGTTTTAGGGATTTCCCATTGGCTCGAAGTAGCACTTTCGTTGAAGAATTCAAGTGCTCGGTGCTAAATTCCCTCATCGGCTTGCAACGAAGGAATCCATCTCGTATTGATGGAAGGGAATATTGCGTCGACTATTCGCTTTCGTCCAGTGTTTCACCTCTTTATGATAGTCTCCTCCCCACCCCCCTGCCCTTCCACCCTTGCACTCGATTTCTGTGCCATGCTTTCTCTACTTTTTCTCTGCCTACTCATCTCGGCAGGTACAAACGAAGCCTGACCGAGTGCCCATCGTCAGGCCAAGGCCCATTAATTTCTGCCAAGCCCCTTTATAGTCACGCAAACCGCTTTTGCGTGGAGAACGAGGCGTCAGTAGTCAGCACCAGCCAAGGCAAAAACGACAGCATGTGTGTTTGCCTATCAGGCTCTCCATGACGCCTATCCTCTTAGCTTGCCATGAAGAGTGGCGAAGGGATATATCCAGAATTCTCCTTGACCCAGGCGTTCTTTCTACTTCCCTTCTGCCCTTTTGCTTCGCCCACAACACGAGCTTTCTATACTTTCTCTTAGGGCGACAAGAGAGGCTCATGCTCATCGTCCTCTCTGACGGAGGCTCAGGGGTGCCTTGGTAATCTATGAGTCCGTTCAGTTCGACCACATTGCCGCCCGAGGCGCTTGTCAAGTGCCTGCCAATAGAGGTGTAGGTGGCCGATCTCGCTTGCTGGTGAATGTGTAGCATGCCCTGCCCCATAGTCTTCGCTTGTTGGAGGAGCAGTAAACTCAGTGAATCCGCCCGGCTCCACGAAGGAATGTCACATCCAACACGGATCCCGTTTCTTGACATCTGCTTACACTAGCCTGACGACACATCACAAGTGTGAGAACAATCTCTGGAGATTTCGAGCACCCAGCTCCAGACTCAATCTCCGTTCTTAGTCGTATCACTGACGCAGACTTGTACCGTATGAGAGCCAGTCAGACTGATGACAGGCAAGGGTTCCGGGTGATGGGGGCCGCCAACCGCAGCGGATCTATAGCTGCAACGTCGATCCAGTAAGGTGGACTGCAGCGAGACCCTGACAGAAATCTGAAAAGACCGTTGCATCCACATGCAAGGTCTTTCCAAGGTGTGCTGTCCCCGTAGCTCCATTCCTGCCTTCTTCATTGTTCCTTCCGCTTCATCTTGCCTGACCCGGGGCCGAGGGCGATCCACTGTCCCCTGGCTCATGATGTTCCACCCCTATCTCCTTGCGTGCCTTGCCTCGCCTCGTTGCGGCCCGAACATCAAGGTTGAAAGGGTCTAAGTGGAGAGTGGAGAGGGGGTGTAAATGATGGTCACCAGTGCTCGACAAGTGGAAATATAGCTCGTGATAGGCGATTTCGGGTCGTCCCAGGAAATTGTGCAATTGCCAGCTGCCTATTAATATCCCACTTCCCCCTATTCCATGACTCACGCGAACAAAAAGAATGAAGAGATGCGAGAAAGACAAAAAAAATAAATAAGGAGCATAACAATCCGTACACCGTAAGCCGGCCAGCGAGGCGTGCGTCTATTCAATGTGTGCCCTGCACCACTGCCCACTCTGGATTCTGTGTCATTCATGATACAATCCCACCCAAAAGATGTTTCGTCGTTGAAATCCTCTGCTGTCGATTCGGACCTCTATCAACCAAACTCCCCACTTCGTCACCCGCCACACTCTTGTCAAACCATAGGTCTCAAGAAGACTCGATTACCCACAAAATCCAAAACCTCATGATTGGGGTGTGTCGTTCACCCACAGGGTCGTTCTGACTCTGAGCAGAAGAACACGGCAGCCCCGATGATGCCATTGCTTCGAGATGAGTTAATCTACTTTGTCCCCCAAACATGACAGCTGGTGTCTCGGCGGTGCCCACAATCTGGGCAGAAGTCGTTGTAGATGTATGAATTGTTGCAGGTGCCGCAATTGCACTAAAATATTTGTCAACAGAGAACGCGAATGTAAGATTGGGTATTGAACTTACGCAGTTCCATCGCAATTTTGCCTTGTTCGACTGGTGTTGTGGAGCATGCGTTTCGTGAGCAGAGTACTCGTAGAAACTTGTTGACTGATGTAGGTAGCTCGAAGAGTCGGATGTCTGGTGGCTGTGGTGACCGTGGCCTCTTTTCTCCTTCTTTGAGGAAGAGTGGTGATGATGAGAGTGGCTAGCCATTCTTGTAAATTCCTCGGTGATGTCTGGATAAGATCACGAGAGAAGAGAAAATAAGAGGAATTTGGCAGTGAACCTAGTTCTATGGTTTTCGGTAGCAAGAATGTGCTGGGATTAAATAGGAAAGTTGGACATGGAACTGTCCTGGAAAGAAGCTGGTGTTTTACACATCGGGAGCGTTGGACAATAGGAGGATTAGAAATTACTTTATAGACCAAATTTTGTCAGTCGGGGGCCGTGACAGTTCGGTAGGCAAATTCTGAGAATCCACATCACGTCAAATCTGCCAGAATCCTTCACAGTCAGCCGTTGTCGTGGAGGCGATGACAATGGAAAAGGTACCACGAAGGCAGAGCTGTGAAGGAGTCATATCACCGTTGAGACTCGTGGGGTTCCGACCCTACGGAGCTGAACATCGCTTTCGGTCGAACAGGAGGTTTGATTGAGCAGTAGGCCGTAGTTAGACCCATAAGAATCGAGGCATTGTCAGTCAGAAGACCTGCCTATGTTCGGTGACGTTCACCCTGAACTATCTGTCAAATTCACGTGCAGGTTTGCTGAAGAAAAAGGGGCAGGAACCAAGCTATCGGGACCCGTCTATTTCCGTGAATGGACAACTAATTAGCTTTTTGCCTGGTTTGCGTTGCAGTGCATTTGCTTAGGGCATGATGCATATGAATTGATTGCAGGCTATCCAGGAACCAGGCTTTCGGAATGGTGCGAATACGGTCGGGAAATGAATAGAGTGACAAAAAGTGCATCTTTCGGTCAGATAGGAAGTCATACAGATTCCCCTTTGTTGAATGCAGTTGATCAGTCGGTCTTGTACTCCTGCATCGCAGAGGCTGGTTCGAACTGCGGCCGGAGAGGAAACGAACGTGACGACAGGGAGTATCATTTAATGATCCTCTTTCAGCTGGCCTATCACTGGCGAAAAGCGATATTGTCCCTTTGGCTGTGTGACCTGACTATTCAGGCATCATCGTCATTTCCTCCTCCGAGCTACCGTAGTCATTCTGAGTCATTGGTGAATGCTCCACCAGACAGGTCGATGTTGGTTGCTGACAACCAGTTTGCCCTCCATGGCTTCGGCGAGGTGGTAAGGTACATCTGCTGTTGGGCTTGGCCCTTGTATGCCTCGGACGCAAAGGGACAGAAAATGGGAGGAAGGGAATATTCCCAATAGTTTGGCATTTCGCTCGGGCGTATTCATCTTCGCTTCACAATTCCCTGCCCCTCTCCGCTGCGAAGATGCTCAGTCGGACAACAGCATAACCCTTTATCTTATCTGCATCTCGGCAAACCAAGATATGATTGGCTGTTCGGGTTGAAATTCACAGCGATGGTAAGTTCAAGTTCGCAAAGACCCAGGGATTTGATAATGAAAACGGCAAGCGCTAACATGGTCTAAGTAGAACGTGAGCTCCTCCCTTGATGAATGGAGGACGGGACTATGATGGCAGTCAATCATCTTCAACAACCGGGAATGTTTCAGCTAAGCCTGCAAACAGGTTCGACAGTCCAGAGGTTGATGACCAAAGATCAGAATTCGCCAGACACCAAACCGATCAGAGTCTGCGTGGGAATCCTGTGAACGTGGAAACGTCTCCTTATATAGCTGAGGAAAACGGCGGGGCCTCGGCCGAGTCCGTCATCCGTCAGCCTACAGACATAAGGAAGTCAGTTTATCCGTCATGTTGGTAAGCTGGGCGCTGCACGGCGAGTTGTTAGTCCAACGGCGCATAGAGAACACCACTAACTACCGCCCGAGTAAGCGGCAGAGTTCTTCTTGTGGACGCCGAGCATGGTCATCAGTCCTACTAGTCATGCGGCTGAATACTATGATCTAATGAAGAGCATATAATTAGTCAGATATGGGTGACAATCAATGTTGTGTGGTGAGTTGAGTGTGGCCCCCAAAAACTGCAAGTCGTGAGCATCAGTGTGAGGCTCTGCCCGATCTCAATGCAGATGATTCATCAGAAGTAGAGTCTGAGAGTGCTCGAATTGTATTCCCTTCACGGCATGACGAGGCTTTTAGGCTTTCCTGCAGGAGATATGAAGAAATTCACGCGCCCGACGAGGCAGGCATTTAAAAGAATGATGACATGATGATACAGTCCGGAAGGCAGGAAGAGGGGCATCGGTCTCAAGTCCTAGAGTTGGTGCAATCTATTCGTGTGCAGTGTTTTGCGAGAAAGACAGAGCTGGGACGCACACGTCGGAAAAGAATTAGGCATAAGCGAGGAATATAGACAGCCATTGTCACAGCCTGAATTTATTGAGATATGGGAATATGAGGCTCTGGACTGTTTGCTGTCATATAGAAACTTGTGTGTCACGCTCATGCCTTGGGAGCGTACATGATGTTCGTCAGTGATGTTGACATTCAGTTTCAAGCTCTGCGTTTTGGGCTGAACACGGCATGAGAGGGGAAATTAGGGGCTCAAATGATTGGCTAAAAGGGAGTGTAGTGGGGGTTGCCCGAATATGCATAAACTCCGATGGGGGATCAAGTGAGCTTTGCTCAGGGAACTGCGTCATAGGCGCCAGTCGCAACTGCATCACAGAGCTTGTCCCATCTTGTGAAAGCGTAGACACGGAAGGCGCTAACGAACTCATCTTCATCACTTCCTCATTCCCCTCGCAAACCCTCCATTCCTCCCATTTCCTCTCTTCCAACATTCTCTGCCACCGCGCAATCGCAAATCAGTAACAGCAGATCCTTCTTGACCGCCGCGCTCCTCCTTACCTCTGTTGTCGCTGCTATGGCCAGTGTCTTTGGAATGGCGATCAGCTACGTGCTGTCCGCTGTGTTACACTTCATCATTTTCATCCTTTCTCTTGTAGTCATCGGATTATATGGCCAATATGTCGATGAAGCACGCAAGGCGCATGTGTATGCGGACCCAAAATGGGTATGTTGAACGCGCCGTTTCCGATGGATGGTGCTCCGTGTTAACGGTATTGATGGAACAGGTCTATGCCGTTGTTGTCGGCGCTCTATCGGCCGTCTCGACCTTCCTCTTCCTCATCCCAAAGATCCTCCGATACGCTGTGACGACAATTTGGAGCTTCATCATGTTCATCCTCTGGATCGCCTTGTTTGGTGTCTTCGGCAGCCTGTACATTCATGCGAGGCCCGAGGGTGATCACGGTATCCAGGAAATGAAGAACGCCGTCGTACGTAAATTTTATTCTACTCCCGACCATCCAAATGACCATCACCGACTCCTCAACACGAAATGCGATCGCTAACCTTTTATCCAAATAGTGGGTTGACTTGGTCGTGGCACTGCTCTGGCTGATTGGAACCGTTGGCTCAGCAGCCTATTGGTGGACTCACAGAGAATATCACACTCGCTTCACAGGCCGCGCTACTATCTAAGCTATATAACTGATGATTTAAGGTGACAGAGTTACCTTGGAGTTGAAGTCAACCCATGATAGTGGTTGACTGGTATTGGATTCATGCTACTGCTGTGCTATCCCAGCATCGCTCTCAACCCTCCCCACACTTTTAGAAACAAGTAATGTTTATTGCCATAATGTTGATAATGCAAATAATCGGACAAAATTTCAATCCACAACCCATGTTAACCGTGTACACATCCAGTTCAAGAGGATCCGCGAGCGCGTGTATTGTGTGCAGCTTGTTCAACAGAACTGATTCTAGAGTCATGACTTTGACTAGTCCGTGGGGCCTAACCTCCTGAAAGCTTGGCAGTCAAAGAAATTTGGTTGTAACTTTTGATGACATCTAGATCTTGAGAGATTCGGTTCGTCATGCCCAGTGCCTGGAGCCATCAAAACCTAAACGATTCCCATCTCATCTTAAACCAAAGACTCTATCACTGTATATAGGGCGGATGGACCCCGTACCCAACATCAGAAGACGACTGCGTAGATGTTGAGAAAGGGAATGCTTTCATTTTATTGACTAAAACAGAATAATCCCACCTCCATAATGTTTCCACAGCTCTGTCTCAGCAAGACATCAGATCTCATACATTTGGGTATCAGATGCGATCTGGTTGAGATCCCACTGACCAATGGTAGACCCTTGGACCCTGTTGATGACGTCATGCCACTTCTCATCCACGCCCATGTCAGAACCTGTTGAACTCACAAAATGATGGGATTTCAAAACACATGGTGAATGCTGTTGCTGATTTCGGTTGAAGAAAAATGTTTTATTACAGGTCATTGAGATATTTTTCTATCTGAGAATCAGAGACTATCAAACTATTGACTTGCCAACTTCTCCCTACTAGTGTTGCACTACCTGCTGTTAGGCAGTTTGGTCCTTATTGAGATCAGCAACAGTTAAAATCGCCAATGAGAGACAGTTTTGAGGCAGGCAGGGCGCTCGAGGGAAAAAGATTGAGGTTCCGTAGGTAGAACAAAATATCATGACTACTGCTTTTTTACTTGACTATCTCGGCTGGTCAGATTGGACTATTCCTATACTCCGGGCGTCTCGAGATTTGCGTGGCTAACGATGATATGGTAGTGTATACAGATAGGCAAATACTGGTTGTTGCTCTGTTGGATGAAGCCCGATACGTGAGATCACATGCACAAGACAATGACATCCGGCATGAGGGACGTCTTGGGCTTCTTACCTATATACCTCCGAATCGAAAGCCAAAGAGAAATCATGCAACCTTAGACCCCGAGAGAATCTGAAGTCTGATGAAGACCAAGTAATTTCCCGTTTAGAAGGGAAGAACTGGGTGCAAGACAGCAGCGATCAATGACTATCAGGAGGAATCGAATGACCCCTACGAGAGGCAACTATTACCTCATCCCGACATACCTTCCAATGACCGAATGTGCAATTGTGCATAGGCGAATGTCTTGCAGTTCTTCGGCAGTTCTTTGACAGCCCAATGCACGATGCATGTAAGGAACGGATATGGAGATGCACATATATCGGGTTTCCCTATTTTGGTTATGGAAGACGGAGAATGCCATGAGCCATATCGCCACGCGTATAAGGCTATGCAAACTGTGTAGATGTCAAGGCCCACGGGCGTGGCTACCAGCTGCAGCCCGGAAGATCAAAAAGATCCAGGGGCTGTCTAAATCCGCGCTTCCAGTTGGAGAA
Source organism: Xylariaceae sp. FL0255 (assembly GCA_022578795.1). Taxonomy (NCBI): domain Eukaryota; kingdom Fungi; phylum Ascomycota; class Sordariomycetes; order Xylariales; family Xylariaceae; species Xylariaceae sp. FL0255. The sequence goes on along the minus strand of MU388854.1, from coordinate 46,444 downwards.
ACGCGAGAGCCACATCTTTCGTCGAGATAGACAACTTGAATTGAGGCTTCTTGGGAATCTAGGTAGACATTATGTCAAAAGCCAATACCGGAAATCTCACTATGTGATTTCAAATTCATTTGATGCTTCCCCGCCGTCAGGACATCAGGTCGGGTCGGAGTTCGGAGCGGAAGTGCGTATTCTGCATGGTACTTTTCGCTGCTCGACCAAGCCTCACGATGATATGTCAGCTTAAGAAATAGACAAGGGGACCAAAGCAATGTGAACATCATTCATGTTTTTCTGTCAATTCATGCATCCTCTTGAGAAACTAATTAGTTTGAAGTCTAGGGACGTTTTCCAGGATATGGGGTGCGGGTTCGTCCGTAGTGGAGCACAGCAAAGCCCATACCTCGCCCAGGCGAGCAGACTCAACACCTTGGCTACTAGAGGCATTACAAAGTAAATGAATCCTGCATGAGACAAATATTTGGATCGAACGATAATGTCAAACAAGCGGCCTGGTACTTTCCTGCGATGCATACTGCAGTACTGCTCCTGGGGAGGGATCTGGTCTTGAAATCTAACTCGGCAAGTGGTAAATACACTCTCGCCTTCTCATGATGAGATCGTGATCCTCTCTCAACTCTCTCAACGAGATCACGGTTGCTGGGTCTAACTCACTCCTCGCCTTCGTGGCAAAGTGGAAAATGAATTACGACAAGTAATATCCCGCGACTGAATTGCGCAGGCTCGAATTACAGCTTATCTCATCAATGCTCATATGGATGAAGTAGGATGGATCATGGGCAACGACTCGTCGGATACCGATAGCGTGCTCGCCTGCTTCCGTTCGAAGATACTGTGATACAAGAGCCGTGGCATCCCACCGGCGGTTATGCTTTTGACCAATAGGTACTATATTATCATAGAGTCGACGTTCGGCAAGGAAGTGCTGCTTTGGATGGACGATCACGAAGCAAAGTCAAGGGTCAAAACAAGACCTTTTTGCCTCATTCTCCAAATGAAGTGGATCATGAAATCCTCTGCCTCCTTACCATTCCTGCGACCGCCTTCCTCTTGAAAAATTTCTTCCGACGGAGAAGGTGGAGTCCTTAATCAACTGGATGGGCCATCCTCTTGTCTTTCGTTCCCCAGATTTGTCACCAGTTACAGAACAGTTCGCAGTTGAGCGGTATATTGAGACTTTGCGCCTTACAAGTTCAACGATGTGCTTCAAATGGAACCCAGTGTAGTCTAAAGGTATTTGAAGACGCAAAAATAATTTGCGGTATTGCTCAGAGATATACTGCGTAATCGAGCATACCGGTATGCTACCCTACCATGCAGTCATACATCCTGTCGTTCAACTACTTCGTAGATCTTCGCCAGGACGAAAACATCACTGCAGAGAAGGCCGTCAAGTGTATGGTTCCGAGGCCACACGGCCCATCCTCGTCATCATTGCGAGCACATAACTCGTCTTGTATCATACAACCATACTGAGGAACTTCAATTACGAAACATATCATCTCATGTGCTCTTAATCATACAGCGGAATTCGCCACAGACGAATGACTAGATCTTTTTTTTATTTTCAATTTATCGCGGTACCCACACTGGGGTCTATCGACTCTTGGCGGTTTCTACAAAAGGGTAATCGCCAATGCACATCACTGGGACCTATCACATCCCTACCCTAACATTGATAGGGGATGAACAGGATTTTCCGACCCTGCAGTCCTCAAACTATGGTGCCCCGTCCAGCGATTGTTCCAGGACCAGGGATCGTGCCGCTGATGCGATGAAAACCACCCCGGCTGCCCAGCCGAGTGCATCCGGTTGCGACGGGAGAGTAAAATTTTTGTTAGTCGTGAGACGGAACTATGTCATAGGCTGTTGAGAGCATGCTTTTCGTCAGTCGGTGGTCATTGAACATACGTTCAAGACATGGCTTGCATGGGGAAAGTATGCATCTTTTTACAACACTAGTCAACACAACATGTGCTGTCGATCTCACATACTATCCCGCGCTATGTTATGGCGGGTATCCGAACAGACCAACCATGCTCTCTTAGTGATAGGAGATTCCTGATAAAACGGGACGGCTGAGTTGACTTTATCTCAGTTCCACAAATCTTGGCCAATCTCGAAGCGACAGCAAGGAGTAGGGGTCCAACCCATCAGGTGTTTCAAGGGACGTCGAACGGAATCAGGGTCCTTTCTATAATGTCTCGGGACTATCTAATTGGTCTTTGGCCCTTCCAGGAGATTTTGTATAGGTGACGTGGATGAGAGCGGAGTTCAAGGTAAGGCAGCGCTTGGCAGCGTCAGTGCCGAGATAGATCTTCAGCATGGCCCTCGCTACCCTCCCTGCGATTTCTTTGGTCAAAAATCTACGCGAGCCCATCCCCTGCAGACCCAGCTCTTCAAATGAATGGCGTGATGCAAAATTAAAGGAAAGAGGCTGCCCACAGAAAAGCACTCACTTGGACAGAATTGCTTATCAATAACGCAAGCCCATGCGGCCAATATGGAAGAAAGCCTCTCATCGCATAGGCTGGAGCCGCTGAATCATGAGTGGCTATCTCATCTCCGCATCACCGTGCGGTGGTGGGCTGGTGGCGCGAATCCCGCTCAGGCGCCCGTAGTGAGTTTTCATCTGAAGCTACCTTCGCCGGCCGTTTGGTCCGTATCACACACAGAAGAGGTCAGGTCGAAGCAATGAGGTCAGCGCCGTTTTGAGAAAAGAACTTTGCTGATGCCCCAAACGGATGAACTACCATGACTGGGATAAGGGATACAAATAGAAAAAAACACTGGATCTTTGTTGGGTCTTGTAGGCATTGCAGCAGGCAGGCAAGCAGGCTTGCTTGATTTTTTAAGACCGGTGCCGATCCCGATGATCGCTGCACCAAAAAGAGCGCTTTTTGCAGTATATTCTTCTTACTAAAAACATGGGCAGCTGTAGGAAGGCGAGGCAGGCCGAAGAGTCATTTTTGGAAGGACACTTTGGCAAACGATGATCTGTGACGAGGACGGGATGATAGCAACTAATGTCAGGCAACAGGTGGTCAAGGACGGATAGCGATGCTGAACGGCCGTGCGTACCTCTATATTTATGGCGATACGAGTAACACGAACGCTCGGATACGACGGCAACGGCGCCGAGGTGCCTTGTGCTACTAGCCGGCCGGAGACTATCAGCTTGGAATACTCAGAAAGCAGGCTGCAGAAATGGGTTTCGCCGGTACGCCCAAAGAAGTCGAAGAGGAGGGTATTATTAACCCGAAAATCCAATACGATGGCGTTCTAATAATCAATGAGAACGGTGAATGGCGATATCACACATGTAGTGTACCAAGCATGGACTGCAGGTGGTTGCTTGTTTGGCGATGATCTTCAACTATCTCGGCTTGCACCAAACTCTCATGGGTCCACGCAAGAGAGGCGCCACATTCATTAGGTAGCATAAGGATTATCGTCACAAACACTAGATATCATCCGGCCCCATACTCTGGTGTGGGGGCCTGGGCTTGAACACAATGAACCAACAAGGCGATACCGAGGGGAGGAATGTGAACAGAACAAAGAAAGGGAGCGTGGTAAGTGTGGTTCTACGTTGACGGAGGTGTCAAAACATACCTACCTAGTCGATCAGATGAGTAGTAGTATCAGATGAGACATGCGAAAAGCATATCCCTTCTTATCCGAATGTATTTCCGCCTTAGTATCTCAATGAAAATGGTACCAAATTAGTGTCTAGTAACACAGTATATATTGATAAAAAGGCATAGGCAGTCACGAAAGCAACGTCAGAGGGACACTTGCGCCATGTATATTTTTCATAATACGGAAAGCTCAGTGTAAAAAGGAATCAACAAAAAAAAAAAAAAAAAAAAACCCTACGTCTGACATAGAAGCACGTTCCAAAAAATTATTATTGATATAACGGTCAACCGACGTTTTCTTTACTTCTTCACTTATTGTCTGTCTATCTCCTTCCCTCGCCTACGGTATTCACAATCCTTCAATCCAACCACTCGCAGGCACCATTCTATTGCCCACCATACTTGCCTCTCCCCAACTTATTGCTCTCTAATACAGCACCTCTTCTTTCCCTCGACACCACTACGACTTGTCTTCAATCCATAATACGCTGTTGTCATACCCCGATATTCAGCTCTTATACATAATTGCCTACTGCAACGCAACACGCCACCAGGACCACAACACCACAACACCACTTGACCTTTGATAACGATTACACCAAGTAACCCCGTGGCCCTCCCTTTCAAAAACACCCGACGGCAACCTCCACAAATTCACAACACTCTGTACGATGATTGCCGTCGCCTTCGCCAGAAACAGTGATTCTTAGGTAGCAAGCAGGTGGGAATCTACAGTGGAGATTCTTTGAACGGCCCCATTTCCTTGCGGGCCGTCGTCCTCCATGCTCTAGGTTTCCTCTGGGCTGGTTTTCCGACCGCAATAATTTGCGGACATATATTTCAGAAACAAACAATAAACTTGACGATCAGGGACTCTTCTTTTTTTACACTCTAGTCGAACTCCACAGCATTTTGCTATAACTAGTCCCTGTTGCATGTGGGTTGAGAGGCAAAAGAAACCCACAGACTTATTAGTTGCGAAGATCCGCGATAGAGACAGATCAAACAGAGGGTAAGACAACCACCAAGAAAACCTCACCCGTGGATCATTGTCTTTGAGAAGTTAGAGCCACCGTTATTTATCATCCTCGACGGCTCCGCTACTTATACAGCGAGTGTTCTCCCAGTTTCATCCCCTTGGTTTATTTGCAGCTCGTTATCTCTAGCCTTGATTCTTCTTACACTTCCACTTGACATTCCAAATCCGCTATCACCGAATCAAGTCAGAAATTTGGAGAAACAATCCAGGCCTAATCTGATGTTAGAAGACGATTACACTTCACAGGCAGAGAAGCAATCACCCAAAGAACCAGACATTTTGTGTTCGAACGAACCGCAAAAGAAAAGCAACTGGCGCGGGTGTGAGGTTCGGGACGGCGGCCGCGCGCTTAGGACACGGCACAATCCAGCCAGTCTTGACGACGTGGCTATCGATCTGTCGCCCGCGTTTCTTTCCCCTTGATCAGCAGGGGACCGGTCAGGCTAGGGGTTCAGTTTCAAGAGGTTCGGAGAACCTCGACTACCTTCGCCTCACAGATGAACGCAAACATGGCCAACTTTGGGCGGTCATTCAAGCCTACGTCCTATTTCTCACCGACACGACGACCGGCAGGCCCTACGAGAAGTAGATCCAACATGTCCAGCCCAGCGATGTCGGATCTATCGCCGCTCTCGTCCCCTGATATACGATCTGAAGATATTGTCTTCTCTGCGAGAGCCTCCCCGGTGCCTCTTGTAGATAACCCTAGATCTCCGCCGGGGTACTTGCGGATGACTGGTACGTGAGAATGTCATGTCATTTGTTCTTGAGTCTGTTCGTTTTCTGCCCTTGTGAGACCCTCTTATTTGGGTTTGACATTCCAATATACAATTCTCCAAGCCACTCAGCTCTTATCAAAACCCTGCATTTCCACCCTCCAACCAGACCAAGTGGTGGCTTGCATGTTGGAGGGACAGTTTCTGTGGGCACAAAGTTGTGGAGAGGAAACTGAGGGTCTTTGTTTCATATCGCGATGGCGACTCGAGAAGGGACCAAAGGGGGCTTTCTTTGTTGATGTGATTGGTTACATCCTCGCTCTCGCTCCCTTTCTTGTGAGCCTAGTGGCTTGCGAGTTTACAGTTGGTGCGGCGCTACTAATGTTACAGCGAGCACAAAGACACTAATGCTCTCTGCCAAGATGGGAATGAGGGGCGGAGAGCGGGGTGCATTTCATTTCACTGCCCCCCCATTTTGTCTTTCCCAGGGTTCCCCAACGAGTTGCGTCATAAGAAGACCTGCTGACGAATCTCCGATTTTCTTTACTCGAACAGATCACCATACCTGTTCTCCTACGCCACGTTCTGTCAATACCACCGCCAACGACTCATCTTCGCCTATTACTTCTACTACTCCTTCAGCGACACGCAGCAAACCAATTGCCATTGAATTACCTTCAAGAAACTCAAGCAGCGCTCCAATCAGTACTCCTACTCCACCTGCACCTCTGTCAGCGAGAGGAGATCTTCCAGGGTGAGTTATCATCTTTCAAATCTTCATGATCGACAGAACTATCCCTCACTAACTTATCATAGTGGCTACTTTCCCTCGCACGAAGACCAGAATCGTGTTTACCGCCCCCATCCATTTCAACTCGATGCGACCAAGGCACGCATGAAATCAATACAGCGTGCCCACAGAGCCAGTTCATCCGATCTACAATCACTTGACAACCCCGACGCACACCGCGAACAACAGCAATCACAGCCCGCAGAATCAACTTCTCCATCAAGGGCCGAACGAATGATGCAGCTACCACATCTAAACATAACCGAATTCAAGATGCCAGAACGTAGGACCAATAACACATCCAACAGCAACACACCTGTAGCCTCGTACATGCCGCTAGGCGATTTACAAAGTCCCTTACCAATGGGCAAATACTATCCTTCTAATTATGAGAAAAGAAAAGAGGGCAAGAGGAGGGCTGCGGCCGCCGCCAATGCGCAACTAAGCCAGCACCGACAATCAGCCTCCGACACGCCCTCCTTCGGCTCAAGTAAATCCGAATCCCAAGTCCCAACCCTTAGCCAAACAAAGACGTCGTCACCAACAACGACATCATCCCCTCACCACTCCCGAAATGAATCCGAAGCCAAGCGACGACTTCAGCAGTACCAGCGCGACATGATCGCCCAAGCGACGATTGCTCTAAACGGCGGCAACCTCAACAATGCATCAACTATCACATCCCTGCGATCAATGGGGTTAACCGGGTTCAGCAGTCACATGATCACCACAAACCCGAACAAGCCGCGTCTTGTGCCATTGGGGAGTCCCGGACCAGTCACGCCCATGGAGCTCGAACAGCAAGCTGGAGGAGACGAAAGCGGAGGATACCTTGGCGCGCGGGGTCCCGTCGATCCCCAGGTTGAGATTGCGAGGGCCATTCAAAGGGCAGAAGATGAACAACGCCGTCGGCGAGGCGGGGAGGCTGCCTCACCGCCGCAGATTGATGCGGAATCGAGGACTAGCGGTTTATGAAAACCAGTGATCGAGGCTTTTTTTCCATTGCTTAGTTATGTTGAAACCCTTTAATCACGGCCCCGGACCAGAGACGGATACGAGATAAAACGACACACTACATCACACACCACACACCAAGCAAACACGGGCACTTATCGTTGCCATCGCATTGTTTTGATGATACCCCCAAACTTTTGTCTTGTTTTTTTTGTTTTTTTGTTTTTTTTTCTCTCTCTTTTTTTGGATGAATGAACGGATTCATGATCTGGCTCGAGTTGAATTCCCTTCGGAGTGAGGGAGAGGAGAGAAGAAGACAAGGAAGAGAGACAGATAGAGATGAAAAGAAAAAAATGGATAAAGGAGAAGGTCGGTGAATTAAAAAAAAAAAAAAAAAAAAAAAAACAGTGGATGGGAACGGGAATGGAGAGCAATGGATGAGGTTCACCGTTCATTAATTAGAATCTGGGGATGGTAGTTTTATGAGATCATGAGTTACCTACCTTGGAGGTCACAAAACAGGATCTTAGCAGCAGTGGTAGTCAGAGACAGTAGCTATGAGTAAGAATAGCAGTATTGATTAGTGATCAATTCTTGGAGTCAGTAACTCGATCACTTTCACCATCAACTTTGAGAGATGACATTGCGCCGTTGAGTTTGCTATTAAGTGACCTTGCTAAGGTTAGCCCATGTTGGACTCCTCCCATCTACGAGCCGTGACCATCTCTCTTGAAAACATGAACAAATACGACATGCATAAGTCTTTTCATTAGGTAGTTTCAAAACATGATACCCGTTCCGTAGCAGCCTCAAATGATCAGAGTGGAAATCCCCACAGGTATGTTGTGAAGGCTCGTATATGTGTATATATCCATGCATACGAAACCCAAACGTAAAAGACGAAACAAGACACCGACTTTCATTTCAAAGTATTAATATCACCCATTCACCCATCCATTGGTAGACCTTTGCGACGCCCATCTTTAGTCTCGACCTTCCCATTACATCTGTCGCTCTTTTTCCCATCTTCCTTTATCTTACCCGCTAAAACATAACGAAGGGAGAAGAAAGAGAAATAGAACTCTAGTCTAGGACAGCCGGTTCGAAGGAACCGAGCATCATCTAAAAGAGACCTCAGAAACATCCCCGCTCAAGCAGCTTTACAATAATTCGCAGGAAACGACCCCTTGATCCCGCCCAACTCGCCGACCCACCAGTCATCCAGCGTCTCCGTCTTCTTGACGATCTTGATCCTATCGCCCTCGCGGAACGAGAGATCGCCGGATCCTTCGCCGCGGAAGGTATACTGCGCGATAACATATTCGTCGGGCCGTTGAAATGACTGGATCTTCTTGGGCGGTGGGGGAGGCGGGGGTTTCTTCTTTGCTGCGGCTACGGAGCTGATGGATGCTGCGGGAGATGTTGGAATTGGCGCTGTGTTGGCACGGCCGAAGTAGTCTGATCGTGGCCGTAGGGCGTTAGGTGAGACCGATCCTGGCGTGAGCGATCCTTGACCGAGCCGGGATGCCGTTGTGAAGTCAGTAGGTGCTAGATTTGACAGGTTGTAGTTGTTGGGATTAGGACTTGGCTGCGACGAGAGCGATGTCGTTGATGGCACGCGTTGGGGTCGAGGACCGACGCTTGGTATGAGGCCGGTGGCTGACTGTCGAGGACCTGGGGGAAGAGATGTTGCTGACGACGTGGATTGGCGTCTGTCTAGGGCACCTGTGTCGTCTGAGAGCTTCATTGGCAGGCGGCAGGCTTTACCAGTTGCGATACAGCCGATGGACTCTACTTCCCTCCTCACGGGCTCGAAGGACGCTGACCAGTCGCGAATGACGTCCTCCATTGGCGGTGGAGGAGAAGGGAAGCCGTGGTCCTCACAGTAAGCATGCAAGGTGGTGTAGTAGAGACCTAGAAGACGGTTTTGTATCAATAGCACCGTATCTATAAGTGGTGGTATGAGGTTGAAGGCGGCTGTCACGATGGGCGGCAGCGTTTCTCTCAGATGTGCATCAGCAATGTGAAATTCCTAGCACGATTGTCAGTACAACGGTACAACGTGGGAGCTACCGAGTGTTGTTCATGTTGACTCATCGTACATCTGCTGTGCGGGCGACCTCGGCCTCGAGCTTTGCCAAGGTTGCATCTTCCTTGGGTGATTTGCCCGGTTTCCTCTGCAGCTTTGTGGCTTTCTCTTGGACCTTCTCGTAGTCCAATCGCTTGTTCTCTCTCTTTTTTATGGTCTTGCGCATCGGAGCGATGTAGTCTCGGGCCTCGGCGGCGGGTTTCATAATCCTCGCCTCGATTAGGCCCAGCTCTTCCATCAGGTCGGCCTTCAACCCCACGTATGCCTCCTTCAGTGTCAGAGCTTGTTCTAGTTGGACTTCGGGTGTCGGTGCGGGTGGTTTCCCTAAGCCTTCGGAGGCGCCAACGATGGGATCCCAGAGACCGTCGAATTCGGCCACAACGCCTAGTTGTGTGGAGGCGATATTGATCCAGGCATCACGCCAACTCTTCGCTGCGTCGATGATCTAAAAAAACAAGTAGAGTGTCAGCCAAGACAAGCTATAAATATTAAGATGTTCAAGACCGGACCTTAGCAAGGACCTTGTCAGCGTCTTCGTAATCGCTGAGTATAACAGCGACTTTGGCATTATCACCGGGCGCCTTGCGAAGCATGCGGCCAAACTGCCTCTGCATAGACTGCATCTTGGCGGTAGTTATTCCAGCCCCTCTCACTCAGCTCGAATTCCGTTGCTATGTAGGTAGGAGTAATACGAGCTTCTTGTTCGTGGGCAATGAAGGACAATTGTGTTGTTTGGTGGAACAGCACATTAATTGAAAAGAGGACGATGAGAATGACAGATAACCCCCGAACACAGGGAATACGAAAAGGTGTATGACATGAAAGAGGGGAGAAACGAAAGAGGAGGAGGATGTTAAACGAAAATAGTGTTGCACCGCCTTCAACGTGCGTCAGAGCTGGGCAAGGAACGCCGCCGCGAGCGTGGAACCTGCCGTGCATATAACAGGCAGGCAGGCAAAGCATCATCCCACACAGCGGTCAGCTTTACGAATGGGTCTTGTAGGGGTCTTTCCTGGCCTACTGCACTACCTGGGGTCGCCAAACCTTCTGTGAATAGAGATGATCTATTTGAGTTCCATTATGGCCGATGTTGGGTTCTCGTTAGGTATTTACACGCATAAATCAACTATTAGTATGCTCAAGCAATAATGAAGTCGTAGCAGGTAAGTTTGTCGGTAAAGGAATGATGGCAGTGCTTGATCCCAGAAGGTATGGGGTAAGTACCATCAACCTTGTAAGCTTTGGTGTGTGTGAAGATAGTTGAACTGCCTGTCCTGGACCTTAATATTGTGTCATGATAGCCACTGACCCTATCGGATGAAACAATTTCTTGTTCTGATTGGCTTTAGGTCACAGTAATTAAACACCGCTCATAGTCATTTTCTTCATACTTATCTGATGTAGTAGAAACTGGATGTTTCATATAATTCTGTGAGAACGAAATTGTTGGCCATCCCCGCTCTTTCTAGCTCGGATCGGCTGTTTTGTCTCCGACTCTCCGTAGACCCAACAGACGGGTACTTAACCGTATAGTAACAGTCTTCGCACTGTCTTTCTACTGTACATGGAAGCACGTGCAGACGTGATCAAGCAAGGTGGAGACGGCGCGTCCTCCACCTCCGAAACACGCGACGACGCTTTATAACCCCTCATCCTAAGTGGTGACAGAGCATAGAATGCAACAAAAAGTACGATGCCATAGCCGCAATGAGCACGACTGTCCAGGTTGTCACGAGCCCTGCAATGGCAGCCCAGCCCACCACTGCACCTGTCCGTGAACACACCTGCCTCTTCACCCGCGACCTTCTCCGGAAGCAGAAGCGTTGGCAAGATGGTCGTTTCAAACACCACACCTTCAATGGCCGTGTGATGGTCTACGATGAGCGCGGAAACTTCATCGGAGATACACATTGGCGCGAAGATTACCAACTCGATGACGGCGAGGAACTCGAGTTGGACCGAGGTGGCGTTATTGTTCAGGTTGGCGAATGTGTGGGGAGTCGTGACCAGGATCTGTCCGAACTCGTCGACAAGAGAGCCCAAGAGCGCGCTCAGCGTCAGGCTGCTGCTGTGGCACGGCGACCTCAGGTATCACAGGCGCCATCGCTGCATACTAGGACACCAGGACCCCAACCACAGAAACATCTTCACAGCGTTATCGGTACACCGTCGGGACACCATGGCAGGGCACTAATTCCGACCGAGTCACCTTATGAGGAAAGGCAGAAGGATCAAGCACGCGCTCAGGGTGATGAAGCGCGACCAGCAAAACGTCTGAAGACGTCCGATTCTCATCTTAGCAAAAGCGGCTATGCCCAGAATCTGTTCGGAGCAACTCTAACCCTATCGGGGCGACCCTTAAGCCAAGCTCCTGTACGACATCAACCTAAAAAGATTCAGTCTGTGCAAGTTGATGCTCTTTCCGATGGAAGTCCAGCCGTGAGGCGAGACCCACCTCCGCCCGAACCGTCAAAAAAAACTTCCGGAAAGAACGATCAGCGAACGGTCAAAAGCGGTTATGCACAGAACTTATTTGGTGCAACTTTGGCTCTCTCTGGGCAGCCATTGAGCCAGGCTCCCGTGCGACCTCAGCCCCCTAAAGCTGGCCTTGCGCGAAGAGATGTGCCATCAACGCTATCTTTTGACGAAGAATCTTCCGATGAAAGCAACGAAAACCCCACACAAACACTACAAAAGGTTCCGAATCAAAATAATGACCTAAGGCGGCCTATCAAACCAGCTCCAAGACCCGTGATCACAATTGAGGACGATCCACCGTCATACTCGCCTTCAACGCCGACGAATGAAATTAGACTGTGTTCGCCTCAACCACGCCAGTTTCTGGAAGCGGCAAGTAAAAGGCCTGAGCAAGATCGAGAAGAACGACCGGCACTAAAACCACGCTCTCGAAACATTGCCACCCATAACAATGACAAAGGAGTGGAACCTCCGCCTGAAAAGAGAAGAACCGAAGACAAACCAACTAGAAGGATATCTCATGAAGAATCAATCAAGAATAAGGAAAAACAAACCAGGAGGTCCGAGCTACAATCTTCAATACATAGCTCAAAGCAAACGAAACACAGACGGCCGGTAGTGACTGATCTCACAGAAGAATCAGCAGACAGCCCTATTCAACCACTTAGTCCCGATGAGCCCAGGACCGAACTACGGATTAAGCCGAGGAAAAAGCGAGGGCTGCTAATGCTTTCCGAGCTGGATCAAGGCCTCAAGGATTCAGTCCCCGCGACGAGGGAGAAAAGATCTAGAGCCGAAAATGAACCGACATCCCTTTTGAGCCGGAGCCTTGAGGGCTCTGAGAATATTAAGCGTAACAGTTCGAAATCTACAAAGCCCCAGGACGCAAGTTCGCCTTTGAGGAACCGGACAAAGATCACTCTACAACGAAACTTGCCTGTTGATGATAATGATAACAACATGGTCGATATTGACGATATTTTGGGAGAAGACGAGGGTCCAGATCCTTCTCTGGCTCAAGCCGATGTTGAAAAGAGACTACCTCCCCCCCAGAGAATAAATGATGTCGATATTGCGAGTGAGGACGACGACTCAAACCTCCCAGAAGTCAGGAAACGGCAGAGACTCAAGTGGCAAACTCGAAGTGAGGAGGCAATTATTCTACGAGACCAGGATGGTCAGGCAAGTAAACCTAGATCTAACAGGATGAATGATGACTTTACCCTAACGGACGATATGCCCCCTCCTCGCCTTGCAAAACTAGCCCGTACGAGTATACGCAGCAGAGAAGTTATTGGGTTGACATTTGATGATCATGACGAATTCCCAATAACGACCGCTCGTGCCTGCTCGTCAAATGATCTAGCGACGGCGATGCCACCGCAGCCGTCCAGATTTCCTGACAATGAAAATCAGCAACCACCAACCCGACCGACCGTCCGTCGATCATCCTCACCGCCATTAATTCCCTCAGCAAAGGAAATCAGTGATACTGAAGATGCCAACCAAAAGGCAGCACCTGCTGCCAACTCAAGACCGACAGCTGCATTGCACTCAAGGGCCGGTCTGCCAGGTAGCAAGGTGCCCTTAAACAGATCGGACAGCAGTAACAGCGGAAAGCCTTCTGAGACTCTCCAAGTGGATGACGGCAGCAGACAGCACGATAAAGATAAGGACAGGGATGCTGTTCGTCGAGAGCCTCCAGCAATCACATCGGCCCCGAAGTCCATCCCCGCGGCAGCCCCCGCGAAACAAAATCTAGCCGCCGGTCCCATTCCAAGGCTCGTCAACCCAGCGACGCGAGGGAAGAAAGCCGCCAAACCCTCTGACGCAGCAGGGCAAGTGCCCGTGTGTCCGCTACCGTCAGGGTTGGAGACTATCTCGGCGGCATCGGTGCCGAACCGTACCAAGCTTAACAAGGATGTTGCGAAACCCAACAGTGCTGCGCAAGGAAAGTCGGATACCCGAACATCTGAATCTGGCGCTGACCCGGGGGCTGATGCTACTCTACCTGGATTCTGCAAGGCCCGTGGTGATCCCTGGAGCAAGGAGGCGGCGGATTTGTTTGTATTCAAGCGGCCTGTGTCGTAGGAAATGCAGCTACATCCGATGGTCATGCAGGCAGTTTGACTTGCTTACATACATATGTATATATCACCTAGAAATAGACGTTCGTCCGAGTTTTCATCACCAATGAGAGACAATGTGTGTTCCTGATGAATCAAGTGCGCGGTGACTGCCACTGACAGGTATCTCTTGTTCATCCTACCCCTGCCAGATCAACTGAATCCGAGGTGTCAAAGCTTCAGTATTCGGCATCCGCCAAAATCGTCAGTATGATGGTGGGTTTGGGTTGGTTTGTTGGACTAGTCTACCTAGAGCTCTGGTACCGGTTCCAAATTCGTCGCATCAGCACGGATATTCCCGTCTGATGCTACGTGCGTACCTATCCTACTATAGGCACATGTGCTGGTTTATGCATGGCACTTCCACAGTGTCATTGCTGTTTGGAACTTGATCTTACCTCACGAACAACCTAAGGTTACAGTTTTCAGAAATGCCGGGGTGAACTTTGTCACTGAAGACACCTATACATGGAAACGCCTCGCAACCGTCCCAAACTTCGCGGAAATTACTTGCTTAGAAATCAGAAAATTTATATACATGGTTTATCATCCTTTTTGTCAGACATTACGAGATTAATCTACTTGGCAGCTCTTGAGTTTCCGCGGACGAAGAACCTTCTTCCTCTCTCTCCTTGCTGGTTTGAGGGTGGGGGCCGAAAAGATACATGCAAAAGGCTGGATGAACCAGCGCAGACTTTCGTTGATTCATGTACTGCTGTTGAAGCTGGTGAGCTTACGGAGTATATCACCCTCTTTTGGTATCTGCAGCCGAAAGAGAGGCCACCTGTAGGCTGGGTAGAGTAGTTGAGGGTCGCTTCCCATCGCCGTGTCCGGGGGCACACGCACGTGGCGGGGAGTCATCGTCTCCCTCGCTTGGTTGCAAATGTGACCTTTGTATTTCTACAGCCTGCTTCATCACCGCCTTTTCTGCCAGTTCGTGGTTAACGGCTGAGGGACAGCTGGTTGGCCCGGGGTTGGCTATGTGAAGCAGGTGATAAGCCAAAGTTGGTTCTCTCAGTGGCTTGCAGTGTTCTGGATTTAGGTGACATTCAAAGCATAAAGTAAGAGAAGAGACGATATGACAAGGGACTAAGCAGGTCTGAGCTATCATCACCATCTTTCGAGTTAGTTACCTTCACTTTTCATTTCGCAACAACATTTTTATTCCATGCAGCAGGCTATCATGAAGAGTGGCGGTTGTTAGAATTAGGCCTCCCAAGTTATGCCCCTCCCCCGCTTTTCCTCCCACCTCACTACCTATTTCCACATCTGAGTAGAGCGCTGAAGGCTACAACTTAGAAGTGTACAGAGCACTAATAAGGCGGTAGTCACAGGGCATTTAGGGCGTTTACTCGTGTCAAATGACCAAGTGATTGAGGGATTCGTATCATCATCAAGCCAATTTCCTTCGCCCCTCGAGGTTGCGGACAATGAATCTGTTAAATACAAGGTACACGTCACTTTTCTACGCAGGTCCGTAGATCCAGATGACTGGTAGTTGGCACTTTGACTCGACTCAATTGGTCAATTACCATTTTTTAAAATCAGATCTCTCGGACACCACAAGGCAATGAATTGGCACGCGAAACCCAATCCCTTGGATGTTGGAACTTCCTCCAACGGCGCGTTACATCCCTTTCCCACCTCCGAGGTTTCGGCGTTCGGGGTAGCCGTGCAACTTGCGGGGGAGAACTGGAGGAGAGGTCCCCTTGCATTGAAAAAAAAGAAAAGAAAAAAGACCATATCTTACTGTCTAGCATTCGTGGTCCTGTCCAAGATGAAGGGATAATAACTAGAGTAAGTAGATAAGTAAGAAATTGGTTTGGATTGATATGCATGCATGTGAGCGGTACGCGATGGGCGGTCAAGGGACTGCTCGCTTAGGTATGAGAACGCGCATCCGTGCATATCATCTGCACATGAGTGAGTAAGTATGTATGTAATAATGTAGGCGCTCATTCATGTGTAATCATCAACGGGTATGCAAGGCTTCAAATGCGACGCCTCGTTTGCGTGTTTCCCGTGCAGGAACACTGACAACTACACCGCAACAACAGGTATGCGCGTTAATCAGGTTAGGCATGTAGGCTAGGTAAATTGTGTAGTTCGTGTGAGAGGGCAACTAGGTATTGGTCATTGTACGTATGTAAAAGTGTGTGGTAAGTAGGGACGGAGTAAGGCAAGAAAAGAAGGCAAAGGGTGAAGTCTGTAGTACTTGGCAGTGCGCGCACCTCATTCATCTCAACTTTCACTCACGCAAATAAGGCCAGCAGCCCAGCTAACCAGCCCATCCAAGCAGGCAGGCAGGCAAAGGACAGAAAAAGAAGGCCGCCGCTGCCCTCTCATGTCAGCCTCAACGCGCCGCCTGTGAAATGTGTACTTGTCTACCCTACCTGACCTACAACATACCTCTCTCAGAAGAAGGGTGGGCGCAGCAGCTTTACAAGACGCAAAAAGGTGGTCCCTTGACCGCACATCTGCGCTTTGCTTGCTTGTTTATTTCGTTCTCTTCTTCTTCTTCTTTCTTTTTCTCCCTCTTTATTTCTTCCTTTTCACTGCCGCCCTTACACTGGCTTCCTCTTCTTACTACTACCTACCTGTTTCAATCTCACCTATAGCGTTATCTTGTCTTTAGCTTACATTTCGCTCCTCCACCCCTTGTCCTTTGATAAGTGAGACTCATATTAAACCCGAGCTGTGTCCCCTCTCCCACGTGTGATTGAGCCTGGTTGTTGTTTAGTAGCTTTTCGGCTGCCGCATGAGAGGCTCGCTCGGGTGCTCGCATGAACTGCTGGTGTGCTCTCGTTTAAGCTCCCGTTTCTCTGCACCTACTCTAGCCGTCGGTTCAACGACCTGATACTCACTTTCTGCCTTGCCTCTATTTGAACTCTCGTTGCAGTGTTCCTTCAAGTGAAAGATGTCGTCTCCAAATCAAATAAACGGACATTACCTGAGTCCTGTACCCCATCCTCCTCCTCCTTCCTCATCTCCTGCAGCATCATCCTCCGCTCAACGACAAAAAGTACCTCGTCGAAGCTCGTCTACTCAACATGGGCCGGCCGAAACCATAGTCATCAATCCCACACAAGAGCAGCAGAAGTTCTACAACCACTGCCGCCGCTTGATAGACCAACAGCTTCTTCAGCAGCATGTCGCGAAGGAGAATAGCTTGGTCCCTCCAACGCCCCAGGCCGACGTCATGTCCTTGAGCACAACCAGTGATGGGCATCCTAGCCCAGGGACAGTTCACTCATTTGGAGGAGACTCGTCTACCCCCTGTTCTCCAAACCCTACGATGGTTTCGGGTGAGCCGACGGCGGGGAGAATTCATACTCAACGCGGTCGAAGAAAAGGGCCGCTGCCTATCAAGAGTAGACCCAAGACGGCGTTCAAGAGGAAGTTCAAACTTACTTGCACGTTTCATCGGCAGAAGAGGGTATCGGTAAGAAAACCTCAGCCTTACTTCTGTCAAATATGGGATCGCACATCTAACTGACTATTAGTGCAACTGCCATGACTTCTCCAAGCTAGAAGAAGGATATGAGGCCTTTCTCGCTGAAGAAGCTAATGATCATGACGACCGGCCTCGATCCCGAGCATGTTCCGCAAGCGGGGCCGAACGCACGTATGGTAGTAGCGGCGAGATTGGCATCGTTGTTGGGACTGGCGGTGCGGCACAGCCAACAATGCCATCGTATCAGGACCTCGGCGACCTGAACGAGCTTTCCGGTCCTTCTTGGCCAGCTACCCACGTTCCGGCGAGCATGCAGCCCATCTTGAGATTTAATATTGACTCGGAGGATTCGGTGAATGAGATGGTATCTGCTGGTCTGGAACAACCTTATTTCCCGGGTACTTCGCGCGCAGTTGCTCCCTTTCAGCCAGCTGGACTAGGAATAGGAGGAGGAGAAGTAGTCGAAAGAGAGACAACTAGCAGGCAAAACCCGGTACCGAAACCGAACACGCAGACTGAATCATGCCTTTTGGCGATCGGGAGACAGATGAAAAACCTCAGAAATCGATGGCAGTGTGAATTTCAAGATGCGCTAGGCCAGGACACAACAGTCCCAACCTCGACATCACTGACTTCTGCTTCGACCTCGACACCATTAGGAGAGGGGGGTTCATGTTCTTGGACTGGGCCTTTCCATCAACTTTCTGACCACTTTGCGACTTCACACCATCTATTCAAAGAAGCTGATGAGCCACGCTGGTCTATTTGCGGGCATTGCTATGCGATCAGGTAGGTCTTTTGGTACTGGAGGTCAGAGCCTGTCTCTCCTGACATCCACCCGAATCACTAAAATTGGTCTTGGCTGACACCTCTTCTCTGATAGCCCTGGTTGGGACGAGTTCGAGTGCATTGCGCAAGGAAGATGTGCGGCCGTCTATTCGCAAAATTGGTTTTATGGCGTGGTTGACCGTGATGTCCCCGTTAAGACCGAGAAGTCACAGACAAATGTGAAAGTGGAGGATGAAGGAGAAGATATGGGCGGCGGCGGGCTCTGGGCGAATGGGAAGTGGGGAGGTTCGCAATTCTCGTCGTCGAACCTCGCAACTGACAATAATTATTCTTTGAGTGGATCGGTATATAATGAGTATTCCGGTCTGCACCTGTTGCTGGGGAATACTGCGCTTGGACGCCAAGACTCTTTTGAGAGGCTGCTGAGCCTGAACTGTTCTGAGTACGATTCCGAGGGAGATGCAAGTCAGAGCAACTTTGAGCGTGATCTTGAGTTCATGACGCCTGGGTCTTCCGTAAGCCGCTGTATGTCCACTGCATGTGGTTATACAAAGGAAGCCGGATTGGCACTAAACCCAGTCATCATAAGGCTTGCAGCTCGTCGACCGTCACAACTTTGGCGTATTGCTCTCTACTTGCTAGCGCCTTGGTCAGTTTTTGTTTTTCTTGATACAGATGTGCGTTGCCGTTTGTGGTGTCTCTTGGGGATCATTTTGCTTGGGGTTTGCTTGTCGCTGTACGACCTCAGGGCGCGGGACTTGGCAAGGATCGAGACCGCGTGAGAATACGCACTTGTGTGTGAGCGAAGGGAGTTGCCTGTTTGACTGTCTTGTATGAATTAGTTTGTCGACGCGTGATCGGAGTGTCTGGGCTATAGAATTGGTAGATCAGGATTAGGAGTCAGCTCGGAATATACCCCAAATGTTTCTTCAATGCCGCATGATTTTTTGTGATCAGCATGTATATCGTTATGGCTGTGTTGGTCTCAAGCATTGGGATCAATGACTGTAATGTACAGTAGATGCCATCGGAATGGTATGTGCTCCGGGCATTGAATTACCTCTTGCAGTGGTTCATGTCGCACCCCGACGCCGGATCAAGTTCACGTGGACAGGGTGAGGCGCATCACTCTTGCGACTCGACTTTGAGTCACACAAAGACGTCAGACATCACCCTCTAATATTCAAGGTACGAAAATCAAGTCCCAAGAGCCTTGGCTTATACCTCTGAGAGAGTACCTAGGTATTGTAAGACGGAGGGGTAAAGCTGCTGTACTCCATAATTGACAGGTATCTGCTGTGACTCAGCCCCGCGGTCAATCGGCCACTCCTCCTTTTCTTGTCTTGCATGCATTGGTGATAGACCTACCATAATGTACAGCTAATCACATGAAACATGTACTCCAGATCTCAGGATCTAGAAGCGCCGTCCATGCTAGACCATCCATTGTGGAGGATCTCGAAATGTGCAATTCTCATCCCTGGTCTGCAGGAGCGCATCGCGTCGTGTATACGCTTTCTGAGTGCATTTTGGCGTGTTGCGCATTCACATTCATGCATTGCTGAGTCACATGGCTAGACAAGCAGGATTGCACTTTTTTTTGTAAAAATGCTCAATATTACTTCCATTCAAATGTTGGTTGAGATTTACAAGGGTTTGTGATAGTGGTTGCCTCCCCGTTGGGAATGGCTATCGCAAAGTCGAATGCTAGTAACGCCATTTGTTAGTACGAGGCAGATAGGCTGAATTGCTTGATTCCTTTTAGTTCCTTTAACGGGGTCCTTGAAAGAGTGCCTCAAATGTTCGAAACTTAGGTAGGCTAGCCGGACATTGGATTTGAATAACTTTAGACTACCACAAAGCTGTAAACAAACAGGAGTATGAAACTGATGTCCAAGTTGCAGAAAGTGCATTTTCTTTTCAATAATATGTACCCATACAACATAGCGAAGAGGAATATCACCCGGGGTCTGAATTGTTATGATAATCCGAGGAATTGGCTCGCATATGGTTGGATCTAAGAAACGGAGGTGGAGCGGACAGTCTAAGTTTGAGTCATACCACTTGAACTGTTTTGAGCTGGCCGAAAGCAAGACTTGGTAGCCTGAGGCATGAACTCCATTGCTGACAGGCATTTTTGTTCCTTTTGGCGTCGAGGCTCAGCCTCTGTTAAGCAAACAAGGCAGATCAGGTGCGGGGCACTAACACATGCCTGTCACCTCTCGATGCAAGATACAATGGGGTGGCACGAAGACGTGCAGGCCAGTTCCACTCTTCATGACATCCTATTGGCCAATGAGTCTCACAAAGGTAGAGGTCTCCGTACCGCACTAACCCAATTTGTCTCGCCGGGACCCCACCAAATCTTCACCCGCAGACGGCGCATTGCTTCGCCCATTTGCACGTCGAGGGACCGTGTTGCAGTGCCCCGAGTTCATCAAATGCAGGCCTCACTACCATCCTGAAATATCGCCTGATGACTCCCTCCCGGCCCTGAAACATTTTTCTCTCTTTCTCTTCCGTTTTCCATCCCACCATTACGACCGACCACGATAGAGTCGCCCAAGGAGCTATTCTCCGTCTCTCATTCTGGAGATTCAAAGCAGGTCATCACTGAAACGACCTTGCCCACCCACCACTTCCTACTACCTAAATTTAGTAGCACTACCTTTTCCCAACCATACCCAGCTCACCAGACCATTTTCTGGACTACCTTATCTCACCTATCATCATCAGCGAACTGACAGAAACACCACCTATTGCAAGCTCTCAACTTTTATTGATCTGCGGAAACCCAAAAAGTTAGTAGGTATCTGTCACAATAGAGGTACCACGAGACTTACAACTCTCCAAGGTATCCGTCTTTGAAATCTGTCGAGCTTCACGACAAAGTATCATCTGTGTTCGCTTCTGAAGTTGGCGGCACTCACACCCCCATTTCACGGCCCGGTGACACATTCCTCACCGCTTTCACCTCGTCAAGGAAGGGCTAGTCCGTAGTTCAAAGTGTATTCCACCAGCTTCACCCGAGTGTCCTCAGGCAATACCGTTCTAATGTCAGCCATGTCCCGCAACAACTCTGCCTCCACTCTGATGGGCTTTTCTGTCCATCAGCCCACTCTTGGTGCTGCCTTGCAGTTCTTCCCTGCCATGGGATCTCAGCAGCTCGATGAACTGATCAATGCCTACGTCCCTGGTAGCGCTTCCATCCTCGACAAGCGTGCCACTGTGTCTATGGAGTTCTTCGATCATTCTCTGGCCACTGGTGAGACCTTCAAGTTCTTCATGGTCTACAACACTGCTTCTCCCGCCATGGACTCCGGTTACGCCTCTAGCTTCACCACATCTCCTACCATGTCTGACAGCCAATGGCAACCTTCTACCAACGCCTCGTCCAAGAAGGTCACTTCCCAGAAGATGTCCGACTTCTCAGAGCTCCCTGGCATGAAGATCTTGACAAAAGATGGGCTTGATGTGACTAACTCGGTATCTCGTGGCTGCAAGACCAAGGAGCAGCGCGATCATGCACACTTGATGCGCATCATCAAGGCTTGCGACTCGTGCCGGAGAAAGAAGACGAAGTGTGACCCTAGCCACAAGCGGACTGCTAGTACCGCTTCTTCCAGCAAAGTCACCAAGAAGACTAGCAAGTCCGCCCGTCCTGCTGCAGCACCTCGAATACCTGTTCAACAGGCTCCAGTTACTCCTGCACTTGACCAAACCACAGCCGAGTCCTTCTCCTTCGACTCATTAGTATCTGAGTCCTTCGACACCATGGACAATGCTCCGATGGAGTGGGAACAGTTTGTCCACTTTGATGAGGAGCCTGTCATCCCTTACGACTACAACTTCTTCGACCCTGCTAGCTACCTCACTCCTGCCACCTCTTCCTCATTCACATCCCCATCTACATCTCCACACGTTCCGATCACACCAGTTGATCAGCAATCACCAGAAGTACACCCTGGGACATCAAACCAACTAGCAGAGGTTCCTGCGCCAAACCTCCCATACCTCAACCCCGGAGGGCTGGAGTCATCGACGAACTACATCGACTTCAACCTATACTCTCCAGCGGCATCACTGGACGACGACTTCGGTACTGGAAAGGAGCTTGTCGCGCCGCCTCAGCCGGACTACTCGGATTATGTCGGACGGCATTTATCAGAACCAGACGGTGACCGACACAGGCAACGTATTTCACACTCACGACCTGCCCGGGGAACCGCAGTAGCGCAACTGGCTGCGAATGATGCCCGAATTGAATCGATGCTCTCGTCTCCTGTTGACATCTTCTCTGACTTTGCTGGAGATGCCTTCTTCTGCCAGGACGAGTTGGGCTATAGGCAGCAGTCATCAAGTCTTGGGTCCATGCATGATGTTAATGATTACGAAGGGGTGGCTGACTCCCGACGTGCTCAGCTATCTCCCGAAGGGGTAATCCATGGTGCCAACAACTACATTCAAGTACATTCCTCTCGGATGCGCACCGCCTCGTCAGCAGCACCACAGGCTACTCTCGATCATGTCAGGGCAGCAGTCGTCGATCGACAACGAGCCCCCGCCCCAACACTACTTTCGAGCACTGCTGTACATGACATGAGCCACGCTTCCATCTTTGTTGGTGACCATGTCGTACTTGATGTCACATCGCAAGGGCTATATGGTCGCGAGACTATAGGGAACCACGACCAATCCCGCGCAGTATTCAGTCGACCATGGGCACAGGAGGTACTAAGTACTTCAATAAGTGCTTCAACATCAAGCGAAGTATCGCGGAGCCAGCAGACCACCGCAGTGATGAACTCGCCATCTTCGCAGAACAGGCTCATGATGAGCCTCAATGCTCAATCATCGATGTCGAGTGTTTCAGCAGATGGAACTCCTGAAGTACCAGTACGATCCCTCCTCTGGTCTTTATCTAGAGGTGTGCTAATGACAACGCAGAATGATTCATCGACGACCAATTTCTCCTATGCAAAGAGTACGGGAACACGTGCAATCGGCCTTCCTACACCTATATTGTCCCCAGTGGAAAGCAAGTCAATGGAGGCGCTTGAAAGCAAGATCTCGATAAAGAAAGGAATGCTCCTGACTGTTGCCAGAGCAGAAAGGCACCTGCAGTCCTCGACAGCTACTGCTACTCAACTGGCCGTGTCAGAACAAGGGATAGTAGTGTTGGATTGCCCAGAGCATATTCGAAACAGCGCGTCACTGGAAAGCTCAAGGTTGACCACTACTGCTGTCCGAGCAAGTGCATACTTCACTCAAGACATCGTCTCAGGCATTGGGGCCTGTGTCATTCTTGCATCATACTGCTTGCAGCAACCGTCTGTCTCATCTGGTCGTTTGGTACCTGCAAAGAGCAAGACGATACGCGAGAAGGGCACACAACTGGCCGGCGCAGACGGGCTACTCATATATGTGACGGTACTTTTCTTGTGCATATCGATGTTCATGCCAACTGAAGCCATCGCATTCGTCGTCGCTGGCACACTCTCGCTCACCGCAATTAGATTGCGACGAACCAACACCCTTTCGTCGAAAGGCATTCATACACCAAACATGCTCTCTTTCGCAGAAGAGCTCATCACAGGTGTCACGAACAATGCCAGAGTCGCATATATAGGGCTTGAGCGCTTTATCCGATGTGGATTGTCCCAGAAGATAGCGTCTCTGGCTCTCCCACCTACCTCGTCCTCCTCCTCCCGTCAGAGCGGAGGAACACAAACCCGAGCTGTCGTTGCTCATACCATATTCTAGAATTCAGCTTCGAAAGCACTTGCGGTGTCCTGCTACCGTGAATTTGGCTGACGCTTCCTTTTTCTTCTACTTGCACAAAGTTGTTATTTTACTCATGGCTTTAGCGATATTGAACAAGCGTCGTCTTTATTGAGCTGCATCTATCATGCCGCCCTGGTTTTACCACACGATACCCCGATCTTAAGTGGTTTACGAAGAGGAAGATGGATGGATATGATGATAGAAGAGGAACAAGGTATGGTTGTGGATGAGGTGTGGTTGGAAGCTCCGGTTACTTTAAGTCTGTCTATCTCGGCCTTGGTTTTCTCAGGGTATATGATGACAACGAAGTTGCATGATGGTCAGGTGTCACTAGTTAGGAGCTTAGGTAGACATAGCGGACTAATCGGAGCTTCTTAACTGCTTTTATTAAAACTTGTGCTTCTTGCCTTTGAAAATGTGATACTCGCTGCGAACAGCATAACTAGGGCCCGGCATCTATGCCGATGACGGAGACCCGTTGAAAGGGAGACTTCGTAGCACATTCGTTGAGTTGTGTAGAGCTCAATGAGCACTATGTAGGGATCAACATCACTCGTGTTCTCCGGTGTTGCTTTCGTCTGGGTACGAGAGTTGGATGGGCTCCATGATGCGGACAGCCAAGATGTGGCATCTAACAATTAATTCCTTGTAGTACAACAGCTTTGATGTTGAAGTTATGACTGTTCCTCTTTTAGAACTTGGAAATAAGACCGAGGCAATCCCGCAGAGGTTCTCAGGACAATCTTTGCCGGATCTATGCTTTGTGGGAGAGATTTCAAGGTCGAACAAACTGGCACCAGAGGAAATCTGAATGTTCGTGAACCGGTCCACGGGTACAAACAGACACGGGATAAAAGTATTGCATCATAAATCAGAGTTCAGGGAGAACATGAGAAAATCTAAAGAAGATGCAGCTTTCAAGGCCTGTGGGATGGTCGTGCATCTCCAGGGGCGATCCTCTGCTCTTCCTTGAGAGCTCTCTCCTTGTCGACAAATACTAACCAGATGAGCTTGTCGCAATGCAGAGAACTAAGATTCATTGCGCATACTTATTCGCTGATATTGGGTTCTAGATGTACATCATTTCGTCGACAAACCCTATTAATCAAATCAATATGGGAATCACATGTTGATGACTGACAGGTAGGCTGGCGTTGTTTCGGTGTGGCTGGAGCCTGCATGCTCCCGAGCTCAACTTGTAGTCGAATCATTTGCATACCAGGTACTCCCTTCGATCATGACGCGAAACAAGAATTATCAGAAACTCGCACTCGCATCCGTATTTAACAAGGATTTCCGGTTCCTGAACTAGGATGCTTCCCAATCAGGTTAGAGACAGCGTTCTGTAAGCTGGGCCTCAGGATTCTTACCCGGCTCTGTCAATCCTCTCTTGTAAGGTTCATCATGCTATATTTATATTACCCATGCTGCGAAGAGCCAACTGAGTCGATCGCAGCCCAATGAATGCCGGCCGGCTTTGTGCATTAGGCCTACACCACTGAGGCTATGTCCATATACTTGGAGCACGACAATGTCAAGATGACGAGGGAGGTGTTGATGCGAGATCACGCTCGCATTCGAATGGAGTAGGCACGCAAGATGAAGAAGATATATAAGATATGCTCTATGGAATCTGTTCAAACCATCTTCAATAAGATCATCATCACACCAAATCTTGACGCCCCTCTATTGGTATCTAGCTTGATCCAAACCTTCGCCATAATGGTCAATACCATCCTCGCCGCTATTTTAGGCCTCCAGATGAGCACACCGCTCATCAGCGCGGCCTTAATTCCCATCCCGAAAGAAGTTCCTGTACTCCGAAACAGAGTCCCTCATGAACTAGGCTCTCGATCTAGCCAGCTCCGGCGGCAGGGAGCAGACTATCTCCATGGTTATGATGGGACTCAAAATAGCTCCGTTGTCATATATCCAATGAGTACAGATGATGAGTTCTCCTTCATCCTCAGTGAGGTCCTGTCTATGTCGAACGGCGGTGGCGCGGCAACGAGTGAGGTGCTTCGAGCCGCCAGCCAGATTATCCCGGGAGACTTTGACAGCTGGTTCAATGAATTTTACTGGCTTGGCGAGCAAATCCACGCACAGGTGAGCATTATGGCGCGCGAAGTCCCTTTGTCAAAGCAGTGCCTTACTTACTCGTACTTATTTTGCAGGCATTGGTGGCAAAGACAGTCGTGTCGGCGCGCGAAGCCTATTTTCGCGCCTCGACATATTACCGCATATCAAGCTTCTTCTTGACAGGTAACGCAAGCGACCCGCGTCTCTACAGACCGTGGCAGCAGGCTCTCGAAGATTTCGAGAAAGCCATAGCGTTGCAAGACGTCCCCGGCGTCCCTTTCAATGTTTCCGGTCCGGGCTATACAATCCCTGGATACTTCTGGAGAACCCCGAAGGTCACCAAGGACAATTCCAAAGTCCCAACCGTCATCGTTGGTAGCGGGTACGACGCGCCGCAGCAAGACACCTTCCACACGATTGGACATGAGGTATGTGTCGAGACTTGAGCGCTCTTAACTCTGGTGTAGTTCACACACTCTCGCCGCATCACCTAGACGTCTAACATCGGTTATTGTATACAGGTTCTTAGTCGTGGGTGGAATTTTGTTACGTACGAAGGTCCAGGTCAGGCTACAACACGCCGCCAACAGGGTATCGGCTTCACGCCGGATTGGTGGAACGTCGTGACCCCTGTTGTTGGCTACCTCGCCGAATGCCCTGATGTCGATATGGAGAATCTCGCTCTAGGAGGGTTGTCTTTCGGCGGGCTTCTCGCCCCGCTCGCCGCCAGCCGTGAACCGCGCCTGAAAGCTGTCTTATCCATCGATGGCCTGGTCAACTTTCAAGACATCCTCCTCAATGACTTCGCATCCCTGGCCGCAGTTTTTGAAGCTGGAAACGTAACCGAGTTCAACTCAATTCTCACTGATGACTACTCCGAGCTACCTACCAGTGCCAAATGGGGCCTCAACCAGGGCCTATGGGCTTTCAATACTGACTCGGCTTTCGACTTTATCAACCAGACTGGCGCCTACACCCTGACGCCGGAGATCATCGCTAATATCTCGGGGTATGGATGGGTCGGCAAGGGTGAAAATGATACAGTCGCGGGTGGGCAAGAGTTGGAGCTCGAGGCCTTATACAACAAGAGTGGACAGCACCTGGGCACTTTCCACTACTTCGCCTCGAATGTCGGAGCTGGGTTGCATACTCAGCTAGGTGCGGAGCCTCAGCTTGCTGAAGCAGCACTGGATTGGTTGAGTACCATTTTTTCGTAACACATCTCGTCATAATCGCTGAACTATTGTTCGTATAAAGAATTGATGTAATTGTAACAGCTCACTAGAATCCAGAAATCAATTCTCTCTTTTTTTTTCTTGTTCGAACGGTTGAAGTTAGTATATATAGATTATTTTCGAAAACTCGTCCAGTTCAGTATTATAAGCAACAAACCACTTAGTCACCTAGGCGCATACCCACTATAGGTAAGACCTAGAATGCAGGTACGCAAACCCTGGGAGTTAGGATAATAATAAAGAAAAAGGAAGGTAAAACTATTGCATAATTATGTTTTATAAATTGTAGCGCGGCTTTTTTTATGTTCGGATTGACAGATGGTTTCGGCACAGAACCATTAGAATTAATAACATTGCATACGAACCTCAAACGCCCGTAAACTATCCAGTCGGACGACAGGATCCTGCAGTCTAACACAATTGACAGCATGTGGGTCGTGCCAGTACCTGAACCATGCGGAGCGCGCCGATCCCACTATGGTTTGGCCCGGAATTCGCGATGTGGATTTTTGTAGGGGACTCCTTGACTCCTTCGGTAATGCCTTGAAATGACGACAATGTTCAAGGATAATGAGATTATGCGTCCCTGGAAGGTGAAATATAAATAGAGAGGAAAGGGAACCAAGAGCCCAAAATAGGCGGTTCTACTTTCTCTCGCGTCTCATCGGCTCCTTGGGGTTGCCATTATCTTGTATAGCGTCTCGAGTGCGTTAAACCGTTCCAATAGAATAGTCTCATAATGGGCATTAAGACTTGCCTCATAGCGGCTATGGCTGCCTGGGCTATGGGAGCTTCGGCCTACCCAAGCTCAAGCCACCAAGAGCGCGACGTCATCGGTGATCTTGTCACTGAGATAACAGAATTACTCGAATCCGAATCGCAATTCGGAGCGCCGCCGAACAACTTCTCATGCACATCGACACATAACCCCGTCGTCTTGATGCACGGGTTAGGGTCTGACAATAATACGGATCTGCAAGTTTTCGCGAAGGAGCTCGTCGGTCGGGGTTACTGCACCTTCACGATCACATACGGCGCAAACCCAGTCGCTCCCGTCATAGGCGGCCTCACGGACATGCAGCAATCGGCAAAGCAGCTCGCGGACTTCATCTTTGAGGTGCAGGACCAGACAGGCGCGTCCAAGATCGATCTCATTGGGCACTCCGAAGGCGCCGTGCAGTCCCTATTCGTGCCCCTCACACAATCCGGCATCGCGCCCATTGTCGAGCACATTGTCGCGCTCGCGCCCAGCGTCCACGGCGCGCCGTACTACGGCCTCTCAGACCTCGCGTACATCGGCGGCAACACTACACGGGAACTCATCGGCGACTTAATTGACCTCATCGGATGCCCGGCATGCGAGCAGCTTGCCCCCGGCGGTTCTACCATCAACACGTTCAATGCTGCAACGGGTCACATTGCGCAGGCTGGGAATAAGGTCACGATCATCTCATCGAGTTCGGATACGCTTGTGCCGACGAATGACACCATTGTTGACGAGCCGACGGTCAATAATGTGCTTGTGCAGACATCGTGCCCTGATGATACGGTTGGGCATGGATCGCTTGTGTATGACCCGAGCGTGTGGAATTTGATCCTCCAGGCACTAGAGGAGTCTGATGATGAGTTTTATCCTTGTGCGATTTGGCCTCCGATTTAAGGATTGTGCATCTCCTGCGTGGTGTTGAATTAATTTTGAGATATTTCAGACTTGGAGTTATTAGGATGGGAGCGTGGCAACTATCTTTCTTAGAGATCAAATACTATTGTTAAAAGATAAAAATTTCTACCTCGTTAAACCACTCCGTCCCACCAGCTGAAGTCCTGTTCACTAACTGATTGGCCGATAAGCGACATGGTGAGGTACTTTCTCGCCTACCTACTCTGACCGTCAGTTAAGACAAGTTTGACCATGATAATCCTTGGTAACCGTTTTCATTAATGTCAAGTATGCTTCACCATGGCTTAGCAGCAGAAGGCGTGACGACAACTAAATTTGCCTACACCGGCTAGACTTATTAATAATATCGAATAAATTGCCCTTGTCCTCGTATTGGCGGGTTCACCTGCCTTATTCAGCCCGCTAATCCCAAATCTAGATCTTAATTGGCTACATGAAAAACCTTTTTCTATACTCTGTCATAACATATAACTCGGGTATCTTACAAGTGGTAGTTTGACATCTCGCTTGGGAGTTACAAAAGGCAACTGGACTATGTGACTTGATCGTTATCCAATGTATAACTTAAAGTAGAGTCCAAAAGAAATTATAGCGTTAGGATTATCGATGGGCGATTCAGGTTGGTCTAGATCTGGAGAAAACGGCCTAGTCTTCAAAGTTGGCAAAAGCACGGCCAGATTACATATTTTCAGGGGCTTCGGTTGCCTCATCCGCCTATCAGCTTTCCGATCTCCGCAACGCCAAGCCTATTGCGGACACCCCATCTTGAGAACTCGACTCAGGCGGGAGTGTCTTGTTCAGCTTCACTCAAACCCCTTGTGATTTTTTCTTCTCCTCATTCTTCAGCAGCATCATCGTTCTGCACGGCGAAGTGTGTTCGCCCTTCCATTCGTTCTTTCAATTCATTCGCTCAGGGGAGGATCAGTACACTCTTCAGATAATTATTTGCGGGTTCTATTTCTTGCATCTTTCGAATTCACCCCCTCTCTCCAAGCTGGTATCTTCCCCGCATGCCATCACCAGTAGGGCGAGCCAGCTCGATGATGGAAGAGGTCGCCATGTCGACCTCCAAGGCATTTAAACAGTTCAAATTCAACAGACTCAGCCGGTATGGGATAAATAGATTCAGCTTGAGCCGAATCGGTTTCGTGCTCGCTGCCTTTTCCCTCGCTCTACTGCTCGTTTTTACCACCGAGTTCCGGAAGAGGTCGTGGTCATGTAAGACGTTCGCGTCGTGTCTGACCGGGGGAGGCATGTCACACAGCTACCAGCACTGGGACGACGTGGATCCGGATTTCAAGGTCGACACATTCGAAAAGACTATGCGCGACGGCACTCTTTACTTCCACCGGCAAAAGTCAGAGAATAGCAGCCCGGAGCTCGTAATG
Source organism: Xylariaceae sp. FL0255 (assembly GCA_022578795.1). Classification (NCBI taxonomy): domain Eukaryota; kingdom Fungi; phylum Ascomycota; class Sordariomycetes; order Xylariales; family Xylariaceae; species Xylariaceae sp. FL0255. The sequence continues at coordinate 16,192 of MU388854.1, read as the reverse complement.
CTCGTGCTGGCGCAGGACGCCGACTCATGGAGCAAAGATTACCGGTCAACGCGGCGCAACATCTACGACTTCCTGGATTTACTCGTTTCGACTAAGCTAGATTTCACCAATGTCACTTTAGGGTTCATGACGTCGTCGCGGGAGGAGTATGACAAAGCCGTGACGGCGACGGAGTGGTTCCCCTTCGCGCGCGTCAACATCTACTTCCGAGAAGAGACTGGTCCCAAGTTAGCATTTGCAGATCGGCATAAGCCCCAGGTGCAGCGGGAGCGCCGATCGAGGATTGCACGCCTGCGGAATTACCTCATGCTGCGGACGCTACGGGATGAGAACCACGTGGTGTGGATTGATGCCGATGTCGTCGAGGTCTCGAAGGACATAATCCAGACAATGCAGAAACATGCAGACGCTAATAAGAACGTCGGGATCATTACGGCGCTATGTACTCAAACTCGCAAGCACAATTACGACCGTAACGCGTGGGCGTTGAAACGACCCACGCAGGACGATGATAGAGAATTGGATAGCGAGACAGGCCGCAGTAACGATACTGATATTTTAGATATCATGGGACCTGTGTATGAGGACGAAATGGACGCGGCGGTCAAGCAATTGAGTGAGACCCGCACATATATCCCCGAGCTTATCGAGCGCACTCACGACAACGACTTGATACACGTCGATAGCGTCGGTGCAACGATCCTGTATATGCGTGCATCCCTACTGCGCCAGGGTGTCTCGTTCCCAACATTCAATATCGTCGGGACAACTTGGGCTCAGGAGGGATGGTCAGGTATTGAGACTGAAGGTCTCTGTTACGCCGCGTCGCACGCCGAAGGGGGTGGGTGCTTCGTGTTGGGTGGAAATCATTATGTAAGACATTCGGATATCACTTGGAGTTGATCACAAACTCAAGGCATGGATGAGAAGGAACACTGGGGTCTTTCGAGCCTTTCTTCTGGTTTCTTGGTGATGAATGGTTCATGGAATTCGGACGCCACGATAGCCCTGACATTTCTATTTTTGAACGCATGCGTTTTTATGTATATATACTGTATCATCGGACGGCTTCAAATGGGCATACGGTTTTATATATACTTGATCTGTATCTAGCATTTAATGGATATAACTATAATTGGGTTGACCAAGAGCCTGTCTGAAGCTGTGAAGGACTCTTATAGTTTGCCCAACAGTACTTCAATATTGAGGACACCAGTGCCGTCAAGTAGATACTATCTTGATGGTTAAGGTACTCTTTTCGTAATAGCAATTGGTACACGAGCCATGGCCAACGTACAAGTTTCTCGCTTCCAACAGGCCACTATGCCGAGAATTACTTGGAAGAGCATGACCTTTTTTGAAGCTATTCTCACGACTCGCCGCTTTACATCCAATGGCCGGGGCTTTGCCTTAGGTAGGTTAAATAACAGCTCATTTTATCGCTTCATCCGGAGGTTGGGGCCGAATCTGCCCCACACATACCGGACCTAGAGGACGTGATACTGACTACGGCCCGGTTCTGAACATGATACCTGTCTTAACCTTTCGGTGTGTTAATTGGACACATTGCCTGCCTCTTCCGGCCTGATAAGGCGAAGGTTTATTAATGCAAGGAAGTGGCTTCATATCCATGACAAGGTATTTTAAGCTGTCCATAACTAAGCGGTCGAATAGAAAGCAAAAGGGTGCGGGGTTGTCTGATCGCTCAGATCATCCACGCTGTTGTCTACTCCTACTGCTACGCTGGTGCTACACCCAGTGCTACATCAGCCAGATATCGTATTGGCTTGAGAGACAGCAGTGCGGCACATGAGCTTGAAGGAGCGACCAAGAACCTGCAGCTTCAGATGCCTTTATAGCCACTTCAACCTCCTCACCTTTTGCCGCCCCCGCTACAGCTGAAAGTCCTACAAGCAACCTCGTCCGGAAATCAGGCTTTTTATTCAGAGCAACAAAACCGCTGCTCGCTGGTTGCTTTCTCATCACATCCATCAAATCAATATTGAAGAACAAGAGTACGAATCCTCCTTGTCACAATGCCAGTCACCATCGACGTTGCCCCGCACGGCGCCAATCCCCTCCGCACTGATCGCTTCGAGTCTGCCCACCATTCCCCCGAAGCGCTTCTCTTCGGCGCGGCACCCGCGAAATGGCGAGATGTCAAGTCTGTCATTCAATCTTCATTCAAGAATAACGAAAGCGACCCCCGAACCGTCTCCCCTTGTGATAACGGCTTAGTTCGTACTGCTTTTCAAGCATACACTTCGCACCACCACCTAGTCCTTCGCCCGGAGGATATTTGGTTTGCCATTTTGTCCCAATTCAGCTTCTATGTCAATGCAAATGCTGAGGCTCTTCGTAAAAAATTCGTTGCACATGAAGGCAAGGTCGGGCTTGTTCTATCACAAGCATTCGACAGCCTCGAATCTATTGATTACGGCGATATGTGCATCAACATGACAAAACTCATTGAGACAGCCATCACCGATCCCACTCTTCGGGCCTGGATTATGCCCAGCTGGACTACAACGACGACTGAAGACACCATTATAGCTAGTGTATGTATGATGGGTACCCTACAGCGCTACTTTGAATACATTTTCGACCCGTCATGCTGTGGTATACCTACGGTTACCCTGCTAGGTGAACGCGCCGATTGGACGGATCTCGCGACCCGCGTCGAGCGTCTTGGCGAATACGGCGACGAACCTAGTCTCTTCCGCGATCTCTTACGGCCCATTGCACGTGGGTTCGTGAAAACATTTGATGCACCACATGACGAATGTGTGAAGAACTTTTGGCGCCAAGCCATCGATCATCAGCACGGTAGCGGCATGAACCATCTCAGCGGATGGATCACGGCTTTCATGGTCTGGGATGAGCAAGGAAAGTTCCGCATTAAGGATCGCTTGATTGAGGGCACCAAGAACGCTGCAGCAAAGGCAGAGAAAGCTGGTCATCTGGAGTTGCATCCGCTCTCGATGACGGGCTGGGCTGGCTTCGGCGTCGACCTTGATCAGATTCCGGCCGGTTTCGTTTTTGTCCCTGTCAAGCTCAAGAATCCCGCGACGAATCTCATGATAGACACAGAACTTCTTGCGGGTTCAGTTGGGATGGAGGCCGTTACGGCTGCGGAATTGCGTGCGTGGTGGCCAGATCCAATCGAGCGCAAGACAGGCGCAACAGATGTCCAAAAGTATGGGAAAGATCAGAGAGGGGCTAGTTCGAAGTTCTCAAAAGTGGCACAGAGGTTCAAACGCGCAATCTGCGGTAATAAGGGCTCATCGTCAGCGTCTTCTGATACCGAGAGTTTCGTCACAACCTCAACTCTTGTAACTGACAAAGACAAGGTAGTTACGAGCACCAAACCTCCACTTGAACATGCACCGCCGTCCGAAGGAGATCCCCCAAGTACACTGAAGCCTGCCACTGGTTGGTGGATGTATCAAGTCAAGGGTGGTGAGCTTGACGGAAAGCAAGTGACGCTCCCGGAGTTTTTGGAGAGTAGGAAGGAAACTTGGACGGGGCAAAAAAAAGGGACAGTCGACCTGGATGGTTCATTTTCCGTGGAATAAGAATTGGACAGGCTCGATCGTGATTTCGATCTTTGATACTTTACTGAGTTTGGTAAGCACAAGAAAGGAACAGATCTAAAGTGGTTGGATGTTGGATCCTTGTCCGGCAATAAGACGTCATTATACGGTGCTTATGAAAGAGTGAAAGGTGAACAGGAAACGCGATGTGGTACACAGATAGTATATCTCAAAACTTCCTAGTCTCGAATCGTCAGGAATCCATTTCAGAACAGCAAAGGGGGTTTCAACGTTCTGCGTATGTCCCAGCGCCAAACACCACTATCTTTATAAACCCGTAAGTTCTCAAAGCGAAAATTAATTGATCCGTAAAGTTGTGCATCGCATGATGAAAGCGCTGTTGATTGGCGAAAATCCATCCATGGATTAAGCTGACTGCCAGGCGGATTTCTGCTTTCCCAAAGACTAGGAGATGACACAGACAGTCAAGCATTGGTTCCCATCATATCAGTCTCATCACTTGCGCCACTTCCGGAATAGGTGAGACAAATATGATCCCCCTTTATCATCGTCTCTCTTCTTGCGCTCTGGAGCCATGAAGCCGACTGACATGACCTTTTCGCGGAGGGCGGCGCGGTGCCGCTCTGCCTCGGAAGAAAACACTTCTGGAGCTTTCCCTTTGGCTTCTTTCTTTTTGTATCTGGACTTGGTGGTCATCGCGTTTTCTTGAGGTGAACTTTCTGTGAAAGAACGTCTTGGTAATGAATAAGTCCGTTAGGGTAATCGGGGTGTGGTTGGCTGAATATAAAGTGCTGATGCTGTTGGGAGCTCTTTAGCAAGTGTCACGAGATAGATGATATGCTCCGTTGGCTGGAGAAGGTTGCCTGCTCTTTTGTAGATTTTTTTTAACCGTCGTACAGACAATTCAGGTCGAGCTCGGGGTACAACTTTGGACGCGTGGTCAAGTGCCACTGAATGGTGTACACGACTAGCCGGTTCTTTGTTCATCCGACCATGGGATCAAATCGAAATCTCGACTGTATCATCTTGATAGTTGTTTCAAACCCCCGAGACTCATGAGAATGTACTCGAATCAGTCATGGTGTTTTCTCCTAATTTCCTGAGTTTCTGATATAAGAAGAACACCGAAGTGGCAGTGCCTCAGATTTGACGAGACTTGATGCTTCAGGTTTCATAGTAGTACTTATCCTGTCTGATCGTTGAGATATGTGAATACCTAGTATTATCAAACTTTTAGCATGAGTTCTCCTTCAATATAAGTATCTGAGACTCTTCTCATCTTTTGAGCATATTCAGGCAATGGTTCTCAGCCCGTTTGTACCACGCCTTGACTTGCTGCTCATATGCGACGTCTCTCGAATAGACTTGATGCTCCAGTTGGTCTAAAAGACAGTGCCAACAGTTTATTAAGGGGGTAATTAATTATTGAGAGAGTAAAGCAACTCTGGATAAAGTTTATATGGCTTGCAAGTGGTTGATGAGACAGGTCGACGTCGCTTAGCATCACTGTAGATGTCGCATAGGAAACTCTAAGATGGACGGCAGCAGGTCCAAATGCGCGATATCATGTCAAGTTTCATACCAATAGCCGATCATCGAAAGGCTGAGATCAAGATCGCCTCTTTATCGAGGTAAATGCTCATCGGTTTCATTTAGAGGTGACAGCGTTGCTATAATCAATCATAAGAATGGCAACTGATATGATCGTGCACATCATTTATGTGGGATCATTGGAAAGGATATTACTGGAGAACAAAAATCTGCCTAGTGTTGGGTCATTGTTTACAATGAATGAGCAGATAGATCTGTAGCGATTGTATGGTATCTCCGGGAATTTGAATACTACCTATCTAAGAAGGAACATTTCTTTTCTTCAATCATAGAGGTACTTTTGTACTCGACCAAGCCCACCATCAGGATTCCCTTCTTTCCATCCACCATACTTGAACCTTGTCCCATCTCTACACTCCCACCACACCCGTGCACCTTCACTCTCTCTCCTCTCCTTTTTTCTTCAGTCAATTCTGGGCTGCATTTTAGCAGTTTTATTGCGGTATTGTACACACATCTTCTCTCTATCACCTCTCAACGTCTCCTAAAAAGAGGTACGTCCGCTGTTAGCTTGCGTTTCCGTTGTTTTGCACTCCTCTGGCACCCCGATCCCTTGCCCATCCATCTTGCACTCTCTCATTCCTCTCAGCCTTCTTCTACTCGTTGCACCTTCCTTGGTAATAACCACGTCCACTGTGAGAAAGTATTCTTCTCTGCCTCTCGAATCTCCAGCCCATCAGCAACAACAACAACTGACCACACTCCAAACACCAGCATTCATTGGGCAAAGCATCTTCAAGATAGCCGGACGCCATCAGTGAGTTAAAAATATTCCTTGTTCCCGCTTCTCCTCGTTTCTCTTCCTTCCTTCTTCTCCGCTTCTCCCTCCTCCTATGGGAGCCCGAATGTCCAGTGCATCCCGCATCCACCTCGCATGAATCACACGTTCCTGCCTGTCACTGCGTACAGTTACAGGTCGCGCTTGATTGTTGATAAATATCTTGTGTACCTCCCCACTCAAACCTCCGACCGGCTTTGCTTTCGAGGGCTTCTCTGGAATTGGCAGACCCTTACCACCGTCTCTTGTTTACCCCTTTCCACATGCATTCTAACTTCATTATCCTTCATGTCAGCACTGTTCAATCCAACTCTCTTCGCCCAGTGCTTTTGAGCCCCCATAATCTTTCGTCTCGTGTATTCTAACCGACATGGGCAGACAACTACTACACACCGCATACATCCCGAACTGGCCCCTCGGCCCACCTACAAAAGGCCAGTATCGTTTCATTGTCTATACCTTGATTGCCCTCGTGCCCTCTAGCCTCCAGCTCGAACGACACACCTTGGCGGCTGGGTGAAATACACATCCTTGCGGCTGGATGACATAATCACATGGGATAGGCGGGAAGGCAAAACAGGGAGGAAAGAAAGAGGAGGAACTTGGAGGATGGGAATAGTCGTCATTCAACATGAGGGGGAGGCGGAAAATCTGGGAGGGGCTAGGGGCGGCGTTGTGGATGACTGGCAACGCTGGAGTCGTCTGACGTGCAGGCGTCATCGTCGCAGCCGATGGGAAGTTTCTTCCTGAGTGTCCCCTGTGTTCGCTCGGCAATTTTGCGGAATTCCGCGACGACCAATGATGTGCGTAAGGAGAGGTCGTGCCCCTATTCGGCTTCTCGACTGGTGAACCTGTGGCTGTTATCTAGTTACTGTTAAATCAGGCGGGGGATCTTGGAATCGCTCGGTTCGTTGGAGTCTAGAGCATCTCCGGTGAGAGCCCGAGGTGCGGATGCTCTTTTTGCAGCCCTTATCTGGATCCTCTCCTGTGTTCATCAGCCTCAAGACCCCTGATTCACTACTCCTAGGGAAGGGGGTAGTGAATTGGTGGCCGGGGGATCTGCGGGTTCTTGTTTCAATCTGGACGTGAGGTTTGGGCAGGTCGTCGAATCATCCGGCCGGTAAGCGTTAGCTCGTCCTCGAACTTGTTAACGTGCATGGGAGTACTAGACTTTATCGCAAGATTTTGTCGTCAGGACCCGAGTCCCGTTGGAGGAGGGAGGGCAACGAGGCTTTCTTCTTTTTTTGCTTCATTTTCGTATTACTCTCACCTTGCAATGGCTGACTAAACACAGGAAATAAAAGGGCACACTCTACGCGTTTAGAGGAGTCCTGGCGCTATCGTCATCTGGTATTACACTGCCTCCAGAGGGCATAGCCGAAACTTTACTTTTCATTGCGGGTCTCAGTATACTGTGGCTGTGAAGAAGAGGAAAATATTTCAGAAAAACTCTAATCCACAGTTCTTTCTTCAGTCGAATCTTAGCCGAAGGTATTAAAATTCTTTAGTCATCCCAAGCGCTCACTTTATCCTGTTCACCCAGCCGTCCCTGTCATGTCAGCGGAGACATATCATGCAAGCATCCGTTCATTGCGGCAAGGAATTTTTCGACAACATCACGCATTGTAAAGTATTTATATCTAACATAGAGAAACCGGCAGATGAACGGTAATACTCCCGAGTGATCACCATTCTATGGATCAGACAAGAGGTCTGCGGTACGGATCCTTCTGTCTACGGACCGAGCCAGATCAAAGATCCGAGCGTGAGCTTTTTCGAAACAGTGGAGTTTGAGAGCCTTGTGGTGTTGTTCATCCGACCGTTGAGTGTCTTCCGGCATGCTCAAACGAATGCCTGTGCGTTCTGGACATTCGCTAGCACCCGTTGACTTAAACTTTACCGTTTAATCGTCAACGGTCGTGTTCTATGCGGCTGCGCCAGCGATAGCAAAGTTACAGTCTATTGCTTGACACATAGACCGCCTGTTGTTTCATCTGGCCCACTCTACCTGCGGCTTTGATGATCATAGTGTCCGAGTGAAGGTCTGATGATCTCTCTGAGCTACGATATGTGTTGTCGGAACTACTCAGGAGCAAAGAAAATTAGACAGAAACTAGGTGTCATAGAAGTTTTGAAAGGGGCTCTGGCACATATATAGCCAGTCTTCTCCCCCTCCACCCTCGAAGCAAAATTCTGTAACACTTCTCTCTGAAGTAGTCGTCTCCAGAAATCTCAAAACCATGATCTCCGAGCTCTTGCTAGCCGCGCTCATGACCAACTCTCAGGTTTTGTCCGCCCCAGTATCTCGTGACAACATCGCCATCATCGAGCAACGATCATATGCTCCGGTAAGCTCCATGTTCATCAGACGAACAGCAGTGTTCGACATGCTGACTAGCAACAAGGGCGAATATGACTGGCGTAGCGCAACAAATTCCATATTTCTTCTCGAACCGAAAGCTATCTTGGAAATTTCGAGTGACTACCTTGACATCACAGAACGAAGCAGCGATGTTCATGCAAGAGGTCATACTGGTAGCTCTGCCCATGGAAACAGCACCATCCAACATCCCAAAAGGAATAACCAAGGACAACAGGTAACTCATACGATCCTGAGAGCAAGCCGCTTGTTGTATATTTAAGGCTTTCGTAATACTGTCAGCTAATTTGGAATACAGATATACGGCGGGTACAGCAGCGGTAATGGGAATGTCAAGAGACAGTTCGAGCTGACGAGCGAGGCAAGCTGATCTCTCACATTTATAATACGTCCAGCCCGTTGCTTATTGACCCTGTGTATAAGTAGCACATGCTCCCTTTTATGATGTTCAGACCGTACATGGGCATAGGCAATAGCATGGATACCGAAACATCGAGCAGCAGTGACAGTCGAAGCAGTAGTGAGAGCGACAGTGGCAGCTCTGGGACTAGCGATGGCGGCAGCAGTGGCACAGAGAGCAGCAGTGATAGTCGAAGTAGCTCTGAGAGTGATAATGACAGACGACGGAGGTACTAGAGGACGGGCAGGCGAGCACTCAGGGTTTCTACATAGGGACGTTTCAACAGGCATCAATTGTGATGAGAGTTCATTACAGTGGGGGATCGGATTCTTTGTTACAAATGGCATGACTTGACTCGATTAATATATACGAGTGCTTAATTGAATGCTTGAAGGATGCTCTACAGTTTATACATTCTTCATCAAGTTCAAACTGGCTGTTTTGTCATGCTCAAACTAGGAAACGACACCTTCCTGACAGACTGCAAGCGAGACCAGTAGAATACTCGAATAAGCGCACATCGAGCGTCGCCATAGCATGTGCTAGATGCTCTGAAAGAAACAAGTGTCAGCCAGGCCAGCCCTTCCTTCTCATTATCTCATCTTGCAGGGGTTCTCATCGGGTAGCTAGACACACACCTCCACATCCGAAAAGATGCCCGAAGAAGCTGTAGATTGATACCCAATCTCACCGGCACTGTAAATCTATGAGGAAGTAGTCGACTATGCCGCGAGAACCACGACTTCCATGCAGTTGTCAAGGCGCAACTTGTGCCGAGTAATCGGGGCCGACCGTGAATTGACGATTGCAACCGCGATAACTCAGGGAACTGGGGGTCAAGTTACGGCTAGACATTGCGTCCGACAACACACTAGTAGTAGCGTGAATTGATCTAATCAATCGCGAAGGATCAGCTAGCTGTGGTCGGTATCGTGACGGTTATGGTACGAGGGGAGGCATCAAGAACAATAAGGCAATTTAAGCCCTCAAGTACGAGAAGTCCCTGTATCGGCAAGAGACTCAGTAACGCCAGAATATCCTCGATTGGTTGAAAGGACATGACTGCAATAGAAGGGTCGGCATGTGGCATGGGAAGGCAGGCCAGTTAAAGGTGGGCTTGTCTGGTGAGTTATGACGAGCAGAGATCGTAACTGGTACGGAAGAGTTAAGTGCACACGAAGGTCTCCTCGTATCCATCGTGGAGGGCCTCGCGTTCTATCATGATCAGTCAGCTTAGTTCCTCAAGCCGAGATACATATGATATGGGCCGGAACAACTAACCTCTTCTAAGTCTGTTTGAAACGTGAGAGGATCTCGTTCGTCTGCCGAGTCACACGCGTATAATGACTGTCCACAATCTGTTTGGCAGTATAACAAGATGCCAAAGGTGGGCGGTGGGAATCACGGCTGTATTCCGAAAGACGAGATACCTGGAGCGACTGCTTATCGGTGCTGTGGAGAGTGGGAGGGTGTGTGGTATAATAATGGTCTGGTCTCTGTGGTGTTTCTCTATAATTATTGGTAAGTATGACATATTACACATCTATCTCCGTCTCTTTGGCTTACCCTTGATATGCAGCGTTGCACGAAGTATGAGAAGTCGACATGGTCCTTGACTGGGCTTGGGTTCAGAGCCGATGATGTTCCTTGGTCCTTTCGTTTCGAACTATATCCTGAGATTGTTGAGAGTTTACAGGAAAAGACAACAGTTCGCAGGAAAAGCTCGACATAATAAATGATGGTTTGTCCGAGTGTCTCCCCAAGAGCCGCTACGGGTACGTACCGAATCGAAAGTCCGATGTTCGCTGCATGGGAACCTGTCGTTGGTTTAATCTGCAACGGCAGGGTTATGAATGGTCTCAATAACAATCCTAATTCCAGGACCGGTCGGTACTCCCGCTAGTATCTGCATGTGCCATTTCTAGTCAAGGTTTTGGTCAACATACAGCGTAGTTGCATGATGCGATGTGTTGGTCCTCGTACGCTGCCTGGTTGCCTAACCCCACCTTTCAAATGAGGACTATGACACGTCTGATAAACGGTGGTAGTGCGAGACGTCTCTGTTCATCCTTGACAAGAACATCGACACTGGAGGAAAGCTGGTGGACGGGTAGTGGGCATGGCGTATGTGCTTCTTGTTGAATATATAACACATGATACGACAGCATGGATTGGAACACCTGAAGCGGGCGAAAATAAGACATAAGAAGCTAACAAAATAGCTATTCACTGAAGAGGTGACTATAAAGATTTGGAACTCTGAGACACTAAAATATCATGCGAATGAAATCGATGAAATAGGCGAAAAATTACCTTTGATACTGTACCTCAGCTCTGAAGTGTTCGTTGAAACACACGGCCTGCATTTCCCTGAGCTAATATTGAGGTGGCAAACGGTCATGTCCGTTTCAATTCATTCCCATCCGGCGGCAACTGTAGTTGAAGAAGGGCCCCGCTCGAGTTAAAGAGTAGTTGAAGAAGTCGTGACTGCAAAGACCAAGATGATCCTATCCGACATGGCCGCTTGCCTGGATCCTAGCCAAATGACTCTTTTTGCGGGGTTCTATGAATAGTGACAGACTCGACAGATCATTCGCTCAAATACGACACTTGAGAATCGGTAATGGGAAACCAGAGCAATGATTCCGGGAAAACCGTCGAGCTTCCGTTTTGTCCTCCGGTCCACGCCCAAGATCAATCCTGCCAATTTGCGACGCGAGGCAGCAAGGCTTTCCTAAGCAGAGACTGAAAGATCAATACAGAAACGGGCGACATCGGAAGACGACCTACGAGCCAATGGGAAGCTCTAATGGCGATCTGTCGATTTGCCCGGCCGCATGGATTTAAGCGTCTGGTGATTGCAGCAACCCCATGTCTGAACGCCCGGTCTGATAGAGAGATAATGTCAGATCATGGTAGAGGATTTGTAAACTGCTGATCTGGCCAATTGTTTCCGCCCACGTACGCCTCATAGTCTCATCACCATGCATCGACGTTGCCGATTACGACTGTGACCAACGAAGTCTGTGCAGAAAGCTGGTCATGCAGCCATGGCAGCATAGGTCGAGTCAATGATGACCCCGGCATATTCCCGACGGCAAAAGAGGGGTAGGATGAAGTTCGGTCAAGAATCGATCGATTGGTGACATGGTCGAGTCGTCGCGAGGGAGATGGGGGCCAGTTGTTGTCGGACGGAAGTAACGCCGATCCGGTAAAGTACTGTTTGATAATGTTACACGTGACATAGATTTGGGAATAGCATCAGGATACATGGAGTCGGTGGTTCGGTGATAAGTAGCTCCGAAAAAGGTATGTGGGTATGGACTAGGCAAGTAATAGAGAGGAATCACGATAGAAAGGGAGTTCAATCAAGGTTCGAGATGGGTATGAGGGAATGGTCCAGAACTCTGCTTAGGATAGTCAAAAGTTGCTTGAATGGCCTCAGCACATTCACCAGATCAAGAAGAGCGTGAAGTAGAAGAAGCAAATTTCCGTTTGAAGGAGTGAGAGTAATTCATTTAACACCTCACATCATCAAAGTGAAAGGTACAGGAAAACGGGGCAAACAGAACGGAAAAGAGCTATCAAGATCCAAACTTTTGGATCTTCTAGACATCTCAAACCCAACCAAGGAAAAAGGAGCAGACAGCCCAGAGGAAAAGGGGCGGGCAGTGGTAATTTATATAGATCCCATGTAATACTCATTCTGACCCGACGATCCAGTGGCGCCCTTCTAATCATAGGCTGTCTGTCCATAACGTTCCACTCGCCCTTTGCCCCTTGGCCTCTAGAAAGAAGACATCGTGAGCCGCTGGGCCGCTGTTGAAGTCTTTGAAGTATGGTCTTTCTCTACGAGTGGTTGACTGATCGGAGGTGTTACCGGATTAGGGTATAAGGCCGCTGCATAGGAGTGCAAGTCAGCAGGCCTATGCACCCGAACTGGCAGAATTGGGATTTAGTTACAGCAAAAGATGCATGAGCCGGGGAACTATCCGGTTCGCTGGAGCTGCGACGAGATTGAATTCTGGAAAGAGATCAATTCGCGAATATTAGACAGCGTAGCGAGAGCATTCCGTAAAGAAAGCTGTGATGAGTCATGAGCGAGGGGTTTGCGAGGCGTGAACAACATCGTAGATGTGGGCGAGTCATGGGTGCTATATAGTTGAGGCTGCCTGTACAGGGAAAAATTGATGTGCTGGCTGTTATTGAACAAGGTTTGTAGAGGCATTCCGATCTGCTAAGATGTTGCATCGAATATTCTGGCGACATCCAATTGCGTGGTGAGACGGACGACTGCTGACGTGTCATCTGGAAATACTCTTATCTTTCGAGCATCGTGTAAGTCCGTTAATATGGTATCGCTATCATGTACGGATGCATGCAACCCTTCTGTCTGGTGAGTTCTTTCCGAGTCATCGGGTCCATTGTGGCAGCCCACGAGTAAACTTCCGTCTTATCCATAACAACGGGAATAGTTGGGGGCGGGGGGAGGGGTCATGGTGCTGACGCTTCATTGTGAAAGCTAGCCTCCCAAAAGACAATCCTAGCTATTATGCAAAAGACAATTTGTAACACGAAGGGCTTCGAATCGCGTATGCCGTGTCAAAAAGTAGAAACTTGCGTTAGGTAAGCAGTCTCGCAGTCTCGCAATCTATGTGCACATGCTCTCAATTTATTACAGAAAGGAGGAAGACAATTACTGGGAGATGATCGGCTATTTTCCCTATCGGTACCGACGTCCCCACTTTGCGGAGAGTCTCCCTGATATTCACCACCCATCAACTAGCTTGACCTTCACATTCAATCCATTTACTGGTCTATTGATCCCGCCCCGTCTCAGCCGAATATTCTTCAAGTCAGCTTGAGACTCATCCGCCAAAGAAAACTTGAATCTTCCCACTAGAGTCGAGACTAGGATGGCTAGCTCAGCCTTCGAAAATGATTGTCCGATGCAACTCCTCGGTCCGTGCAGGAAGGTCAAGGTCGCATAATTACTCCTGTGACCTGTTGTTGACTTTCTTGAATGATGATCTTCATCTAAAGGATCACTGTGCTCTTGCTTCCCTTGCGACAAGTATCGTTCGGGATTGAAGGTCTTGGCATCCTCGCCCCATAGTGTTTCATCGCGGTTCGTGGCTCTCGGGCAGATGACTATCTGGGTACCCTTCGGGATCTTGCAGCCTTGGATTGCAGTGTCTACAGCCGCTTCACGGAACGTCATAGATACCGGAGAGAAGAACCGCAGCACCTCCCGACAGACGGCACTGAGATAGGGCATGTGGCTATCGATGGTTGCCGCCAGCTCTTGTGTATTGGGTGACGAGGATGAAGAAGGAGCGGGGAGGTTGGCTCGGATCTCCTCGCGAAGTCGTGTCTGGATTTCAGGACGAGTACTCAGGATATATATCGCCCATGTCAATGCCGTCGCTGTTGTTTCATGACCAGCAGCCAAGAAGGTCAAGAGCTGGTCGACAAGCTCCTCGTCGGTAAATCCGCCATAGGACAGAGCCACAGTTAAAATGTTCTTCTCAGTCTCATCAGTAACCCCATTCTCGAGTTCCAACTTCTTTTGCCGGATCAGTTTTCGGCATTCACTGCGGAGGGACTGTCCGGCCCGCTTGAGGACCCTATTTCGCTTGAGAGGAATTAATGGAAGAGCCCACGCAGGGAGGACCCAAACGCGGAGAAAGAACATGATGATGTCTGCTCTCTCCTGGTGGAAAACGGATCTGTAAATCTTGCGCAGATTGGTGTAGCTGCTGTCTTGGCTTAATACTGACTCCATATCCGACCCCAAGCCTGCAACGCAGATGATGCCGAGCGTGACGCTACTGGCCCAGTCGGTGATGTCAATCGTCAAGTCCTTCTTCGAGGCTGCGTCGTGCATCAAGGCGTCAACTGCATAGGCTGACATATCCCACATCGTACTGTAGAGATCCTTGATATGTCTAAACGTGAAGGCTGGCATAAGACTTTTCCTCTGTGCTTTATGATGATCGCCTTCAGCCAGCAGAATGCCCATGCCTGCGGTCTGCTTCAGAGCCGTGACGACGACTTCAGGCTTGACGAACTGATAGCTTTTGGTTACGAGGACTTCTCCCAGAGCTTCGGGGCTTGCAACGAGTATTCGTTCTTGATTCGTCTTTTGACACATTGTTGTCAGCATTTACCCTCCCAAATGGGAAAAGAGGCCGGCCCATGGCGGGGCGGTTGCTCCAAGTAGAGACATACAACAGTTCTATAACGGATGAGGCCATTGTGAGGGATATTGTCGACCCTACGAAGAGGCTCCGGGTTAGTTCCAGCTCAGAGTTGAGTTTGAAGTTCGAAATGTACGACATACCATTCGGCTTGACAGTCTCCTCTGTTTCCTCGGAATATCTTGAGTGACTGGGGGCTCCACCATTTGTCCGCGTCAACTGACGGAAGATGTCTGAGCGGCGAAAAGAAATTCGGATATAAGAGACATTTGACTACAGCCCAAACAAGAATTGATACAGGCAAGACTCGGAAGAGAGAGTTCGAGTATGCTAAGTCGGTCGCTTTGGAGAGAGGATAGGCAGCAACGGTAGCAAAGGCCACAACCTTGCCAACTGTAATCTGCAGCATACTTGATGTTTAAAAAAAAAAAATGAAATGCTAGGAAGAGTTGTTTCTGAGGCTTGTTACATAAGAAATGATACCGAATAATTCTGTTTCATGAAGTTGCGGACCACGACTGATTTTATATCAGAAGTCCTAGTGTGCCATCATGCATGGGGTAGTGAACGCGATAGCGAGTGCGAAGCCAATTCGCATTTAGTGCCAACTCGGTAGCGAAAACGGCTGAAGAGCGTTGCTGAGGTGGGGCTTCATCATCATTGGTGTAAAGTAGGTACATACGGAGTATTTCAAACTTCACTACCATTGAATCACACTCGCATTAATCCATTCTGCGTGGAGAGATTGGGCGCGGATGATAATAAACACCGAATTCCTGATGATTTCAATAGATCAGCTGCGCGTCACATTAATGAGCCTCCCTCATGATTTCATTGGGAGACTGCCCCTGTACTTAAGTTTATGGTCGGCCCCGCGGAATCCGACCCGGCATATAGTCTACCCAGTTGTCTATGAAACCTCAAAAAGGGTTGTCGAGTACCTAATATCGACAGCAGATAGATATAATAATCGATTATAATAGTAGAGAGACACTGGTGGGTGGATTCATGTACCAGAATTAAAGCCTCCACATTAACATCATTACCACAATTGAGCAATGGCTACTACAACGAGCTTTCAACACCTACGGAGTGGAATGAGCTCGTCCGGGATGAATGCGTGGGGTACGGGATTCGGGCCTTGCACTCTCCGATGTGGCTTCACGGCCAGGGGCTAACCGCTTTGACCACCCTTTGCAACACCCCCCCCTTTGCAACACTTAGATTAGCTCATTTCCCGTAGACCCCATCAACGAAGAACGCGTTTTC
>MU388853.1:0-340896 GCA_022578795.1 Xylariaceae sp. FL0255 | reverse complement strand
AGAAAACAATGATGTTGGCGATGACATGCGCGACCAGGGCCCCTGGCTTGGCTGGGCCGGCAGGAGATGGGCCGGCAGGGGGGTGGTCAGCTTACACAATGATGGCGTAGGGAGCTTCCCCTCGTACCACTCGCAGGCCCCAATGCCTCTTTATATAATATATAACCTCGTATTCGACACGAGGTTGGGCTGACGTAGACGTTAGGCTATATAAGCCTCTGACAGCTTTTATAGATGCCCATTGAACATATTCAAAGACTTCGTACCCAGCGTAGGAGCTCCATCGTTAAGAGATTCGATACAATCCGCGCTTGCAGTGAGCCCATCTCATGTTGGATCACGAACCTCTTTACCGTACTTACCTATCTTTCGACAACTAACATTCATTATCATCCACCGTCGATCGTCACATCGCGAATCTCGGCATTCCTGGTCTATTTATTTACCCTCTTGAGTCTCACAATTCTGACGCCAAGCCATGTGCGAACTCATAGACCCAGAGGAACTTCCTCCGCTCCCTCTAGCTGTAGGCGCAATACTTGCAGCAACGATCCCCGTTGATGAAGCGAATCTGGATCTAGCGCACCCCAGGACCTTCAAGCTGGCTCTCGCAGATCTTCTCTCAACAGAACACGCCGAGTTCACATTTGTGTAAGTTGTTGACGGACTGCCAACACGTTCGGAATTTTTGCCCATCCCACCACGCATTGCTGGAATATCCAATCTGGGCGCACGAGTATCTATACCTTGGCGCTTACGAGAAAACATGCGCGATCGAGTCCAAGCTCGAGATTAGTAAATCTCTCAAGTTCAGCCCGGAATTACTGCGAGCATTTCAAGATGCCCAGGTCGGCAGCCGCGCCTCCTACCTTCGACTGATCGAAATGCTAGGCGTAGACTGTCACCAGATCGTTGTGTCCTTCTACCAGCTTATAGAAGAAAACAACGAGTACCGAAAAGAGTACGAAACTTGGTCTACAGAGCACTGCTGTTTCAAAGCTGCTGGAGATGAGCGTTACAAGTATAGGGATGTAGAGCTTCTCGACTGCATTCTACTATGATCGGTACCAGGACCACGAGCAATGCCCACGCGCTCTGCCCGATGTAGTCGGATACTGGGCCGAAGCCAAAATCTTCGGCGGCGTGGTCCTATCTGATTGCAGAGAGTCTGAGACCGAATACAAAGCAGTTTGGCTCGACCCCAATCATCCATTGTCCCGGAACTTGACGATGTATCCGCCTACACCCGATCAACTCGCCAACCTAATTACTTTCTTGCTCTCCGGCTCCGTATTTCTTTGATAGCCCCTTGCCTATCTGAGCTTCCAGACTTAACCGACCACGTTACTATCGCTACCACGCAACCAAATATTTCCACATCTTCCGAAATAAATATGACAGTCGGCTTCCTGAATGGTTTATCGACCTTGGCGGCTGTGTACTCTCTCCGCACGACTGGCCTGAGTTGGAAGATGATCGTTGGCTGCTTGACTATAGGATGGAATCGGGCATGAATGGTGTACCGCAAGATGAGGCTGCCGTTGAAGTTGCGATGAAGAGAAGAAGTAATATGATGCCGTCATCTCCTCTATGGCCTCCGGGTGACAAAGATACATGATAAAGATAGACGTAGAAATGACAACTATTTCATGCAATGTTACTTCTAGTTGCAAGTTCTTACGTCGTCATATTATCATGAACATTGCAGTCACCCGAAGAACTTGGCCAAAGTCTATATCAAGTCAAACAGATCACCGCGTGGCGTTGAACAGGCAATAGCCATTATCAATAATTTTTCTGAGGTGCATGAGCATATTTATGTACAAAGTGTGTCTTCTCATCCAACCTTGAACCTCTGCAGAGGTCTTCTGATTTAAGCTGCCATTCGTTATCCAAAAAGGGAGAGAAGAGAAATTCCATCATGTCCCTCGTCACCGAAGCCCACCTTGAAACGCCTTGCCCTGCTGTATGAGTTCTGGTGCGCCGAAGCGATGCTTGTAATGTTTCAAAGAAGGAAGGTATAAAAGTATTATAGTGACAGGACATTACAAGTTGTAGGGTTAAGAATGTTTTTTCAAGCACAGCCTTAGTCGATCTTGATCGCACTGGAGGTGTATATGTCAGCATTGATAACTTCGAAATACTTGGACAGCCAAGAGACTCATGGCAAAAAGTCAAATGAAACACTTACCTGTAGAGTTTCTGAACGAATGCATAAGCTGACAAGAAACCCACAGTTCCCGTCAGCAAGCCGTACACACAGCAAGCAATAAAGCTGTATACAAAGAACAGCATAGAGCTGACAAAGCCCGTTATGTGTAGCTTGAACATATAGTACCAGATACTATAGATAAAGACCCATACGGCACTACCTCCCCCAACGGCGAAAGACTGCCACCACCAATGGTAGTTTTCTGAGCTTAGCTGGACGTAGATGGTAACAATGGTGACCTCAGCAACCGTGATCATGAGAATAAGTGACACGACGCCTAAGAAACCAAACACGTAATAGTATCCACTCTTGTCCTGCCAGACAGACTGGAATAGAAATAGTAGTTCGATGAAAATAACAGTGAAGGGTATCAGGCCGGCCAGCAAGATCGATTGGAAGCTCTTGATATACCAGGCCTGCTGTGGAATCTGGCGAGGGATGCTGTTGGTCTTCGTTGGGTTTTCCCAGCTGCTTGAGCGGGTATGGCCATACCAAGAGCCAAGATACACAAGTGGTACTTGGAAGCAAAGCCAGAGTAGAGCAATCCCAAGGAGCGTTGAGAAGGGAATTGCAGTGCTGGAAGCTTGAGCCCAAACGAAGAGGTTTAGCATGAAGACTAGACCGAAGAGCAGACCAGGGAAGAAGCAGGCCGTAATCAGAGCATTCTTGCCAAAGTTGACACCACCAAACCCCTGGTAGACCTTGGCAGAGAAATAGCCCGAGAAGACACCTGCGAAGACGAAAAGTCCAAATCCGAAGCTGAGGAAGCCGCCTCGGAAACTTGGGTTCAGTAAGCCAATCGCAGACAAGACGATGAGACCAATGGCCATGAAAAGTAGTTGCATGCCTGACCCGACTAGCGGTGCAAGTAAATGGCCATACTGAGGTCGTCGAAAGACATCGCCATGCAATAACTTCCATCCGGTGGCATCTTCCAATGCCTCGTCTTCCGATTCTTCGTCAAGGTTCACACCGTCTTCAGTAGCCTGGTCAAGTAGACCCAGACCACTCTTTTCTGCCTTGGAAGATTTAGCCTTCCTCCCAGTCTCCGGAGAGGCTTCCTTGTGCCCCCTGATGTCGGATCGGACGGTTTTGGAAAGAATCATGGCGACAATACCGGTCAACAGACCACAGATGATCAGAGAATTGATGATGGCGAGCCAGTGGATCCGCGATCCCTCTTCCTGATTCACGAAATACAGATCCCATCGCCGTTCCCACGGGATTGAGTCGTCTTCGCGGAAATAAACAGAGTAGGAATACGGAATGGTCATGGTGTCGTCGTCATCACCGTCATCAAGATCGTCTAGATAGTCGGAAGATCGTAACTCTGAAGATGAGAGGTCATTCGTTCTGTTAGAAGCCATGTACAACTCAAAATTATCGTCAATCTGCTGGAGATCGGCGGGACAGCCATTCTCGCGTTTGTTGTTGGGACCAATACTCTTGGTGTACACTTCGAAGCCCACAACAACCTTGCCACCTTTCTCTCCTGCTCGGCCGGGGGCAGAGCGATACCGGATCACAATGGTGTGGTGGTTGTTGAGGAAGTAACGAGGCTTGCCAGGGGTCGAATAATCCGTGAAGCCGAGTTTGAATCCGGCCGCATAATATTTCCTAGTCTTATCGACAGTGACGAAACTCGTGGCGCCCGGCAGATTATCGACAATCCATTCGGCCACGTAGCCATCCTTGACGAGGTCCCTCGCCCGACGCAAATCTTTCCTGGTCACTTCTTGGTCGCATAAGAAAGTGCATTCGTTATCATGGCCGACGTTCAAGTCGATGTCTGAGATCTTGATGCGATCTCCACGTAGGACCTCGCCGAGATTCAGCGATATGCTCTGTCCGCTCAACATGCCGGACGCATGGGTCTTGCCGGTAGGAGGACAAACGAAGGGGAGATCGTAATAGGCATATTGGAGTTGGGTGTTGTCGGAGTAGACTTTATTGACCATGAGGGGGATGTGTTCGCCTTCGTTATAGCTCTTGATCGACCATCCTAGAGGCGGAAGAAGCGTTAGGTACCAGATAAGTGCGGCGATAGGCAAGAACGAGAGATACCTGGAATGTAGAAGGCTTGTGCCTGGAACACTAGAAGCGATGATATGAGCCAGGGTAGGCCGTTGCGGATGATTCCAACCATTTTTGTGGCGCGACCCTACCAAGGGGACTCAACAGGACGACATTCACGGACGTGAGAGTTGAGCGCGGAAAGTGGCTACGATAGTCGCAAATTACAACGTGTCGATGGAAGACGTGGAGTCGTAAACGAATGTAATCGGTACAAAGTACCAGGGAAAAGAAGCGGCAAAGGTTGCTCCGAAGTAATGCGTTTGGAAGGTAAGGGCTGACGCCGTGCTGATGGCGCCTTGCTCACAGATGAAAGATAGGTATATAACGAATCAGTGGTAGTCTTAGACAAACGGATCTCCATACACTCAAGACTCACTCAAGGTTGAAGAAGTGGGGAGGAAGAAGTGGGCAGAGAGGAGAGAGCAACTGGAGGCGCTAAATTCAACCGCTTTTTCTTGTCCTAATCTGGGGAAGTTTCCATCTCACGAGCTGTACCGAGCAATGTCACCTTATTACCCAGACATGCCTATCCTGGCCGGGATCCCCCTATCCTGTCCTTTTTGAATTACCTAAGCTCCAAAAAAAATAAAAATAAAAAATAGGGACAAGTAAAGGTACAATATATGTAATCAGCTGCTTCTCTACATCCAA
The DNA here is from genome assembly GCA_022578795.1 of Xylariaceae sp. FL0255. Classification (NCBI taxonomy): domain Eukaryota; kingdom Fungi; phylum Ascomycota; class Sordariomycetes; order Xylariales; family Xylariaceae; species Xylariaceae sp. FL0255. The sequence continues at coordinate 335,957 of MU388853.1, read as the reverse complement.
TCAATAATTATGAACTCTCATTTGCGCCCACTGCAACTCACTTGGCACTGATGTGCATACCAGGAAAATATATAGACGGAACTCGATGCTATCAAGCTATTCCCATAGCTTTTCAATTGAGATATGCACGCAGAACACCTAGCAGGGAAAAAAGAGTTGGGGGATGTATACAGTCTAGGCGAGTCAACGGCACAGGCAAACACACAGCAAACAAACACTAAAACGAATCCTAAAGGTATTCGATTATTATATCAATTCTTTCTAACAATGCTCAAGCTCATTCTGGGGTATATCCTCTCTGCCCAGCCTCTATCATGTGTCTCATGTTGACATTTTATATGCAATGTGGTAAAGGAAGGGGAGAAGGTAAACCTTCTCCCATATGTACATGTTGTTTCCACATGTCCGTGAGGGGATATGTTACAGCTGGATGATATCCAGTTCCGAGAAATCAGGTGGCGCTCGCCCGTATACCACTCGCACTTTACTGTCCAAAGCAGTGCCTTCATTAGATATCCAGATATGCTTGCTGAACGCCCGCGTCCTCTTGATTTCGTCGTCACTGACCCCCAGATCGTCCCGCGGAATCCACAGCGTCGGCCGACGCGCCCGCAATGCCGAGTGTGTGAATGCTCGTCGCACAAGCACATCGCGCTCATCGGGCGTTAGGTCTTCGATTTCGTCATGGAACCCACCATACAGCGCCTCGCCTATGGCTCTCTGCGCCTCGAGGTCTTTCCGTCTGCGATCATCCCGATACTTGTTCGCGTTCCGGATGCCCTGTTCTGCTTTTCCCAACGTAGCACCGTATGTAGTCTTGCCACTACGCACAGCCCACGTGCCTGCATGTTTGATCCCTTTGACTGGGTTGAAGTGGCTGATTTTGCCTCCGGTCTGTTGTCGTTCACCGTTCTCGGGTATATCAGGCGAGCCCTGCTGAGTTTCCCGGTGCTTATGAGACGGCAGTCTCTCGGAATCAAGGGAGGCTTTATTAGTTTCATCGTAAAGCCCTAGACGTTGGTCCTGAGCGCGCTGGAATGCTTCATCACGCAGGCAAGCCTCGTCTTCGAAGGTGATAGGCAGATACCGAAACATAGGCCCGAACGACATGTTCAGCAAGAGCTGGTACAAAGCCGTCAAGAGCAGCACGACAATCATAATGATGGCCTGAGGGGTGCAGACATGGTTGCCATTGTATGTTTCAATGAAGAAGAGACTGATCATGACGAGTTCCATCACATATAGACCAGTGAATGTCTGGTTGATGGCTCGGGGGTAGAGCACACCACCAGTGTCAAGAGCTAACCGGTTGACATATATCATGCTGTAACGCTGTGCAACCCAGAGTAGACTGAAAGTGATGATGGCGAAAATGGAGATGATGGGTGCAATGATAGAGTAAATGAGCGCAATGCAAGCGAAATTAGTATAAACCGGGAAGTTGGTACCCCAGTTCACATTTGGTAAAGTTGTGTTCGTTTTCCACTTGCTCCGAGCCGTGCTGTTCAGGATTCTGGCCAGAACGTACCATTGGATGAGAGCTCCAATCTGTAAAAGAGTACCAGAACTCACACTGAGTGCTTGTAGAATCATGTATGAGAAGAAATAGTTGGCGGCAGATGGAATGTTCTTGGCCAAAGTGTTGGTGATACTTCCCGGATCATTGACAACTTGCTGGAGAACAGCAATCGCGCTGCCGGAAAGCGACACGATAAGGAAGACTTCAACAAACAAAAAAGCAAAGTAAAACTTTTGGACTGTTTCACTCTTTTGAGTTCCCGTCTTAGCGCCCTTAAAGCTAGCCAGAATACTCATGATGATAGGCACAAGGAGAAGAAGAAGGGTGAGCAACAAGGCAGGAAGAACACCAGCTACAGCCGTGGCCACTTTCCTAACAACTGGTCCATTATTGATGAATCCCAAAAAAGGAAATGTTTTAATGAGATTGTCGATTTGAGAGATCGATGCGGTGAAGGCGACGGGGATGGCCCAGAGAATGATTATCCCCACAACTATACCGACGGAAACAGCGGTTCGGAGCCAAGCAGACCACCAGCTAATAGCCATATTGTCCCAGATAACATCGTTGGGTGATATTTCGACCACTCGTGGGGCCATGTGCTTGGGAACGTGATGTATGATGCTCTGACAGGCCATGTGAGCTGCCACTTGGTGGTTGAACTGGATGAACGCCGATTTCATGAGGGGGTAACGCTCTGGGTTTTCTTGGTCGGCCTCGATTTCAACATTAAGGCGTGCTAACTCTCGCCGGCACCAGTAGATTGTGTCCGTCTTCTTATTTAGGAGCGGCAGTCCGGGTAGCCAGCCTGGAGTCCATGTAAAATTCGCAAGTCGATGAGTAGGCCGGTCGGCACGCTTCACCCACTTCTCCCATTCAGCACTGCCATCTTTGTCCTCTGCTTCGTTGTCATCAAATGCGGACGAGTAATCAATGGGGGCGATATCGTCATCCCCCATGAAGGGTATCGAGCCTTTCAGCACCTCGAAAAAGGTCTTCTCTTTTTGGGGAGCATAATCACTGCCTTCGGCAGCTTGGGGGATAGGCGAGGTAAAGCCGCCAGCCGGTGGTTTCCAAAACTGATACCACCTCGCCTTTTCGTTGTTATACATATCGTCTATGTTGTCGACTTTACGAGTAGTGTTCCCCACGGGTTTCATCTCGATGCTCTCCTTATGGAGCCTCTCACGATCTGACACTGCCGACACATGACGGGAATGTTTTGATTGTATAGCCGAAGAGCCCATAACTTCATCTTCGGCCTCGGAGACCTTGCGATGATGTGAGGCTGCAGTCGATGGCCTGGGGAACTTGTCCTCGCCCAGGGCAGGAGACTCGGCACGGCTTTCTGGCGGTCCTATTGCCACAAAGCCATTGGTCAATTCGATTTGGCCCTCAATACCTTGTGTCAACTTTTTTCCACCTCCCAAGATCCCACCAACACCTTTCCCTATACCCCCACCAATCTTGGAAAATCCAGTCAAGATTGAATCGAGTGGGACGTTGTTGCGACTGTCATCACTGGGATCGTGATCTTTATGATGCTCGTTTTCGTTTTCGGCATCATAAACGTTGTGAGGCACGTCGTGTTTATCACCACTACTGATACCCTGGTCGAGCTCGGCCTGCTGTTTTGCGAGAGCATCTTGCTGTTTTTTCCGCTCCGATTTTTCGCTCTTGGTCGGCCCATGAGACTTTGATGCTTTCCGTGCTTGCTTCTCATCTTTTTCTCTCTTCTTGACCTGTTCCTCTTTCGCCATTCGGATTAGCTGGGTCTGGGCGTCCTCCAACTGCTTGTGGATCTCATCCCTCTTTTTAATCTTGTCTAGCAAGTGTGTCAGGTCTCTTGTAAGCCAGACGTTTCGGATACCACCAGGAAATACATCAAAAAGACCTCTTAGAGCTTCTTCGCTTAGCCATTTGTTGGGGATACCGTTCACCAGAACTGTCGTGGCCGATGCTCGTAGACGATGCTCGGCTGTAGTGAGCCAGTCTTGCCGTACTTTGATATAGACCCGTAGCTCGAAAAAGAACACGGTACAAACCCATAGAACAACGAAGATCGCCAGAATTAGATGCGCCCAATACCTTTGGTAGTTCTCGGGCTTCACATTTCCCCAGGCTAACGTATCCAGTCCCTCGACGGTTTTGTTTCCACTTGAAGTGGTGCTGTTCGCGGTAGTGTTGGTGGTCAACTGTTGGCTTATTCCGCCATGGAAATTCAGAGGGACGAGGATGGGTATTGTGACAGCAGCCATTGGGATAAATATGATGAGCAATGTTTGGAGGTACCGTAGGAAGAAGTAGGCATCAAGACCACACTTGTTAATAATTTCGCGGTCGCGAAACCGGAAGAGTGATATGAATAGACCCCATGGAGTGTTCGGAGGAGGTTCTGTCCGCTCACGTTCAGGTACAAGGTATGTCTTCGGTTTACTAGCCGGAGACTCTTATTAGCTCAAAAGCATCTAACTGAAGCAATCGTAGAGCAAAAGGAAATGCTTTCTCACAATATCCGGGCAAGTCTATTCCGCAACAACAAGAAGAAGCCCGTCTGAACGCCAAAGACTACCAACGAAGTACTCAGGGCAGTGAGGAAGGGGACAAGGCCAATGCCCGACTGCTGAGAGGCCGAGTTGGTGGCTACCATATTGTTAATATCGCGATGCAAGCTGAACACGCAGCTCTTTGGGGAGCGGAAGAGCATGAACTACTCACAATCCGACATTTTGTTGTGATAAGGACGTAGGACTAGCTTTTGAATTGCAAAGAAAGCGCCTGTTTGCTTCCTGAACGCTAATAAAACTCGCTCGCAGAATAGAGAGCCCAAGCAAGTGACTCGCCCCAACTACACACGAGCCTACCGATTGTGATCGTGATTTAGGTGGTACGGTAATAGTCGTTGAGGGTCGTGAATCGAATGACGACGTAACGACGAGGGGGTGGGTGACGGATGACCGGAGGTGACGGTGGTTTCAAGGAGGCAGCATGACTGACGATGCGCCTCAAGGGAAGGACAATCGACGACTCCCTAGCACACGACGCTCTAGTAAGAAGTAAAGTGAATAGATGGGAGGTAGGATGTAGGGTGTAGGGTATAAGTGTAGATACGGAACACCACACGTGGGTAGAAATAAAAATGAAAGGCCTCAAGGAACGTGGAGGTCAACGCCAGGTTGACCAAGTTGGCGGCGGCGGTGGTGCTGGACAGATCCTGGTCAAGCCAAGATATGATTCGCGATTCACCCAGATTCACCCAAAATCCAGGGCAGGAAATGGCAGTCTAGCTCTATTGACTCTAGCATGTGGCCTCCCGCCTGCGGGTTGATGTCAGAGGTTCACCCTTGTTCAACGCCCCCCTGAATCACCAACCCAGCAGATTGATCCAGATATCGATCGAAGCTGATCAGAAAAGCCCTGTGATTGGCCCGTCACTGTCAGGCGCGCGTCTGTCCCGACTTTCCTGGTCCTGTCGTGAACCGTGATCAATATCCTTTGGCCGATAATGAACTTAAAATGTCTACTAATCTAAGAATAACATTTTATCATATGAAACACTGTACATGCTTTTTTTCCTCTCTCTCTCTCTCTCTCTCTCTCTCTCTTCTTTTTTTTTTTTTTTTTTTTTTTTTTGGTTTTGGAATGGCAGACTGGGGGTCTAGTTCATGTTGATGAGGATCTAGAATACTGTAGTAGTGGGTTATCAGTCATTATACCTGCTTGTCTGGGCAGCGAGTGGGGTGCCGAATAATACGATATTATAGCGACACATTGTGATTGGGATGACTGGTGGTGGCTGCACGCACAATCCAGGTCATCAATCAATCTGGTACGCTGTGGGACAAGAACGACGCCGTTGTCCACGCTATTTAGATTTGTGGAGGTCTACCATTGGAGCTCATCTAAAATCCGATCCTTCAATTGTTTGGTTTGAACATCTACGATAAAGTCATCAACTATGCGGGCTATTAACGTCTGTATTACTTCCTTGTATAATATCCATGAACTCCCACGCGGAGCATGCTCGGCCAAAGCTCTACTCGTAAATACCACAAAACTTAGCAGATGTTTCTGAATGGCTCATGTGCACCACCGCTATGGTGTACCCGATCCGGAACATCGGTCTGTGCTATGTCGCACGACCTCATGTAGACGCCCCCGAGTATCCCTTGTGACGGTAACAAAACGTACCTTAGGCTACTATATGCAGATAATGTCAGACGCTTATATCAAGTTCGAGTTACACTCGCTCGATACATCGCAACTTTCAGCTTGGTCAGCGTCGTCATTGCCCCACACTACAACGCGTCTAGCTCGTGGCTTCAGGATTTGAATTATCCCTGGCTACAGTCCTACAGGGACAAGCAAGCCTTCAATATGGATTCCTCGGTTCTATTCCAAAGCCAAGACGGTGCAATTGTCGTCATCGACATTCCACGGTCGCTGGAAGAGGCACAGGTCCTACCAGGAAAGCCCATCACAAGGCGTATTGTGTCAACAAATCCTATGGAGACGCCATGGCAAGTGCCGGAGCCCAAGAAAGATACCGAACAATCTATGTCGCCCTCCGCTGCCATCGCTGAGCTGATGACTCTAGGGACAGTCAAATCGGCTCTTGCGACTGTGAAGTCCAGTCACCACGGGCCATGGTGTTTGCCACGGCTGATTGAACAACGGGATGAAGAAAACGCTCCACAAAACTCTGAAATACCAAAAGAGGTAGAAAAGAAGTCGCACAAGCGCAAGCGGGAGTATGCAGCTCGAGCACGAGATGTGATGCCTGATTCTCCATTCATTCCAGAAGAGTCACACCGGCTTCTGGGTAGCATAGAGTCGCTCAGCGAGGAATTCCACAACACTGCGCCTCTCTTCGATCTCATCGTGCTCGATCCACCCTGGCCCAGCCGCTCAGCGAGGCGAAAGCGGAAGGCAGACGGCTACGCAACGGTGCATGGGATAGATGAGGCAAGATCATTGCTCTTGCAAATTCCGGTGGCGTCGCACCTGAAAGAGGATGGTTTAGTCGCCATCTGGGTCACGAACAAGGCCTCCGTCCTGGATCTGCTGGAGGCGCGGGACGGGGGAATACTTTCGCAGTGGGGACTCGAGCCAATAGGAGCCTGGACATGGCTTAAGATGACGACTACTGGAGAACCTGTGTTCGACGTTGACTCGCGTTGGCGGAAGCCTTGGGAGCGGTTGCTAATTGCCCGGAAGAAGGGTAGTGCGGTGACGTTGCCGACCAGTTCAAAGGTAATTCTAGGTGTGCCCGACGTCCACTCGCGAAAGCCCAATCTGCGAGGTCTCCTCGCGGACGTCCTGCCAGCTATTTATCTTGGCCTGGAAGTTTTTGCGAGGAATCTGACGGCAGGTTGGTGGAGTTGGGGGAATGAAGTCCTCTTATTCCAGCAGGGACAGTGTTGGGGACCAGTTCTTGAGCAGGAACAATTGAAACTACACGACGAATAGAATAGTAGTAATGTTCAATATACAATCCGTCGAGGAATTATTGGTATTATCTAAATACATATCTTGATGTATACACCGCCCGTAGAAGGTTCGGACATCGATACTCGTACACTTGGACGTTTTACTAAACTCCCCATTCTTTTCTCTTCCATATCCGTAGAGCGGCATGATCCAGCGAACACTTCTCACAGAAGTCTCTTGCTCGCCTACTTCAAACGCTTCTTTTCCAGCTTTTGCTCGAGATCGTCGAATTTCGGGTCAAGCTCTAACTTATTAGACCATCCTCCCTCCTTGCTCAGTCTCTCGGCCTCGGCACGAAGCATCTTATCAGATTCCGACGGTGGAATCTGTGAAATGAGGTCTATTTCTCCTTTGCCGACCATCTTCTCTCTCCTCCGATCGAAAATCTTCTCGTTCTCGGCGCGCTTCTCAGACGCCTTGGACTTCCAGGGGGTTATGTCCTCGGGTGCAGAGGGCCACACAAAGGGCTCTTTGAGCACGGCTGTCATGTACTTGGTTGACTGGGGGCGCTTGTATGTCTTGTAGAATTCGTCCTGTACAATTCTGTGCTGCTTGATGGCTGATCGCACCGATATCACGGATGTACCGTAGACGTGGAGGAGGTAGTCGCGCAGGTCGAGTTTGTTGAATGACAGAGGCACTTGGAAGGTGGCGAAGTTGGGCGGGTCGTTCTCTCTTGGCGCGATGAATGCGATTTTATGTGCTGGTCTGTAGATATGTCAGCTAGTTATTTCTTCCTGGGTTTCTTCACTTTTTGTTGAGCTTACAAAAAAACTTGTTTTTGTCCAATTCGAAATGCCTTGGCCGCGGGTAGCCTTGAAGCCATGGGTGACACAACTGAAGAAGCCATTGTAGTAGAATTCACACGCAAAACGCGATGGTTCTCTCCTCATTAGCTGTTGCAATGGCTTTTGGGAAGTGTGCATAAGCTGTTGCTGGATGAGGTTCGGAATTCTTTCAAGAAGACTTACCAGAGTGGGTCTTCAAAGCTCATTGCTGATAGGTATGTATCTAGCCAGTCAAAATTCTCCACACAATGGACCCTGCTCTACTATCCAACCTCCATACATACATGTACCTACCAACGCGATCCAACTCACAACATGCAACAATGGAAAGGAAATGGCACGGTTTCAACTCGCAAGAGTCCCCGGGATTATATGAAACCGAAACAGTTTTACGCTTATAACTCCTAAAATGCTAGCAATGTTTAGCTTCGTGTGTACCTCATCAACTGAGCATCGCGCATAATGATACCTCAAATGAGCTTTCAAGTGGGTTGATATGACAAAACTTCTGAGTGTCATTCTATTCTTCAAGAATCTTATACTTTGGCCACCCACATTGAATATTTGACATCTATTCATCCACGGCTCTACCTACAGCCTGTCGGAAACAGGCTTGAATTTCCGCTCCAAGCCAACTAGAGCAAATAACTTTGAATACCAGCATGGATTTTACCCTCAACTCAGCTAATAATCATGTAGTCTCCCCTTTTGAAACTGTAGGCACATGAGGCAATAAGTACTCCTATTTGAGACGTGATTTTCCTATTTTGTTACATTTTCTAGTTCATTTCTCAGTAGGTATCCTACGTGACCTAACTGAGTAGTAAACTGCTACACAAGCTGCAGTAATGTTTTGGTATACTCACACATGGTCTCTCAGTAAGCCATGTATACGTCTAGATAACATCTAGACATCAAGGCCGTCAACAACTGTTCCCTTTGTCCACTCGTGCTGCATAACGCGAGCCACCTCGTTGGCAGCGCCGTCATCGACAAGGATGCTGACCAGATACAAAGCGGCATCTAGGCCAGCACACACTCCCCCACTTGTGATCACCCGGAGTCCTCCTAGACGCATCGCTGCGCGACGAGCAATAGACTCGCGGCGGGCATTGGATGCCGTGAACGAGATGCTTCCTTTTCTGTTTACCCATGGGCATTAGCAGCGATTCAAATCGTTGAAGTTTGATAATAATCGGAAATACTCACCGAGCATTCGAGGGGCGTCTGTCACCGTTGTCTGACTTGCGGCGGATGTAGGGATTCTCATCCTCGTCACCGAGGTCGAATCGGAGATTGTTGACGACATATCGAGCGTCCTCGACGACGTCAGTTCTCTCCTGGAGATCGCGTGTGGCAGCATGGCTGCAGAGATTCTCGAATTTGGTCATGTAGTCGGGGTGAGTAGTGGCCGAGAGTCCAGAGAGGATGCCTTGCTCAGCGAGGAAGAGCGATCCGGTGCACACCGACATGAGGGTACGCTCACGGGACGAATCTTGTTTCTGAAGCTCGGCAAAGGCTGAAATGAGGGGGAGAGGCTCCTTCTTCTCCTTCAAGATGGTGTCGGAATCACCCCCAACGACGACGAGGACGTCGAAGTCGGAGAGGCGCTGGTGGGCCTCCTTGAAGGCAATCTGGGAGCCAATGATGACTCCTTGTTCAGACATGACTTTGGGCTCGCTGGCAGCGATTGTGCACTCGAAGGCTTTCGTGTCTGTAGCCGAAGGAGTTAGCGGGGTGGTGGCCTAGGGAGAATGGAAATAGAATGGATTGGAACGGACTCTCATCATTCTTGTCATGGAGGGCACTAGTGAGGACCTCAAGAGGGCCAGCAAAGTCCATCAAGTTGAACTTATCCTGGAGGACGAAGAGCACCTCAATGGGCTCTTCGGGGGAAGCCTTGGTTGCCATGGTTGAAGATAGAGAAAGAGAATTGTGACTCAGGAGTTGGTAACAGGGCCAATTGGTGTTATACTACAACGTAGAAAGCAGCTGCGTTGTTTGGAGATGGCTGTGTATAGATGGAATGTTTGTGTGGATGATGATGACGAAGAGGGGGAATGGGAGGAAGATGAAGTGAACAGAACAGAAGTCAGCAATGGAGGGGATGGAGGGGTAAATATGGAGGGAGGATGGCAGGTCTGGGGTCGAAGCTGATCAGTTTAGAATATGCCTCTCGGATTGGTTCCTCTGTGTGCTGCGAGACCATTGAGCACCCCCTCCCCTCCCCTCCCCAAGCATTCTACGTTCCGCTTCTCCAAAATTAGGTGCAGCCAAAGGTACTGATCCGGTACACAAACAAATGGAGCGTGGGGTTTCAATGAGGGGCCGTACGGGAGCTATCTTCGACTGGGAACAATAATAGAGGTTCCAGATTACCTCATACTGTTTGGAAACCGTGCCCGCGTGACCAAGCTAATGAGAATATCATCGACACTTCAAGTCAAGCTACCTACCTACCTACCTACCTTTACCATTCCCACGGGTACGCAGACCTCAAAGCTGTCTTCTTGTCACAGGAAGAGGGCTTTATCGAACCTGAATACTAAGACACCTAGCCAAAATACACTCCTTGTTTGTGTCATTGAGTGAACAATTTGTCATTCAACCTTGAGTCCTCCACAAAGAGGAGACCAACGAGGGCTGACGGGTCTGAAGAGGTCTGGTCTGTCTCCTCCCCCAGATTCCACTCTGCAGGACAGACCTTGCGGGGCATCAAACCCGGGGTTTAGTGGGCTGGGTGGACCATCCTGATCACATTGTCGGTGGTCCAGGCTACACAGTGTACCTAATATCGGCCATGTTCACTCTTGATCTTGTGGTTTAGAGCAAGCGGAAACAAAGTACCCAGACACTTTTGTTGGCCCCTCATGCGCAACTCACAATTCCAGACCAAAGGCTCTCAATCATCCAGGTGTATTTGCCCATGCAGAAGACGAGAAGGAACACATACCTGATGGAGGACAGAATAAGATCGCTTGTAGTTAGTATTCGCAGTGGTTCAATGGTCTTCCCAGATACATACATGTATGTAGCAATATGCATAGGTACCTAAGTACTGTGTGGATGAGCCGTACACACACCAGTGACCTCAAGCTGCCGCAGGCACCCGCGTGCCCCAACAGCCCCGCCAAATGGAAGCTCTCTCTGCCGTGACACAGGTTTTGACATTTACTCCCCCCATCAAGCCGACATCGTTCGACTTTTCAGAGGCGTTCGGAGCCACTACACGAATCATATAGGTTACAGAGGGTCCTTCTAATGTTGTCCTATGCATAGAATTAACCAAACCCAACACCGGCTTTGCGCGATTAATTGGCTAGCCTCTATTGCACCACACAATTTTCTGTTGCAGTCATGTCTGCCCCGTAGGTTGAACTCCCGTCCGAGGTTGAAGGGTCGCCGTTTCGCTTGTCCATAAGTACACAATATATGGGTTATGAAAAACATCGATTGACTCTCTCTTTCCGTGTTCAGATCACCCAAGGAACTCATCAAAGCCGTCAGTAGCTTTGCCCAGTCACCTGTCCTCCCCCTACCTGACGAGCTTATCCAAGTCATCGACGGTTTCCTCGACAAACATGCGGACAAATTTGAAGATGGCCTGTCCGACAAGCTACATGAGGAATTCATGTCCATTTTCAAAAAAGATATTGGGCAAGAACCCTCTCGAGTGGCCGCATTTGTTGCCATTCTTCGCCGCTTGCGACCCCTGATTGGTCAGCCTGCCAAAGTATTGCAGTGGTTCGACCTGTTCTTACCTCTACTGGGCCAGCTGGATCAGAATAAGGACTTGAGTTCCGAAATACCAGGCTTTTGGCTTGATATCATAACAGCAGATGATGGCAATGATACCTCCTCTTCCCCTGCCAGTGCTGCTGCCCCTGTTGCGGAGAAACTTATGATGATATGGCTCATTGAATGCCAGCTATTCCATGGCGAAGTAGATATGCTTCACGGGCTCCAAGGGAAGAGTATCGAACATACGTTGCTCACTTATGGAAAACGGCGCCCGAAGGTAGTCCCCTTTAACTTATACCCGCCTTCACTGTTGGACTTGGCTTATGGTTTTTAGGACTTCATGATCCTTCTCGACCGGTTTTTCTGTCGCAAAGCACACCGCTCTAAGTCCATATTCTTGCTGTCGAGTTTCATCCAAAGCCAACCGCCCCATCTCTATCTCATCCTTCAGACGCCTCTGTTTAGTAATCTTCTAAACTGTTTGCAGCGAGATACATCGACAACAACCGTATCCCTTGCCCTGACGGCCTTAACTATGATCTTACCTCACGTACCTAGCTCATTAGTCCCCCATTTGCCCACGCTATTTAATATATATGCGAGGCTGCTCTTCTGGGATTCAGACCAATTCAATACTGCCATAAACGTCAACAAGGAGCATCGGCTATCACCCAATGCCCTCGCTTGGGAACAATGCTCCTTTTCACCAGTTGCAGACGGCACAACTATCCCGCAACTTCTCAATTATTTCACCATTTTGTATGGGTTATACCCTATGAATTTTATGGACTATATCAGAAAGCCCCAGAGATACCTAAGGCACGCTGAAGCATCGGATTTAGAGGAGATTGAAGTACAACCCACCGAGATTCGCCATGCGTCAGAACGATTTCGCCACTGCCACTTGCTTCATGAGAATTTCTACACTCTTACGATCGACTCGGAGAAAACCGATTTTGGACGATGGATCAAAAGCGAACCATCCGAGGTTGTTGCAGACTGCATGGCATTGCGTCAAATACCAGATGAGTCCTTGGTTCCTGATGGGCTGTTTGATCTTAGTCATATGATGAATGTAGACAGGGATGAGCTAGACAAGTATGGGAAAGAAAGCGCCCTTCTGAGCAGCTCTTTCATCGTTGGCGGATCAAATTTAAGCAGATCACCGGACGACACGCAGCGCAGCGCCAGATCTACACTCTCAGATTTGATGACTGCGGGGCGGTCTCAGCATACTATAAGGCGCCAACCATCTCATAGCAGTTATTTTTCGAACAGAGACTCTTCAAGCACTCGCCGCTCTGTGCATGATGGCGATAGCCCTACGATCTCTCGACAAATTACCACCTCAGGCTCACAAACACAACTCCAAGATCTCATCAACTCCAACAAAGTGGCCAAGTCTGGCCTACACCAGAGTTTAACTAACGAAAGCGCACCCTCTCTATCCTTAAGTCATCACGAGCCAATCCCAGAGAAGCAGCTTTCTCAGCCCTATCTAAATCCAGCTGTGGTGAGCGCAACTCAGCTTCCGGCAGACTCGAGCAATGATCAGTACAGAGAACTTTTGCGTTACGTCTTCATTGTCTATAACGATCTCCTATTTGAACGTTTTTTGAAGCAACAACATCTCACCCACATAGGCGAACTACGCAGACGGCATGGCCGAGAAGCGGCTAGCGAGGCCGAAACACAGAACCTCATCAATGTCAACAAACAGCTTAAACAGCGGCTCGAGGAAGCAAAAAAGGCCGAGTTGCAAGCAAAGACGGAGGGCGAAAAGAGTCGCACACTTTCGAAAAAGTGGGAGGCCGAAATCTCACAAAAATTGAAAGCACTACGCGAGGAACAAAAGAAATGGAATGCTCAAGGATCAATCTTACGCAATGATCTAGACTCTGCGAAAGCAGAGACTGAGAAGCTGCGTGCACTTGTTTGCGAAGTAGAAGTTCGAGAGTTGCAACTCAAGCAGAAAATTCAGTCCGCTAATATAAATTTCAGCGAAGCCGAGAGGTTGAGAAGCGAAATTGAACGGCTCAGCAAATCCGAGCGAGATCTCCAAGCCAAAGAACCCCATCACGAGGCAGCGGCGGCCGAAGTGGTTGATGCAAACAGGCGTGCTGAGATGCTCAGCATGAAACTCGCAGCGCATGAGAGTGACCTCAAGCGTACGTGTGACCAATATGAATCGCAGATCACCGAGCTCAAAACTCAACTACAAGATGTGTTGGGTCGGGATGGAGAACAGAGCAGCAGTGCTATGAAGATACAATTAAAGAAGGCGCTAGAAGCGAACCAGGCAGTACAGGCAGAGATGAAGTTACGTGTCGGTGAGCTTACACTGAAGAATGCCGTTTTACAAGCCAAGATATTTGAGCAGCGGTCGGAGTTTCCACACCGCTCTAAGTCGATGGTAGATCTGCCGACAGATAGCGAGGAGGACTCGTCGACAGGCTCGGATGAACCATCAGATGCTAGAAATAGGAGGCAACGAGGCCTCTCGGATCCACAAACTTTCGAAAGTGATGTTCCTGATACTAGCAGTGCAATTGGATCGAGCTCCCTAGGCCGCACATCAGTGCCGCTGGGGGTTGAGGCAGCCGTGCGTACATATGGCAGAGGTAAGCACTTCATTTCATAAGCTGATGTAATCATTTTACGTTGAGTAGTATTGACGGTTGCACCTAGGCGGAGTACAGGATAATCGCAAGAAGAAAGATAAAAAGGAAGAGAAGGACAAGAAAAAGACAGGTGGTGGTCTGCGTGGTATTCGAGGATTCGCATGAAAGACTCTCCGATAGCCGTTGTCCAACTCCTGGTTTTCAGTAGCCATAATAAAGTCACATTCCACACTTGTTGACCCGTTATAATCCGGCTCGGGAATGCATTGGTGATGCCAGTCGGCATATAGACAAAGGACGAGGTATTTTAGACTTACGGCGATTCAAACACTGTGCCGAGCTTCATTGAAGCCGACGAGGCTGCGATACCACATCGTGCATTACTCCGTAAACAGGCAGAAGATGTATATTGGTCCGATCAGGTTCCATTCAGGTCTTGAGAAATTTTTTTCCTGAATAAGTGGCCATGGGGCCTGTGCGACTTCCCTACCTATGCATATTCAGTGGAGCTGTGATATTCTTGTTTATGAGTGGATCCTTACCTCATTCCTTCGTATTCCCAAGTTGCGGCACCACCGAATCAAGACTCAAGAGCTGTTCATAATTATTCATTAATGTACTGATGGATCTAATCGAGCTAATTTCGCACAATCCTTGAGCAAAGGAGGGTCTATAGAAGGCATCTCTATCTTGTGGTTGCAAATGCATCAATCTCGGCCAGTACCTCATCTGAGAAGACGACGAAGGAAAATGGGTCCATGCCACAAGGAACGCCAGTCTTCTACAGTACTTGAGTACTACAGAACGTAGAAATGCGAGAATGACGAGCATCAAGTTCTCGCACAGAATGATACGTACATACAAGATAGGGATACAGCAGTGCACGTATGGGACAAATGGATCGCTGCTGCTGTCAGTCTACATTGACATACATGTATTGCCACAAGCAGAGAATTACGTGTTTCAATAGAAATAAAAAGTTGGTAATGGAGAAGCTCGTGTTGATGGCAGGGGGCCTCGAGTCAAAGGAAGATGGTGATTGGATCGATCCGGGCCATGTCGTGTATGCCGGGAGCAAAGCCACGCCCACTTGCCCCTATTCAGGGACTGCACCAACAGAACCGAGCCAATAGCATAGAAGCAGGGGGTTTCATGACATACTTGCTGTTTGGTTGATTGGTACCTGCAGAGCCAAGGAGGGTGGAATGGACCCCCCTACCCGTGTTCAATGGCCGTGTGCCTACCTCCCAAAAGCATTCCATCCGCTCCATTCGCCTTCCCATCCAACATCCCATCCTCATCTTCGCCTGCTTCTCACCGGCAAAGAATTTCCTCTTTATTAATTGTCACACCTGTGATTCACACTCGTTCATTCTTTGCTGCTTGTGTTGTAACCTTCTTTTTCTTGTACCCTTTCTTCTGTCTCATTGTTAGTCTTGAACTACTTTCCCCCAATCAATAGTCCTTGACTGAGCATTCGTTTACTCGCTACAACTCTTCAACCTCTGTCACATCGACAAATTTCTCTTCCTCCGACTCCGACATCTCTTTCCAATCATCATCACCATGCATTCCACTACTGCTCTTCTCATGGCTCTGGCCTCTGTTGCCTCGGCAGGCAAGCAGGGTTTCAACTACGGCTCTACTTTCACCACTGGCGCTGCTAAGGCCCAGTCCGATTTCGAGGCCGAGTTCAAGGCCGCTCAGAACCTAAAGGGTGCCTCAGGCTTCACCAGCGCCCGTCTTTACACCATGGTGGTATGTTAACACAATCCTTCCTGTCTACTCTGTATGGATATATTCTAACGCGCTTGTCTTGACAGCAAGCCGGAACTAGCGATACTCCCATCGCCGCCATCCCTGCCGCCATTGCCACCAAGACTACTCTTCTCCTCGGTCTCTGGGCGTCCGGCGGTGATGCCAGCTTTGCGAATGAGTTGAGCGCTCTGAGTAGTGCCATCCAGCAGTATGGCGACGACTTCACCAGCATTGTTGATGGTATTTCCATTGGCAGTGAGGATCTGTACCGCAACTCCCCTCAGGGTATCGCTGCCGGCTCCGACATTGGTGCCAACCCCGACACCATCATCGACTACATCAAGCAAGTCAAGACAGCTATCTCCGGTACTGGTCTCTCCGGCGTTTCCCTGGGTCACGTCGACACTTGGACTGCCTGGCAAAACGCGTCGAACGTTGCTGTGATTGATGAGCTGGACTGGATTGGCATGGATGCGTACCCCTACTTCCAGTCTGACGAGTCCAATGGTATCGAACTAGGAAAGTCGCTCTTCGACGCTGCTATGGGCGTTTGCCAGAATGCAGCCAATGGAAAGGAGGTTTGGGTCACCGAGACGGGCTATCCTGTTAGCGGCAAGACGTCTGGCGATGCCGTTCCCTCCGTGGAGAACGCTCAGACATACTGGCAAGATGTTGGCTGCCCCCTGTTTGGTTCCAGCACGAACGTCTGGTAAGTCACCACAATTCCACTGCCTCGCTTTGTTTTGGCTAACCTCGCGTAGGTGGTACACCCTGCAGGATGCCGAGCCTGACACCCCCAACCCGAGCTTTGGTCTCATTGGCAGCTCGCTAACCAGCACGCCTCTCTTCGACTTGAGCTGCGCTGACGTCAAGTCCTCCTCGACCACTTCTTCCTCCACTTCCCCCACTGGAACCTCGACCGCTGTGAGCAAGCCTTCTGGATCTGGAACTTCCACATCTGGCACATCTGGCACGAGCCCCACTGGTACCAACTCTGGTACCAGCTCTGGTTCCAGCTCTGGTTCCAGCTCTGGTTCCAACACTGGCTCCAATACGGGCTCCAACACTGGAAGTGGCAGCGGCAGCCAGACTAGCTCCCCTGGTAATTCTACCCCTTCAAATACTACCTCCACCGATGCCACTGGCACTTCTGGTACTCCCAGTTCTACCGGCACTACCTCTACTGGTAGTGATGTCTCGCCGACAACTAGCGGCTTCACCTCACCTTCGGGTTCATCTGCTAATTCATCCCCAGCTTCCGCGTCCAACACCTCGCTTCCTCAGGGTGCTGCTTCTGGTCTGAAGTCTGGCGGTCTTGGAGCCGCCTTTGTCGCTATCATGGCCGCCATTTTCGCACTATAGAGCCCCAGTGCTTTGCACGGGCGCATCTGGAAAATGCATGGCAATGATGGACATTGGGCAGCATATGAGGCGTTATTGACTTTTTCTGCTGGTGGATTTTCGTTTGGCCTGTCCGGATGGAGACACACCATGGTTTGATCGTGTTGGATTACCTCTGCCGATCTGGTGCCGGAAACTTAGGGAACATAGATGGATCCTATATGGAAGAAACGTGTACTTTTCGCTTGCTACGAATTTGTAATACCCTCTTGTAAGAGAGCAGAGAGCTTACTGCTATCAAATTCATGAACAAAATTTTTCGCTATAAGTCTATTGCGTACCCAGATCGTGACGTTAGAACATACGCTGCTTCTATCAATTAAGTGCAAGTTGTTAAAGGTGAGAGGTTCAAATTCTTCTAAGATACTGATCCATCGAAAGAAGAAAGTAGCAGATGGGAAATTTATTCATCAAGAGTGGCGCTTCGTACCTGTCACGCAAAGGACAGTAACTTAGTCGGCAAATGTCTAAAATATTGAGAAAACAGTGCTCTTGTTTATTATCTACTTCCCAAAGCTCTGTAGACTTGTGAGATTCGAAGACGATTTCTTTTTATCTCAAACTAGATACATATCTATGTATTCCGGGCAGCTGAACCTTGCTGTCCACCAGACCAAGGACCTATTAAAGCAACGCTGTCTATCAGTCCAGAAATATCGTGGCTGCCGAGTTCCCTGATATTATGTCATGGTCCATATCCACTTCTATCACGATATTAGCCTGCCGAAACGCAATCACCATGAACGCCGAGTGCCCCTTTAACCTTTCTATAACAAGAAGGGTATCATGCGTCAACCAGAAAAGTATATCCCTCTGTCAATTTTTCATCATAAAAGATCCCATGTAGCCCGAAAAGTCAGTTCTTCAAGAACTTCCTTCCTCTTCTGTCTCGTAGATCGGTGCTGTTGTCGGTACTTTCCTAGCTCCGCTGCCAGTCTCCCCAGAATTGTCCGTTCTGCGATCTCTCGGCACAGAAAAGCACTGAATTGCACCGATTACCGCGACAAGAGCGCTGGCGTACCAAGCAACTCCTGTACAATCGATCTTGGATCCCAGGGTATACAGATACCCTGCGACAGGGGGAGCAACCATACGACAGGCTGCCCCAGCACTGGCTGCAAGACCATTCACCTTGCCAAGAACCGCTGAGCTAGGTGTAGCCTCCTTGATGAGAATCAGGAGGAGAGGATAAAGGATTATGGACAGTATGTTTCGAATCGTCAAACAGAAGTAGATAGCCGGGTATAGAATAGTCTCGGGGACGAATACTAGACTCGGAACGATGAGGTAAGCGATCGGGTGGAGGATGGTGACGAGGATGAAGAGCCTAAATACGCCGATTTTCTCGGCCGCTATTGGAAAGACGACAATCTGGATGAAGAGAGCGATTATCCCGTTCACTGCCAATATCACACCCACAGCCTGCATCGAAAGGCCAAGTCCGCCTGGGGAATGAAACGGATTGAAGCCGAACCTGGATCCGGCGTATATCATGGTGCCAATCGAAGTCCTCTTATCCTCAAAGAATATCGGCATGAGATGGTCATATGTCATGGAGTGGTATGTGAATATCGACAACGATATGATCAGAGCGATGATTGATTTGCTGAAGATGCTGTCGGCTTTGCTCTTCTCCGAGAGTTTCAGAGGCCTCGATTCTGGAGCGAAATCCAGGCTTCTCCTGCTCCCAAACGTGCCATATGTCTCTGATCTTAAATCCACGGCTGGTTTCTTGAGCGCATCCGATGTTTCGAGGAGAGGTGTTTCATCAGAAGTGTACGTGTCGTCGGGAAGCATTACGCGAGGCTGCATATCGGGATGAGTCTCTTCTAGGAGGAAGTATCCTAGGATGACGCTGAAGAGGAGGAGGGCCGCGCATAGAACATTCGGCAGAAGATACGGGAATCTAGTAAACAAACTGCCTTTCGAGAAGACATTCGGCCAAGTTTGATGGGGGACTGCGAAAATACCGCCAATAGCAGGCCCGATGATCGTGCCAATGCTCCAAATAAAAGGCATGACGGAATACGCGCGCGCTGCAAAAAATCAGCTTTCAGGTGCCGTCCAGCAAGGAACAGCCTGTACTTACGCTCATGCTCGGGTTTTGTCACGAGTTCGGCAACCATTGTCTGTATGACACCGATGTTCCCATTCAGGAGCCCTCCAAATAAACGGCCAGCGATGGCAACCCAGAAATTACTGGCGAACCCAACAATCATCATGCTGATCATGGTGCCGATGCAGCCAATCATCAAGACTGGCTTTCTCCCTACTCTATCTGAAACCCCGCCCCAGTACATGCCCATGGCAGCCTCGGCCAGAGAGAAGGCAGATATGAGGAAGCCGGCGTAGAATGAGGCATCTTGTTCATTTCCGACCTGGAAATTTCGGACCAGCGCCCACGCGTAAGGAAAAATCGAAGTGAGGGCGATGGGTTCCGCCAAGCGAACAATTGCTATATGCTCGGTTAGCTAGTTATCTTAGGGATGATGCACGATGCAGAAGGATTTATCTATGAGCCGACTCACCTAGTAGAAAAAGCTGGAGAGTAGGGAAGTCATCGGGGTTCCGAGGTGTTTTCTGCTTAATTAGGATCATAGCTTCGTTGATTTGGCCTCAAATCTTACAGCAAGCGGCAAGTAACGAAGGAGTTGATGCGCCGTGGCCAGTCTGACCAAATTGTCCGTACTCTTTGTCGGAGATGACGAAGTAAATGTAGAAGTAAGAGCGAAGATGAGCAATTCACGTTTTCGGAGCGTTAATTGAGAGATCAAGAGCCAGGAAGCAAAAGTGCTAGTGGGGGACAATGAGTCGTAAAAGCGAGTTGAATTTCTTTTCTTCCCGGGGAGTCGGGATGGACGCACGGGTGAAGTATGAACTTCAGATCGAGGCTAGCCTCCCGAGAGCCTAAATGAAGATCCATCTTTCTTTGTCTACCTCTGGGTTTCTATATACCTAGCTCTTATCTATCTAAACGGACCGTTTCGCTGCTATCAGGCCGAGGGGTAACAGATAAAACATGGCCAAAGTGCCGAGAAAAAGAATAAAAAAAGGAAAATCCAGTGGCAAACCGGGAGCTCCATTGTCGGTTGTTGCGCAACCTCAACAAGTATCAAGGGTATTCCCTGCTTGCTCTCGCATGCATCTGCATATGCGGCCAGCGGTGGTCCCTAAACTAAACCCACTACCTACTATGTAAAACGTGCCCTAAATTGAGCCCCAGTCTGCTGGTGTTGGCACTGTATTCAACTCCACATCTGGTAACACACCATCGGCGATTCACGGCTTTGTCATACTAAGGAATCAAGTTGCTCAATCCTCCTTATCAGTTTGACATCACTTCGCTATGTCATCTACCGATGCTGTCACTTGTCATTTTTAAAGGGTTGTCATGTTTGTTACCACTAGGGACTTTGAAGGAAAACCCCGTCATCTTGTTTGTCGTATGCAAGATCAGACACAAGCTCTGCCGTTATCGCCCCGGAGCATTCTATTCTTTAGTGGGTCCGAGATCCGGGTTCTGGGTCTACCACTCCAAGTTTCTATCCGCTCCAAGCCCAGACTCTACCCAAACTTGTCCTTTCCGGAAGAAACTGAGCTTCGAAGCCAATCATATCATTTTGCATATGTTTAAAGTCACCTAATCTTGATACTCTTACGCGAATAGAACTAAGAGGTAGGTATTGAAATGACTCGGGCCTCTCGAGTATTTCCTGATTCAGTGGCAACTAGGCTGTAAGAGATAAAAACACTAAAACAGAAACTCATACATCAAAAAGATTGTCATGTCTCGTCTCGTGGCAATGAGATTTGATAATTCTCTCATAGTCATTCACTTCTGCTGACATCGTGACCGAATAGTAGTCAAATAGGTAGTTCTGCTTTCGTCAAGCTTACGTCACGAAAATCTGCTTGACAGTCAAACAAGACACTTCATACACGCCTAGAGCGGCACAACACGGGAAATTGAACGTACATGATTGCACGCAACCATCAACTATTATCTCCGGATTCCGATGGGAACATACCTACCAAGCTCCACCCCACCAAAAGTTGGCCTTGTCAGGACAACTTTGTTGAAAACACACACCTTTTGGGCCACCAAGGAGAAACGACTGAAAACACTTGTCCGCCGTTCCATCTTTTGAGCTTGCATTGGGATTAATGATACAACTCTTCGTAAACTGAAATACTGTCCAGCTGGCTCTAGGTATGAACTAGCACCTTCGAGTTTCCGACATTGCCGATACATGATACGATGGCTGGATAGCTCTACATTGCTCACCTCAACCAACAAGCTTTTTGCGATAAGAGACCGCAGCTCACCACCGTCTCAGCTGTGTTCTTATCGCAACTCCTGCATTGTCCCGTGCAGCATGCAGCATGCACTATGCTAGTCTCCATATTGGTTGCTTGTTCGAAGCTCTTCTCCGTTGACAAAGGCAGCGGCCCGGTAGTCCGGCAACTCTGCTTCACCGCTGTTGATCAACGGACAAAATAGACCGCAGGCTAATTAATAGACATTCCGCAAATCTGGAGCCTCTGCACGACCGTGTCAATGACACAATAGACTGTGCATCTTTCTTGGAGATCAAACATACTGCTTTAGTATACGGCTATGGAAGGAAGGAAGTCGCCAGCCGAAAGAAAACACCGGGATGAATCGTTGCGGTTAATGATCTTCTCATCCCCAACGCTCGTCCGCAGTGTCGATGTGAGTTTGTTGCTACTTGTCTTATAAAGTACGCAGCTTCACATTGGCGCTAAAAGAAGGAACTAGAGAGATATTACAGATACCTACCTGTTAAGCGGTGTTTTGTGGCTTATTGAGAAAAGACATTGCCCAAGCCAGGGTATTTTACAACCAAAGCTGTTACCCTGGTTCACAATAAGACTTGGAACTGCAATCCAAGGTTGTTTCTCCGCAAAATGGCACACATTTTTTATCAAATCACGCAATATTCATCATCCGATATGCTGGGCCGAAAGCGAGGCGACGCGCGTAAATTGAATAACCACAACATCGAGAAACTGCATTGCTTGCCCCAGGTTATCAGCAACCCAAAAGGACAAGTATGAAACTAAAGAGCGGGAGCAACAGGACGGCTCACTTAGTTAGCGCTCTCAACGGAGTAGTTGGGAGCCACCCTTTGCCTTCAAGTGCGACCCGCCAGTTAGAGAAGACCCTGCAGGATCGCTCTCGACCCTTGCAAGCCCTTCAGTTGATATGGACTCTGAGTCTGTGTAACAAAGTAGACGAGGCGGATAACTCCATAGTATCCACGTGGCTCCCTGGAGTATTCGAAAAGTCGGGCCGGATTGAGATTGGATTTAACAGGATGAATTATTAGACCACTATGAGTGTCAGTTGAGCATCGCCTCAACCCAGCTTGGTCAAGTTGCGCAGATAATTCAAAGACATCCCTACTTGAAAGACCGGGGAGTTACGTAAGTCTAAATATAGAGTACTTAAGGGAAGTCTGTTCACAAGAAAGGGTCTTTGCAACTTGAGTTGCAGCCGGATTCCGGTATAAACGTGGTCCTTATAGGATCCGCAATAGCTTCCTCTGTGCGGTGTCGAATCTGTGTTGAGTTATTGGCTGGAACCTTCTATCGCCCTCGCTACTCTCTACTTCATTCTGATCTATTCTATGCCACCTAACTAGAGACTGTGTTCTTTTTTTTTTTTTTGCTTTGCTGGTCTAGGCAGGATCTCTTCGCTTGGGTAAGATACAGGTAGGTAAATGTGCCAAGGTGTATGTAGTCGAGCGGTTGATACAGCTAGAGGCTAGTATTCCGTGACCGGCGTGGGTTCAACTCCTACAGACGTCGAGATATGCTTACTCACGCTGGTCTTGATGTGTTAGTCTGCTCAGATTTGACAGAACAGGTCGTTTTGGGAAGTAGGTCAGGACATTTCAACAGATCCCTGGGGAGGCTTCAAATGGCTGCATCTAGTCCCTATTTTCGTTTCATGCCCCACCACTACTTGATGCCCCATGCTCTGACGTAGCCAACCAGAGCAGCCGACTGAGCTATGGCTGAACATCCCACATCACATGGGCCAGAACTGTTATTCACCAACTATGCGCAACAGACTCCAGAGAGCTGACACGGCCCAGGCAATCAACATCTGATGTCGGATGAAAGTGGTGCACCTCCAGACGACATCTAATCTTAAATACCGAGGTAACTTTGAAGAGGTACTACCTGCATGTACCTACATCCTAGAGGCAGTTGTGTAAAGTACGACTATACGGCAGGCAGGTGCCGCTGATGCAAGTGCTGGAACCCCCCCGCCCCCACTATTCATGGTTAACCTAAACCTCAGCAACTACCTAACAATTCTACCTTCAAGCTCGACCAGTCTTCTACTCTAGAACTGGCTAGAGTCATGGCCCCTGATTTGAATTCTCTTCCTCCTTCATCACCATCGCCATCTCTCTCACTTCGCGCCATGCCTTCGTCTGGTACAGAGTTCGCCGTCCGCGGTGATTCACCCTCGCCCTCACCACGATCCGCCTCCATCTCCTTGCAGGCTGCTGCCACTATGAATGCCGGCTTGCAACATGAGCCTAGCCGACGTATGTGAAAAACGAGAAAGGAACACCTGCATCATCCAACTGACCCGTCATAGGCACCTCAAGCAGCTCGCTGTCACGTCAGCGACATTCTCCCCAGGCCGGCCGACGACGGTCCACTGTCCTCGCGAATCTCCAACTCAACGACCCCTCGCTGCCTGCGCCTGGCGAGATGGCCGCAGAAGGCATCACTGCCCCTTATCGCGGCTCCATAACCCCTCAGTCTCTGTCCACCTCGCCGCTTCTGATGGGAGGCGACCCGCGCCGTGATAGGGCCCCCAGTCTCGGGGAGCTACACCAAGAGCTCGAAGCCGAACAGGAAGCCCAAGTGGTATACCTAATCCTCCAATATATAGATTCAAGAAAAAGGGACTAATTAACTTCTTGTCTTATACAGAACCGACTACTGCAGATGATTCGATCTCAGCAACTTCAGCTACAGCATCTCCAGGCTGCGCAGGGCCAGAACCAGTCCAACGAAGATCCCCCTTCGGCATCGGCTTCTCACCCGGTCAGCGTTCCTCCCTCTCTACCAACACCTTCTAGCTCCCTCCCCAGATCACCTACTATGTCTCATCCACGATCATCCTTCGACATTGCTCGGGATAGTCTCCACCGCCGGTCTAGGACACCAAGCCGTGGCGCATCATCACCGAGGATCCGGTCCACTTCCTTTAGTCAAGAGGGCGAACCCCATTTGTCCGGTGTGCGTGACGAGACCACCTATTACCAAGCTGAGACGCAATCTCTCATCCGAGAGAATCAAATGCTCCGTCATAGAATTCGCGAGCTGGGTGAGCATTTCTACAATCCACATGCTGATACTTAATCCTAACCGCTTTCAAGAACGGCAACTAAGCGAAGCTCATGCGAGTGCCTCTATCACGAGAGAGCCAGTAAACCCGTCGCACCTCGTCCAAACGAGCTCGACCTCCGAGGATGATATCGCAGTCTCCCAGCTTTCCACACCCCTCGAGACCAAAGAAGAATAGACTCGTATGATGTGGAATTTAGAGTGGTCCAAGATGTCTTTCTCATCAGTCTTCACTCGATTCATGTTTTAATTATTGTATCATCATGTGAGAATACAGTTGCACGGTGTTGAACAGGGTGGTTTGGGATCGGGAATGGTTCAAGGGCTTTCTTTTGTTGGGGGTTGCATTGATTTCCGATACTGATACCACCACTACCATGGTATCCGCCTCGATCGACCTAGCTATCGAGCATAAGATCAATTCATGAGACTATGGATCACGTTCCTAGCTGCATTCCTCTCTATGTCCTCCCATTTGCACATCCACGTGGTCAACGAATACCATAGACAACACTCTTAGCAGGTGCTAGCGAAGAAAAGCTAGTTAGCTTCAGAGTATAGAGGAGGTATGATATATGTTAATATGTGTTCGTCAGCTTACCCATTATCGCAGCAAGCTGGGCCAGCGCACTCATCCTCGTTGCATACCTACACATCCACCGTGAGCTAATGGTCTATACAGAAAGGAGACCAAGATCAAGACGGCAACACCTGTTTCGAGGGGAAACATGTCAAATGTAGTCGACTTGTGGCTTACACATAGATCTCTGACTACCATGAGCTTGGTCGTGTCTGAATTATCCACTAGGGGATTGGCTGCGACTAGGACGACGCCGATTGCGGAGAGGAAGATGATTGAGAAACGCATTCTGAGCTTGAAGGGTTGATAGATCCTCAATGTTTTATTTTTCAATCTTGGATCGCGACCAGTCGCGCTGGAGAGAAGAGAAGAGAAGGTGTTAAGGTGCTTGGTTGGGATTGGGTTGTTTTGAAAAAAAAAGGTGAGTTAGACAGCCTGATTAATGGTCACTGGCGCTGTTTTTATATTTATGCAGGGAGGACTAAGTTGCTCATGGGAGGGTGTATCACTTGGGGTTTGAGGTTTGAGTAGGACTTGTGATAGCTCGGGAGAGGCTGGCGAACATCTCTTCCACTGTCTAGATCTTTATGGGAGATTAGGCCTAGCTGGAGCCAAGAGAATTCAGTTCATCCTTTGAGAAGATGGGCCTTGAAACATTACCCTCGTGGTTTTGTGTGGGAATTACTGAGTATCACTTACAGTCTACTAGGTTGAAAGTCCTACCTACAAGCTTCTGCGTAGTGGTATGAGCAGATCTTCCCCGATTCGGCATGAAATCATGTATTCTTATGTGACAGAGTTGATAGCTGAGAGTCTTTCGCGCCATATACTTTACGTACAACTACATTGTGAAACCCGATCTTCCATCGTCACCAACCAGCATCCAGGCTTGAAACTCCGTACAGCGTATTTCTTCATATCTGCTTGTTGGGTTGAGGCCAGACGACCCTTGTGATCAGTTGCTCTTGCTAGCCTACTCATTCCTATCTCTAACTGACAGTTCTTAAGAGCCTTGAGAGTTAAATCGATATATCACAACCTGGGGTTCGACCCATCACGAAGTATGGCGCATTTGCCGTGATTCCAGTTACGTAGATACCTAAAATAAAGCTACTACTCTAGTATAGCATGATGAATGCCAAAGACTACTGCCATCTCTGGACCAATCAATGTCCCTTGCATCTCAACCTCAGGTTTCAACGCAGCCTCGGCGGCTGGTGTGCTTCGTCTAGCGCCGGGAAAAATGGGTTGGCGGTAATCCTTTTTCTCGAAACTCAAACAGTTCGGATACGATCAGCATCAGCACCAATGGAAATTTGCCAAACCCGACCCTTGTCTTGAACATGAAGATGTATAGGATTGTTTAGCGCCCGACTTGAAAAAGTTCCGGGACTCAGGTGTGGCCCCTTGGCGGGTTTTGCTAAATATATCTTCTATTATAGCCATGCCTTAAGCTTGTATTAAGCTCATTGCCAGTGCACTCCAATTTGAAGGTAGGGTCTGCATATTGTGATGCCTGCGTAATATCAATGAAATATGTATGCGCATGCGTATACTGGGCTGAGTTTGTGGAAACTTTCACATGCTTGAGTTGTGAACTACAAGACGTATTGAAGAGGAGTTTCCTAGTTACTTGCGAGATAACAAGAAAGACTTAAAAAGTAGCTGAGTTGGCAAACATGACAGTAGATGTAATTATTGAGAGCACGAGTATCTGGCATTCAATGTTTTTTGTTTAGATTGTCTATAAGAATCTATTTTACCACAACCGGCATTTATGCAGTTCCTTCCCTCCAAGTTTGTCACAATCGTAAAACCGTACAACACCATTGTTATGTCAAGATCTAACGGCATACTGTAATGCGATTCGTCCTCGCACCTTGCCCCTTCTCATTCCATCGAAGATCGCCCGTAGAGCAAATCTCGAACAAACTCCCCAACGGCAATAGAGCTTGTAAGACCGGGGCTCTCCATTCCCAATAGGTTAACCCAACCGCGGAAACCCTCCTCCTTCTTGATATAGAAGTCCAAAAATCCCTTTCCGGCACCAACAGCTCCAGCCTTCCCCAGTTTAGGCCGCATGCCCGCGTAGTCCGGACTCAGCGCGTTCTCGTCTATATCAGGCATATACCGTCGAATAGCGGCCAGTGCCTCGGGAAACCGCGCCGTGTTGACCGCGAGATCGGTCGGGTCATCAACCCACTCGATGTCCGGGCCAAAGCGGATGCGACCCGCAAGATCGATCGTGAGATGCGTGCCCAGACCGCCGGCGCCGGGGAGCGTGACGGGGTATATCAACCTCTTGACCTTCGGTGAGGATGCAGAGTAGCCAAAATAATTCCCCTTGGCATAGTACAACTGTGTCCGCAACTCCGGCTTCCCCGAAGAAGACACGACGAGGTTATGAATATCAACGGCTCCCAAGCCCGCGCTATTAATGATTGTCTCGGCTTCGATGGTAGTGCACTCGTCCCCAGAGCTCGAGGTCCGGTCGCGGATCGACAGACGCCAGCCGTTGCTTCCTGGCTCACTCGTACCGTGGGGCAAAGGCTCTATCCCCACGACCTCCGAGTTCAGCGACACCATGCCCCCGGCGTCCTCGAACTCGCCTTGGAGCGCGACCATCAGCCCATGACTATCCACGATTCCCGTCGTCGGACTCTCGAGGACGCCGGCCGCGGCCCTGACGCCCGGTTCCTGTTCACGGGCCTCTTCCGCACCAACCCAGCGTGTCGGAACGCCGAGCTCATCTCTACATGTAGCGTGTAACCGCTCTAGAGCCTCGCGCTCCTCGTGCTGTTGCGCAACGATCCACTTGCCCGTGTTCGCGTGCCCAACTCCTCGAGCGGCGCAGAAGTCGTACAGCTTCTGCTTCCCGGCGATGCAGAGACGGGTCTTCAGCGTATTCGGCCCGTAATAGAGGCCCGCATGTATGACCTCGCTGTTCCGGGACGAGGTCTCGGAGCCGATTAGCCCGTGCCGCTCTAGGAGGAGCGTTGAGGAAGTTGACGAAGAAGAAGAAGAGGAGGAGGTAGCGTGTTGCGCCAATGCTCGCGCCGTGGCGAGACCGACTACACCGCCGCCGATGACCTGGTAAAAAGGGTCGGAAAGTGTCAGTCCCTCCCTTATTCTCATGATGTGTCCCCCCCGGCTATACGCGGTCTCTAGAAGGGCTGTATGAGAGGTTCGTGCAAATCCGCGCCCTAAGTCTTTAGAGGTAAACTACACCAAACCCATGCCCGTGCAAGAAGTCGCACCCACAGAGCTAGCTCCATTGTGAACCCAGGTTCCATATGCCACACACTATCAGACTGCGCAAACACAAAAAATGACGGGAGGGAAAAAACGTACTACATGAGTAAAGTCAGCCCTTGCGGAGGGCGTACTACCGAACAATCGCTGCTGAGGACATGATCTTGCCGTGACCACCAAGCTTTTCTGCGCTCCTCCGGCCCTTCTCGCGAGCATCTTTTAACCGCAGCTGAGTGTCAGCAAAAGCCAGGTGATAGGTTCAAGATGACGGAAACTCACCTTCAACAGAATACTTTGTACTGAAAGGTTGAAACGCTGTGGGTCTTGCTGAAGAGCCGCGAGGTTACGCAAGTCGGGCCCGGGCACCAGGGAAGTGGGCCGACGGCGGCCGGCAATTGCAACACAAAATGGGTATGATGGCATCATTGTAGATCTGATGTATCGGCACATATTATTATTTCTATTTGCAAGCCGGGTTACAATTGTCACCACAACACAAATTTCGAGCTATTTACGACGGGCGACAGGCAGGATTTCAAGAAAGGTGGGTATAATCAATGACTATGTACGGGGCGGCCAAGTACTAGGTAGAGAGTTGTAAAGAATAAGTCGGCTCTTCGTGAAGCCTGGGTACAATTTCCAGCACACAACTCCGATAAACTCCTAACGTCGTTGGATTTCATGAATGGGAGAACTCTTCCTCCGTTACGGCGATTATACCGACTCGATCCGCTCCACCAGGTCATATGCAATATTATACTCCTGTGAACGCCGGAGAGTGCCTTTTCCCACCAGACCAGTTGGAATAATATTGGAAAACATTTGATCCACCTAAAACAATGGTTATCGAGGCGTAACAGCAGGGAAAAGCTTCCTGCTAAGGATGTTCATTGGAAACTCGTATATGCCGTCTTCAGCGCCAATGTACCTAGCGATAGTTAGCGATTGTGAAGGCAATAATCATTGCAATTGTGCATGCTCACAGTATCCGTCCGTCTTCACTCCATGCCAAGCCAGCAGTGTCATCAGCGTGTTGCTGATGGTCTCGATTACCTATCCTACCGTATGTTCGACGGAAGTTTGTCGTGTCATCTCCCCAGACATCGCTGATCACGGGAATGGCGCGTCGAATCCGGTTTGTCTCACGGCCGCCCTCGCTGCCCGTCATGCTATACAACGCTTCGAGGTCAGCCCAGCCATTGTCAGCTCTTGCAGCTGCTAGAGCGGACTCGCGGGAAGGATTCGTGCCGTCCCCGCTGGCTGAGCCTTGTACCCGGCCGATGGACTGCTGTGTCAAGTTATCATTCTGAGCTAGAGCTTGCATAACAGAGCTTCTCCTTCGCGGTGTCGGCGCCCGTCTCTCGCCCCCTTGGTCAGGGGGTGTCTGGGTCGTGGCCGAGCGTTGGTGGTCTCGGTTCTCCCGGTTTCGTTCGCGCTCGAGAAGCCGCGTCAGCGTGTCACGCTGGAAAGTCGTTAGATAACGCAGTCGTTCGGAGATATTCCGATCATGTTCCCAAGTCAACGCGGGTGCCCTCGGCTGCGGACTTACCCGCTCGGCGGCATAGACTGATGTTCTCCACGTAGCAGGGCTACGAGCAGATATCATGTCACGCTGTTCTCTTTGTTCCCGTGCCTCCCTTCGCCTCCGATCGCTCTGAAGGGCTTCCAAGATGGCCGTCTCCTGAGCGGAGTAGGGATGGTTCAACCTTGACGAGTCTGTACTTTCTGTATTGGGCTGCGCCCTAACCGACTGACTCAGAAGGCCAGATATTGATGAGGATGTGGCCGCATTCTGCTCGCTCCGGGGGTCCAGCAGACGAGGGTCGATAGTGTTGCGGTCATTCAGAGAGAGGTGATTGTATAGTCCGTGGTCCTCTATAGAGATGATTTGCCGTTTAGTGAAGTTGCTGCGAGCGTCGGCAACACCAATGCGGCCGCGATGTTCGGTCCAGGCTAGGATATCGTAGGGACCTGGAGAGAAGGCCATATCTCTGACTGCCCCAGTGTCGTTGGGCGCCCGCGCCGAGCTGAAGTAGGTAACCAAAGGATCTTTCTCGGGATCTACCATGGCGGCAGCATCAAAAATGGAGATGGTGCCATACTGTGTACCCACTGCTAAATACCGACCGGAAGGAGAGAAACAGGCAGCAAAGCTGCCTCGGCAATCGGAAAGATCGCGGACGGATTGATCCTTGAGACGGATCCTGGGTAGCGGGACCCATTCGAAGCATGATCCTCTCTTTCCCTGGAGAACAGCACAGCGCACGTGGACATAGAGAAAAGGGTCGTCGCAGATGGCTACCAGGAGGCTACCGTCGGGCGATATAACACCCCGATTCACGCAGTCGGGATATTCCAGCTCATCAATGGCCTCGGCGTCGTTAAGGTTGACTATTGTTATTGTCTTATCATTATTGGCCAGCACAGCCATTGGGGAGGCGTAGCGCCCAGGTCGTGGACGATCGCCAAAGGCCTTGGGCGGCAGCCATATGGTGATGCAATTGACGCGCGTTTGGCCGAAGTTGTGGTTTGAGGCGGACCATGACTTGGCGGTGCCACTCAAGCGTTCAACAATATTGAGCATGTCGCGATGCAGCTCAGACATGGAGGCCTCGGCGACATTGGAGGTAAGGTCGGTGGGGAGTGTGTCGCTAAGGGGGTCGCGGCCGGATTCGTGGATGATGGTGAACTCGCCATTCTCACCGCCGCAGCAGATCCATCCACCCTTAGCCACGCAACATCTCGGATGGAAACTGATGACCTTGATGGTCTCGCACTCGCGGGTGGTGGTGTCGAGGCGAGTGATGTGGGTGTTGTAGAGACCGGCGGGGAAGTAGACGTGGCTCTTGCCCTCGGCGCTGATTAGGGAGCGAAGCTGCCAGTGTCTGCGTTTTGGGTAATTAGCAGGCAGGCGACAGGGCAATACACGATGCTTACATAGGTGACACGGAGGTGCGATAGTGTTTGCGGCCGTGTTGGAGGAATAGGTCTTCGGTGGGCCATATGCTAATCATCAAAATCAATTAGGTCAGTCCTTCGGTCGGTCACTATATCAGTGCGTTTTTGGTTATATACCTGGCTTCATCGCCGATAGCCATGCTGCCAGAGGCGAACAATCAACGGCTTTCAATAGTGATCGGGCATCCAGAGCGGCGCGTGGAGATGTCCGGACAGCGGATGTGGTGTGGTGGGTGTTGGGGGGTTCGAGCGGCGGGTAAGATGGTGAGTTTGTCACGAGTGCGGAGCCGTGAAGTCGCCTTCCAACTTATGATAGAGTTTCTCGGCGCCTTGAAAACTACGGCGTTTCCACCTTCTTCTTCTAGTAATTACTTGGACAACTTAGACCGACGCGTTGGAAAGATAGAGAGTTGTTGTTGGATGGTTGCTTTTCTTCTTTCCGAAGGGATGTGATAAATTATGATGGGATAAATGAAGAGATTTTCTTGTTATTGATCTTTTAAACGACCCTCTAGGTAGGTTGTCATTTCTTTCAACCCTGCAACCAGCTAAGGCTACGAATTTGGACCTTTGAAAGAAGGTATAAATGGTGACCAGAAAGGTATTCTTGTCCTTAACATTGCAGTCGTCACTAAACCCAACCACTTTGGTTCTCATCCATCATATATCAGTATCAGCAAGGGGCCAAATTATCCGATTGCTATTATACTCTATACTTGCCGTATACCTACAAGGTGAGCGCCAACTCTACCTCAAGAATTATATCATAGTTATCATCATTACACGATGCACTTGTCTCACCATAGTATTCGCCCAGTGGATCAGTGAGAGCACTCCTGGTTCAGGTGTCTTCATTCAGATTTCACCTCACATATAAAACTTTTTGTTCTATTGTCTACCTTAGGTAATCCGTCACAAGAATTTGACATATCACGGAGACGGATGGAAAGTGCTGGCAACGTGTGGAGTACGGAGTAGAGCTACGTCCTACTCAGGGGACTACATGTGTTCATCGGACTATGAATAATACGAAGTGAAGAGGTATATATCTCGTAAAGCTCAAGTGAGAAATGTTACCTGTACTTTGAATAAATCGTTGAGAACAACATAATTGGCAACTAATGATAAAAAATCATATTGATGCAAGAACCAGTCATTAATATCATGCCTTCAGCAGTAATTTCCCCTCGTAATACTCCATAGAGACATTAACATATACATCCAGAAGATATGACCTTCGGAAAGACTTGCAGATTCTGACCTGATTTGGATGCACCAATCAATAATGGCGCTGATCCTTAAGGAGTCTTTGGATGTAGATAGGCCTAGTTCCTCGATCAGGCACGATACAAAACAGCAGACTACTCTTTGCCTGTTCGCCATGGTACGGAGTAGGTGTGAGCAGACATAATAATAAGATGAAATCATGGACGAGTCGGATAGTGGCGGACCGCGGAGAGAGACGGGTCTAGATATGGAGATGGGAAAACCCTGCACTCTAGAAGGGTACCTACATGTCCATATAGCCGAGTATCGGAAAGGTATTATCGGGTGATAAAGGGGCATGAATATACACATAGAGAACCTTTGTGGGGGGACTTGGCACTGAACATTGAAATTTTGCCATGGGCTCATTTTATAAGCTGAGATGATTGGGTCTAGCACAAGCAACTTTTGATATTCTGCCGCCCTCGACCGCCCACGGAGAAGCTCTCAGAAATCTTCGTCGCCCTTAGAAATTTTCTGCGCCGCCGTCACCATACTTGAGCTCTCATTTTCTCCCCATTCCACCTATCGTGACATTCATCCTCCTTCCCATCAATCCATCATCAATACCCCCTTCTTCTCACTCCTATTAATTTCTGTATAATACCTCTTCCTTCTCTTTCGCACTCGATAATACACCATCTCCTGTCACTCTCTCCTACCCCCCAGATTCAAACATCATGTTGGCCTCGCGCTTATCCCGAGCTGTAAGTTTTCTCTTCCTACGCGCATCGATAAGAAATAGTTCTTGGACTAACAATCAACCCACAACAGCTTCCCCGAGCCACTTCCACAACTCCGCGATGGGCTGCGCCTCTCCGGAAGCCCGTGGGCGCTAGCTTTGCTCGCTACGAGTCAACTGAGGGAAAGGTCACAGGTGCCGTCATCGGTATTGATCTGGGTATGTTGTGCTTTTCAAATCAATGACAATGACATGGAACTAATGAGTTTACACACAGGAACAACAAACTCTGCCGTTGCTTTGATGGAAGGAAAGACACCCAGAATCATTGAGAACTCAGAAGGTGCCCGAACTACACCTTCAGTTGTTGCCTTTGCGCAGGACGGCGAGCGACTCGTTGGTGTTGCTGCCAAGCGACAGGCCGTCGTGAACCCAGAGAACACCTTATTCGCCACTAAGCGATTGATCGGTAGAAAGTTTACCGATCCCGAGGTTCAGAGAGATATCAAGGAGGTTCCCTACAAGATCGTTCAACACACAAACGGTGATGCCTGGGTTGAAGCTCGTGGTCAGAAGTACTCGCCCTCCCAGGTTGGTGGCTTCGTCCTCAACAAGATGAAGGAGACTGCCGAAGCCTACATGAGCAAGCCCGTCAAGAACGCCGTCGTCACTGTCCCTGCCTACTTCAACGACTCCCAACGTCAAGCTACCAAGGATGCTGGTCAAATTGCTGGCCTCAACGTCCTTCGTGTCGTCAACGAGCCCACTGCTGCTGCCCTGGCTTATGGTCTTGAGAAGGAGGCCGACCGAGTTGTCGCTGTCTACGATCTTGGTGGTGGTACCTTCGATATCTCGGTTCTTGAAATCCAGAACGGTGTCTTCGAGGTCAAGTCTACCAATGGCGACACCCACTTGGGTGGTGAGGACTTCGATATACGCCTAGTCCGCCACCTTGTGCAACAGTTCAAGACCGACTCCGGCATTGATCTGTCTAGCGATCGC
Organism: Xylariaceae sp. FL0255; assembly: GCA_022578795.1. Taxonomy (NCBI): domain Eukaryota; kingdom Fungi; phylum Ascomycota; class Sordariomycetes; order Xylariales; family Xylariaceae; species Xylariaceae sp. FL0255. The sequence continues at coordinate 301,504 of MU388853.1, read as the reverse complement.
ATGGCTATCCAGAGAATCCGTGAGGCTGCTGAGAAGGCCAAGATCGAGCTCTCATCTTCCCTGCAAACTGACATTAGCCTGCCTTTCATCACTGCCGACGCATCTGGCCCTAAGCACATCAACACCAAGCTCACTCGATCTCAACTCGAGACTATGATGGATCCTTTGATTACCAAGACCATCGAGCCTGTCCGTAAAGCCCTGAAGGACGCCGGTCTTCAAGCCAAGGATATTCAGGAAGTCATCCTTGTTGGTGGTATGACCCGTATGCCCAAGGTTACTGAGTCCGTGAAGAACATCTTTGGACGTGACCCTGCCAAGTCGGTCAACCCCGATGAAGCCGTCGCCATGGGTGCTGCAATTCAGGGTGCTGTTCTGTCTGGCGAAGTCAAGGATCTCCTCCTCCTCGATGTTACTCCTCTGTCCCTGGGTATCGAGACGTTGGGTGGTGTCTTCACTCGCCTGATTAACCGTAACACCACCATCCCCACCAAGAAGTCTCAGGTCTTCTCCACAGCGGCTGATTTCCAGACCGCTGTCGAGATCAAGGTCTTCCAGGGTGAGCGTGAGCTCGTGAAGGACAACAAGCTCTTGGGCAACTTCCAGCTGGTCGGCATTCCTCCTGCTCACCGTGGTGTACCTCAAGTCGAAGTCACCTTCGACATTGACGCTGACTCTATTGTTCACGTCCATGCCAAGGACAAGAGCACTAACAAGGATCAATCCATCACGATTGCTTCTGGCTCTGGTCTCTCTGACTCAGAGATTGAACAGATGGTTCAAGACTCCGAGAAGTACGCCGAGGCTGACAAGGAGCGCAAGAACGCCATCGAAGCTGCCAACCGTGCCGATAGCGTCGTGAACGATACCGAGAAAGCCCTTAACGATTATGCTGACAAGCTTGACAAGACTGAGGCTGATGGTATCCGTGAGAAGATCACTACTCTTCGCGAGTTCATCGCCAAGAATCAGTCTGGCGAGGGCACCGCTACTGCCGATGAGATTAAGGCTAAGACTGATGAGCTGCAGATGGCCAGCTTGAACCTTTTCGATAAGATGCACAAGGCTCGCTCCGATTCTGGTGAGCAATCTGGTTCTTCATCTGAAGCCAAGCCCGAGGAGGAGAAGAAGCCTTAAAAAGGTCTTGAAGAGCTTTTGTTTATCATGGCACGTTGTAAATACCAATGGGTTACGGCATTGCTCCGAGCCCTACAGAACTGTATTTCTGATTGTACTCATATCTGTGGATTATTTATTCCCCCAACGACTCTGGGGGAATTGTTGTTCTATACATTTGCAGGGGCAGGGGCGTTCGGAGACATGGTCACAAGAAAATTTCGTCGCTGGTCGCGGTCAGTATGGGCGATCTGTAACGCCGAATTGCATAGGAAAGGTCTTCTCTACGATTTGAGTGCTGTACATAGAGTCTTCCAAAAGCGAGACCACCAAAACTTAATAAATCATCCCCTCTCAAAAGAGAACATTTCAACCTAATTCCTATAAAAAATCTTTTCCATGGTCTTGGGTGAATTTACAAGTGATAAAGACTCTTAAGTTCTGTGACCTATGGACGCATACAATCATCTGCCTTTCTTTCTAGCCCGTCACCACCTTGATGTTTGTCAGGAGCTGTACCTAAGTAAACCATATAAGATGAGGCGAAAGAACAGGAGGGTAATCATGAAGTGTTATCCGGATGCGGCACCCTATGAGGATCCAAAAGCAAAGCTACAAATATGACAGGAAGAAATGACGTGTTAATGGATGCCTTCGATTCACAGGTGCAATGTCCGGCTATGACGTCGACCTTGAGAGAGCCTATACATCGTTGATGCCACAGAAACTTTGGCTCAAGGACCGAGTTCTCTCGTCCATGGATCCAACTAGATCTACGAGATCATAAGGCCGTTCGGCTATGGAAACGAACATGCCGCCTTTTTCGGGTTAGTTGTTTGTTAAAACTCAGTGAAGTAGGTCATTCCGTAATAGGTTTGTGAATTTAGCTAATAGAAAGAGGGAAGACAGCTACCTTCCATGTGCCAGGCGACGTGGCAATGTAAAGCCCAGAGACCTGGGTTGTCGGCTGCGAACCGGAGGACTATGTGGCTGTAGGCTGGGATCGTCACGGTGTCTCGCCGCATTGGGTTGTCCAGGTTCCATATTGTTGTGCTCGTGTTGCTTGAGTCGTCTGAGGGCGTGCCGAAGGGCCCGTGTCCCCAGCCTACGACTTGGAATGTGTGTCCTGGATGCCGTTAGATTCGTCGCTGGGTGTTATAATGAAAGAAAAGACCAAAAACGGGAGGCGGCATGAAATCTTAGGATGCTTGGAAGAGCGAAGTGCAAATATCAGGTAGCGAGAACACATTAGAGAATCAGAAGTGCTGAGATCGTACCACTGCTCATCCCGATTAGCAACATATTACCCCAGTACGAGATATTTCAACGGTAGCCAGACTTACTGCAAATGCCAAGGATGCTCCATGACGTCCAACGAGTTGATCACGATCTGAGCACCTTTGTTGGCCTCCGGAACGAGCAATACTTGCTGGTCTAACCCAAAGTCCCAGCTATTGTAAGAGTTGTCCTCGCTAGTGCTGAAATTCTGATTGATGGCCTTCCATAGCGTTGCGTTGCCTGTGAGGGGAGCGTATGCTGTCTAGAAGTGGTATTATATTACTCGTCAGCAATTTCGGTACAACCAGGATTTTTTTGGAAACGCCATTTTCGACTTGTGATCTGCTTTTAAGTTCAAAGAAATGAGGAGTATATGGGTACCACATTAACACACCAGAGAATACTGACGACACGACCACGACTAGAAAATCGAAGCCTACACGCTTTCAAACGTACTCACCTTGTTGATAAATATCCGATTGACATCCTGAGCCTGCCGAAACGCATACTCAATGAAATGCATATTCGACTCCGCAACCTCATAAGCCGGGATCTGTCGCATCGGTCGCGGCATATCAAACGGCATATCGTCACAGCCCTCCCAGACATCTCCCCGGACATCATTATTCTCCACGCCGTAGGGATTACTCACATTTCCCGCAACCCCGATCGGCTCCGCATCAAGCGGCGTATCGTCGTACGACAAGATTCCCCGGACGGCATAACCCGCCGAGGCGAGCGCGGAGCTCGTATACGGCGCGTACGGCAGGAAACATGTCTGCGGCAAGGTCGCGCGGATGTAGTAGTTCCCCGGTGTGCCGGCGTTAGCTTCGACGATGACGCTTACGCGTTGGCCGATGTTGAGGTATACACCGCGTTGAGACGTCAGGGGCTCGATCTCGATGCCGTCGAGCTCGATGATCGTCATGGTGTGGTTGTCGATGCTGAACCAGTAGGATAGGAATGAAGATGCATTGATGAGGCGGAGACGCACGCGTTGACCGCTACGAATCTTGGTTCTGTAGAGTTGACCGCCTGTGCAGTTTACTTCTTGCGATGGATTGGCAGAGATGAAAGACGATGAAGACGATTTCTGGTCTTTTGATGGCGGGAAGGTCGTGGATATCACGCTGCAGTTGTATTCGTTCTGTCCGTTCATGAGGATATTGTCTGGCAGCGGCTCCACGCCAGATTCAAACGTTACCCAGCGAGAAGCAGGCTTAAGATAACTTTCTAGTAGCTTTTCCCGGTTTACAAAGGTTATTTAGTTGTTCGATACCAGCGTGAGTATGATATTTGTACTTACGATTGATCCATATGTGTGATAGACATCACCTACGAAGATGATCTTCTCATCATCGGCCTCGGGGACCATCTCTTCTGGGTCGTGGATTACCTGTTATCATGTCTTAGCCGTCATCTTCGGAACAGAAACGGCTATCCCTACAATAGGCCCATAAAGCCCGTCGCTGTACTGCACGGATAGATGAGCATGCCACCAAAAAGTCCCTCTCTGTCCATCCACGCGGAATTCGTATGTAAAACTCTGGCCCGGTGGGATGCCACATTGCGAGACGCCATTGACCCCATCCATCCATGTGCTGTTTTTCTGATCTATGCCATGCCAATGCAAAGTCGTGCTCGAATTTGGCATGAGATTATTGACCTGGACACGGATCGTGTCTCCTGTGTTCGCCTCGATTAATGGACCGGGTGACTGCCCGTTGGCCAAGATCATCGGCTTCTGAAAGCCATCAGGAGCTGCGAGTGCTTGTGTGATATTAAACACGTATGGGCGGATCTGTGGTTTGCGGGATTGGGTAAAGTTGGTCCTGAGTTCCATCTCTTCCGTGTTAATCAATCTGTCATGAGGGATTGCATCGAGACTTTTCGGTATTCCGTAGTGGATATTGTAGTCAAAGTGAGGGGTTGTCACGTAAAGGGTCTGAATGCGTGGCCAGCCAACTCCCAACCCGAAACCTAACGCAAGGGCCGCGACGAAGAAAGAGAGAATAGAAATTAGGAACAGACATGGGGACACCGTTTGTTGTATATTGAAGTCGGGTTGTTGGTCAGGCCGTTTACTAGAATTGTTCCATAATTTATGTCGCCAGAAATGGTCCTTTTTGGGACCATCTTTGGGATCATTCATTATCAAACCAGCTGCACTGCTGGAAGAGCGACGATGGATCATATTATAACGAACTCTAGAATGTATAGAGTGGAGTTTTGGACAGCTTTGAGCATCAGTTTCTTGTCATTAGATATGACTAGGGATACCCATTGTTAAATATGTCATGTCGCAGACATGCGAGACCGAGACAAGCCTATCACCAAATTCAAGGGATCTTTTGCAAAACAAGACACTTGACTATCGGGACCTGGCTTGAAATGAGTTCATTTTGGCTACAGTGTTTTTTTACCCCTTCCTCAACGTCCAAAACCAAACCATCCTCTCTTCTTTGGTTCAGGTGCAGCCGCTGTTGTGGGCTGGTCGTCGGCTTCAGCAACGGCGGCGGCGGCTGGTGTTCTTCCCGGGTAGTCGATGTAGTTCCAGGCAACGTCGAAGAAGAGTGGCTTGACGGGAATTGGATGAATTTTGGGAGGGTATTCAACGAGATTTTCTAGGTCCACTCCTTCCGCGGGATACTCACGAAGTTTGTACACCAAGGGAGTTTGGGCCTTTGTAGGTTGGGCCTTGACTTTTTCTTTCAGGTTATCAATTTCAACGATGGCTCGCGAACGTTGCAATTCTCCACGGAGGAGATTGCCGAGGAATTCAATATCCGTCTGTCGAATCTCAATGTTCAGAATGGGAGATTCTGACGAAGAAGCTCCATTCTTAGAGAAAAACACCACAGACTGCTGACATTGATCATATGCGTGCTTTGTGAGGGCTAAAGCATTTGTTGACTGATCGAGCAGTGAGTGGGAACGCGCAATAGATAGACACCTGGAAATGTTGTTAGCTAAGGCGGACAAGGGGAGGAACATGCTTTACTAACTTGAGAGCATGGAAGTATTTGGCCGTTGCTTCAAGCTGTTGCAGCAACTGCTCGTCGGCAGCGATGCCAGGAAGTTCCTTGATCGACTCAATGCTCTGTAGGGTAGCGTCGTAAAGGACAACCTTTTCCTTTAAGCGAGCGATCCTTCTACCCGGTGGTTCTATCTTGGGCTTCCGTGCCGACGCTTCCTTCTTGGACTTTCGAGTTGTATTGGGGGCGGAATCCAAAAGAGCTCCGTCATGCTCGCCACTCAATACACGGTTTCGACCAATTCTTAGACTGATCATTTGATAGTTGACAGCTGTGCGTGTGATCTGAAGACTTTGAATACGAGGGTCGCTTTGCGATACGCCCTCCTCTCTGAGTTCGTCAATGGCGTGTTTTGTGGCGTCGGCAGCATCTTGGCTTGCGATTAGAAGCTCGTCGTATGCTGAAGCCATTTCCTTGGGCAAGACGACATCGGATGATGTCAGTTTTTCTGCCAAACGAGCAGTAGCAGTGTCGGCGGAGGCTAGGGCAAGCGCAATGGATGCGTCTTCGATCTTCACCTCTCGCGATCTCCACGTGATAGTCTGAGGCGCAGCGGAGGGTGCAGCTTGTCCTTCTTCAGCTTCAGCACTGCTTTGCCTCAACAAATTTGGGGCGACCTCGTTGATCTGGCTGACAAGAGTGTCATCCGAGGAAGGGAAGGCCTTTTTGGCAATGGCGGGGATGGACAATGTGCGAGGGACTTTGCTTTGGTAGGCAGCATATCGAATGGATGGGTCAATAGTCTCGGACAAGAGGTCTTTGAAGATGTCTCTCGTCATAGAGGTCATGAGTGCATTGTAGATAATTCGTGCAGCAGAATAGTTCTTCAGACACAATGTCCAGTCACGTTTCTCGAAATCGGTGGCTCCTCTCAACAAAAAGGCATAGGCTCTCGCCTCAAGGATATCGGTAGTGGAGGCGTTAGGAAGGATTTGGACAAGATGCTCAGCGGCGCGGGCACCCTTATCTAGCCTCGAGATTATATGAGAGCGGGATCGACCGGTGATGCCTTTGGTGTCGGTAGAGTGAGCGGCTTTGAGTCGCATGGCATGTGCCCAAGCGCGCTCAGCTGTAAGTAGAACAAGATGAAGGAATCTGGACATAGTCAGCAATTCGAAGTGTAAGAGGGAGAGATAGTGAGAGGAGTTGTACTCATGATTCTCTGCGATCTGCTCAGCGGTGACGGGGCCTCTCTTGGTATACTTGGATCGATTCTTGTTGACGATATTCAGCTTTTTGCGTGAGTTATGCAGCTTCTTAGCGAGCAGCTGATGGTATGTGGTATGGTCGCCGTATAGCAAGGCCTGGTTTCGAGCCGACACGACGAAGTTGGTAATGTCCATGATGACGTTGACTGGTGGACATCAACGGTAAGGCTCGTCGTGATGCGGTTGTTTGTTTGGTGGGGTTGACATGGGCTCTATCAAAATCGGCACGACGAAATTCTTGGTGGGGGTCAGACCTTCAGTGGGACATTGGAGATTGCTTGTAGGTATGGAGTGGTCTTACCTAAGCAACCAGAACCCTACCCCGGGTTAGATATAAGGTAAGTACCTAGGTAGTTACCTAACCATACTAGACCCTTTCAGTGAAGGCAAAAGGCTCCACGGTCTAACCCTCCGTTAGAGATTTTAGCTACAGACGGGACATTTGAATCCGCCAAGATTGGATGTCACATCCAAAACTCCAGCATTGCTATCGGCAATATGCCAAGATGCCAAGCTTTACAAACATCCATCTCCGATAGAATCACACCCAACCTATTTCATGCCTCATCCAGTGGACGTAGCATTCCTCTCACCCTTCGTATCTGTAACTACCTATGTTTATCAAGTAAGCCGAATCCTCCACCGGTAAAAACATCTCCATATGTTCAAAGGCTAAGCGTTCTGAAGGCACCCCCTCTTGCCTTGCTTCTTCTCGGCCTACACGGAACTCACCAATCGGGGTACCATCCGTTTCCGTGATCGAAACGGGCAACCACGTTACCCAGTCTAACTAGGATCTCGGCTTCTCCCTCAGTCCTACCGATAGTCTGCTCCGAGATCTGACTAAATGCCCGACTGGGAGCAAGGAGCAGATCCATTTTGTCCATTTTTAACGAACCAAGTCCGCATGTTGGCGCATGTTGGCAATAGTCCACCCCAGCTCGCGTCCAGTTCCCTGGGTTCCGTAGCAGTCGCAATGCTCGGGTCTATATCCGTGGGACATGCGACCGACAAGCACCCAAGTCTGGCCGTGAAGCCTCAGCTCTAGCTCAGCCGGCAATCCGAGTTGCTAATCTATTTTCGGAGCCGCAAATTCCTCCTATGAGATCGTGTGAAGTTTTCTTCGTCTCCGTGAGCTCCATCCTTTAATCGGTCGTAATGGTGAAGACCAGTGTTGGAATTATTTCCTTCGGTGGGTAATCTTGCGTGAGGCGGAGTAGGCCTAGATAGGTAGACACATATAAGTCATCTATTACCGTATGTTTCCTACTACCCTTGGGGCCTCTCGTAGTGATCGACACTAGCAGCGTGATGATCAACATGATGGGTCGTTTTTGGTCTCTAGTTACGCTGTTCCTTGCAGTGAGCCTGGGTACGAAACCTCGCTGTGTTAGCATTGATAACATTACTGACAAGAAACAGACATCCAGTTAGGCTGGGCTCAGTCGGCTACTCCTACTACATACACAGATCCCAAAACAGGTATCGTATTCAACAACTGGATTGTACCCGATACAGCCTCTGGAACCGACGAAACATCAACATGGGGCGGCTTGACCTTTGGGATGGCCCTTCCGTCAAACGCTTTGACGACGGACGCCACTGAATTCATTGGATACTTAGTAAGTCTCAACAACCACCCGCGTGCAATATACCGTCCTGATGGATGAATAGCAATGTCCTTCAAACAGCACCACTTTGACAGGATGGTGTGGAATCTCGTTAGGAGGGGCGATGACTAATAACCTCCTTCTCATGGCCTGGCCGTACGAGGGCGAGATTCTTACCTCATTTCGATATGCGACCGGATACACCACGCCTGAACTGTACACTGGAAATGCAGAGGTAACCCAGATATCATCCACTGTGAACTCGACCCATTATACTTTGATATTTCGCTGCCAGAACTGCTTGTCGTGGGAGCAAGATGGGTCATCAGGGTCTCAATCCACCACCGCGAACTTCATGGTTTTGGGATGGGCCAACGCCTTCCCGTCACCTACTGATCCAAGTTGTCCCGACGATGTCAATGACATTGTTGAACACGACAATGGTCAGAGCATTTTTGGCGCTGAGTTTAACAGTGCAATTGTCAATCCATCGTATTCCGCGTGGGCTGCGAAGGCCACGGCTACTGTGACAGGAAGTTGTACGAGTACGTCAACGACTCCCACTAGCACCATTACCGGGGTCCCAGTTCCAACCGGAACATACGATTACATTGTTGTCGGCGCTGGTGCGGGTGGCATACCGATGGCAGATAAACTGAGTCAAGCCGGAAAGAAAGTCTTGCTCATCGAGAAAGGCCCCGCAAGCTCTGGCCGCTGGGGCGGAACGATGAAGCCTGACTGGCTTGATGGAACCAACTTGACGCGATTCGATGTCCCAGGTCTTTGCAATGAGATTTGGGAAGATTCAGCGGGCATAGCTTGCGATGATACTGATCAGATGGCTGGCTGTGTACTTGGAGGAGGCACAGCGATCAATGCAGGCTTGTGGTGGAAGGTAAGTCGCAATGGTTGCCTTGCCTACTTCAAGATGGTGCCCGCACTAATTCTTGTATAGCCTTATAGTCTCGATTGGGATTACCAATTCCCCACTGGGTGGAAGTCGACAGACATGGCCGCAGCAGAGGCAAGAGTTTTCTCACGGATTCCTGGAACAGACATACCGTCTGTAGATGGGAAGCTCTACCTCCAACAAGGTTTCAATGTCATTGCCGATGGACTGGCCGCGGCTGGTTGGACCAATATCACGGCAAATGACGACCCAGAGGCGAAGAACCATACCTTCATGCATACGCCCTTTATGTTCTCAAATGGCGAACGCGGTGGCCCGATGGCCACCTATCTAGTCACAGCCCATGCACGGTCTAACTTCGATTTATGGCTGAATACTTCTGTGAAGCGAGTGGTGCGACAAGGCGGTCATATCACAGGCATCGAAGTTGAGCCATACCTTAATGGTGGATATGAGGGGTCGGTCAATGTCACTACCAACACTGGCCGTGTTGTTCTGTCGGCCGGTACCTTTGGCACGGCGAAGCTCCTTATGCGAAGTTAGTTATTTTTCTTCCCCAATATCGAAGCAAGAGATAGAGATAACATGATTCTAATCGTCACAGGCGGAATCGGACCAGCAGATCAGCTACAAATTGTCCAAAACTCGACAGATGGTCCAACGATGATCTCAGAAGACCAGTGGATCGAGACACCAGTTGGCTACAATCTTGACGATCATTGCAATGTTGGTATCCCTGCATACGCTCCCTCTACAGATAACCACAGACTCTTTTCTCACGGACATGCAGACCGATACTGTCATAGAACACCCTTCAGTTGTATTCTACGATTTCTATGCAGCCTACAATACTCCGAACACCACCGACGCCGCTTTATATTTAAGTATGCTTCAAGTCCTCTGTCAGGCGTCCAAGGATATAGTCAGAAGCTAAATACGTTTTTACAGACCATAGATCCGGAATTCTTGCCACGGCTGCTCCAAATATTGGCCCTATGTGAGTTGTATAATGATGATGCCTTTGTCGGTCGACTACGATGCTGACTGTTGTAGGTTTTTTGATGAGATCCTCTGCTCAGACGGTATCACAAGACAATTAGAATGGACGTCAAGAGTAGAGGGTAGCGACGGAACTCCTGACGGAAGTGAGTTGATCCCATGCTATTATAGGTTCAGTGCTGATCAATCTAGCGGCCATGACTATGAGCCAGTATCTCGGCCGCGGGGCCACGTCGAGAGGACGTATGACCATCACACCAGCCCTCTCAACTGTCGTATCGACTCTCCCCTACTTGAACAACGAGTATGATAAGGAAGCTGTCATCCAAGGGATCAAAAACCTTCAAGCCTCACTGGCAAACGTTAAGAACTTGACTTGGACCTATCCTACCCCGAACATCACTGTTGAGGAGTTTGTGGATACTGTATGTCTGAACCTGTAGTTTCTGTGATGGAGAAGCTAACTCGTGAAGATGCTCGTGTCTTACACAAACCGACGTGCGAATCACTGGCTCGGTAAGCTTCTGCTATATTTTCGAAATGTTGGACTGCCTAACTCATGGTTGTAGGTACGGCTAAAATAGGGACTGACGACGGTCGGAGTAACAACGGAACCGCTGTTGTAGATACGAACTGCAAGGTCTGGGGAACGGACAACCTCTTCGTCATGGACGCGAGCATCTTCCCGGGCATGACCTCGACTAATCCTTCCTCCTACATTGTGACGGCTTCAGAGCACGCTTCCGACTTGATCCTCGCTCTGGCGGCGCCGACGCCCGTTGCCCAATATGGGCAGTGTAACGGCATCGGATACGATGGTCCTTTCTTGTGCGCTTCGCCCCATACGTGCCAATACCAGAATGCCTACTATTCTCAGGTGAGAACACTATTTTCTGCGCCCGGCTGAACAGTATAACTAATTATGCGTCGCAGTGTCTATAAATACGTGGTAAGAACATAAATTTTTGGATAGCCTCCTGTATATACATGATACATATTTAGCAATGAGATGTGATCATTCAGATAGACTTTGAGTTGCCTCCAACTCAGTCGATAGGTATATAATCTGTGTCTGTATTGCTCGCAAGCAAACCATCAAGCTGCAATCTACCGAATAGCAGAGATCTGCAAATGTGTCTAAAACCAGGCCAAAAAATTGCCCGTGACCGTCTACGAGGCGCAAAGCCAGGTCGTCTAAGCAGATTTCCCAATCTATCTCGTGAAGCGCTGTATCTAGCTCTGTCCGGAAACACCTATGCAATGTTGTATCCCGTCCGAATGTATACTGTATGTGCCGTCTAATAGCAGTTCCCGTCCATGCCATAAACAAAGGAAAAGAGATCGACGCGAGTCAAATTTTCTCATATAACCGTTATGCAATTGTAATTGTGAAAGACGGTTCATCCGTCCCTCTGTTAAGCGATGCCCCCTGCAGCCATGATAGCAGGGGTTGCAGCAGCAGCAACAACAGTAACAGCTGCCTCAGCAAGTGACCGTTGCTTTGCCTCCCGCTGGCGCTGCGCCTCCATTTTCTCGGCGCGTCCGTTGAGGTAGCTCAGATACGTCTGCCAGCCCACAGCAATCGTACCGGCGAAGATGCTGCGGTACTCGAAGGGGATGAAGGCGAAGCTGAACGCCGTGATGGCGGGCCACAGCTTGATCGAGTTCTTGAGACTCGGCGGGACCGTGTCGCAGACGCGGCGCCAGGTCTGCTCTAGGGTGTCGCCGCTGAGGAGAGCCTGCGCCGCGAAGAAGTACGTGTTGAACAGAGGCGCCCAGACGCACTGTTGGACGGCTACCTTGGTGCCGATGGAGAGGATCTTGGAGGAGTAGTTGAAAGAGCGGGAGAGCCACGAGAACCTGCGGATATGGTCATTAGTCACCAACTCTGTTTTTGCCTTTCTTGGGGGAAATGATGTTCTCACCAAAGATATGCAGGTATAGCCGTCGCACCACCAATGAGCATAGATCGGCCAGTACGGACCCAATCGTGTTTTCGCTCTGTCACGACGACTGTGCCGTCTTCTGCCTCTTCCTCGCCGTCCATCTTCATCCACTGTGCACCGACGTCTCCGAGAAAGAATATAACGAGCGTGCTAGCGACTTGCGTGGCCCATGGTCGCGTCCTCGATGAATGTCCATAGGCCTTCATGGCGATCGTCAACGGGCCGAGGCGCTGCCAGATGGGAAGAGGCGTAACGCCAACGCTCGCGGCGGCCTGCAATACGGGCGGCGTCGCGGGGTGGCTTTCGGTCTTGGGCAGTGGTTGTGCATTTGCGACTACTGTTTCCGGCGCCACCGGTACAGGTTTTGTGTGTATTCTTGCTTGCGCTTGAACTTGGGGCTTTGCTTTTACCTCGGATGGCGTATCCGGCGACGATGTTGAGGGAGAATGAGAAGAAGGTGGGATGGTTGAGGTAGATTGCGCTCTGCACGAATTCAGACTTCGACCGAGATATGGGCGGCGCACCGTTGCCTCAAGATGTCGGCGGAGGAGAGCTCCCCGGCCGAAAACGCGCGGTGTTATCATCGTTAGAAACTTTCTGACCCGTACTGGTTTATTGTATGATTTTCGCCGTCGTTGGCGTCGTCGTAGTCAGAATCAGATTTGTCGAAATAGTTCGGTTCGGCCTCGCCGAGGGCGCAGAGGAATATGCGATTCGCTCTTACTAAGAGAGTGCTGGGTTCCCGCGTTTGAAAAAAGAAAGAGATTGAGATATTCACTGAATAAAGGGATCAAAATCATAAAATCATGTTCTTTTCTATTTAAGTTTGTGACAAAAGTAAAAATGAAATGTAGAAGGAGATATCGGAGAACCAGTTCGGCTTTTTTGGTCGCCCTCCCTCGGACACGAGGGTCAATATTTTTGAGCCGTCCGGCTCAGGCCGGACAGTACGTGGGGAAAGCAGAGACATCCCTATGAGCTGCAACCACTTTGTAAAAGCAAAAAGACAATTCTAAGACAGTCAATTCTGAGACCAAATCCCATTTGAGACATGAGGTGAAGACACTCCCAGTTATGAAATGGGTAGTTGGAATAGTTACTGCTAGTTCTCCTCATTGATTTCCCAACCGGCTCCAAGTCTCACGCAATGGTTAAGGGCAATTGCACACACTCCCCAAGAGAAGGCCTGCCTTAGAATTCTATATAGCTACATTCCCCGTCATGGCAATCGAGGGGTGTTGCCAAGATATGTTAGAAGCGGATTGTGATATTGAGGTCACTGGCCTATTTGTTATCCTGTCCATCGTTTTATATCTGGCTACATAATCTTACAGCTTTGGAACTCACGCCTTTAGTTAGAACAACCCCACATCCAGACCGAGATGTAAGAAGACTTTAAAAATATTCAGCACCTGTATGAGCGACCCTATTCAAACCCCAATTCCCGGACAAATCCCGGAGGCCTTCCACCAGGTCCATTGTTCAAATTAGCAGCAAGCATTGTCTGGCTGTCAACAAGCTTCTTCTGCTCGCCGATCCTCGTCTTGAAGCGCACGTCCGCAGCCTTGTCAAATCTCTCGATCTCCTCCCGCTCACGAAGCCGGATGTTGCTGAGTTGACTCGCGTTGCCGACCCGTTCATTCCCCATGTCGCGTTCCCATTGTAGGAGTTTAGTCTGCTTTTGGCCCTCGACGGCCATTTCGGCGTCACCAATCGCCCGCGCCCGGGTGACACTGGCCTTGGTGAGTCTATCCTGGTGTTGTAAATCCGTGTTCTGTTTCTCGCGTTGCTGTCGCAGAGCAGAGTTAAAAATATCTTCTTCTACTCGGGCACGTTCTCTTATCGCTGCGAGATCGGCACCGTGAGCTCGCTTCTTCCGCGCTTCTTCGAGCTCAGCCTGATTTGCCCATATTTGAGCCTGAACAGCTGCGAGTTCTCTATTTCTCTGTATGGCGAGGGCGTGGTCCTCGTTTTCTTTTTGGAGGCGATCGGCCCGAGAGCGGCGCTCTTGCTCCTCTAGCTCGATATGAGATGGCATGCCTACAGCATCGCTGGGTTGGGGTCCCGAGTTTGCGTAGTAAATATCAACCCCTCGATACGCTCGCAGCAGCGTTATGAGTTCCACTTTGTGATCTGAATCAGGGAGTACTCGTTGTACGTACATTGTTGGCGAGTAAGTATACTGGCCATCGTTGTACTGGTTGAATGGTTTGTTCATGTATTTCCACAGTGCTGCTCGTAAGAGTACTTTCGCGGTGGTTAAGGGATTAGTTGACTCGAAGGATAACAGTAAAACTGATTTTCCCCCAGACTGAATAGTGATATCAGAACCGCTTTTAAGCAGAAACTCGATTGCCCTTTCCATGGCCTTTTCTCCCTTAAGAGTCATGTCGTTCGTATCCGCAGCATGCAGGCAGAGTTCACCGAGTGCACTGCGTCCACCGTGGAGAGGGCTTGGGAAGTCCGGGTCGTGACCATACTCGACTAACACTTGCATGGCTTGTAAATTGAGCTCGCGTGCCGCGTTATGGAGTGACCCATCGTTCGTCGAAGCACCTCCAGCTGCGAGTAGATTTGACATTATTGCAATAGACAAGTCCTTAGGGTTAAGAGCAGATGCCAAAGAAAGAGGGGAGTTTCCGAGTATGTCTGTGACGTCAACTTCGGCTCCAGCGACTAATAGTGACTTCACCACGTCTTGACGACGAGTCCGAACGGCTAGCATCAACGGAGTCACTCGAGATATCGCCGTCTCGAAATTAACTTTTGCTATTCAACTGTTAGAAACTGGATTTTTGGTGTTCATCGCTTTGACTATTACTTACCACCTCTATCAATAAGCACGTCGATGACTCCGGTACTAATCTTTTTCTGCGGCTGTAGAAGGGTCCACATGAGTATATTTACCGTCTCTTCTTCTTCAACCTCATCGATGACTCGGTATCGTAACATTTGTTCATGGTAGAAGCCAACATCGAAGAGAGCACCGACGATTTTAGTGGATCGTGGGAACTGGGACATTGCTCTGACAATGACAGGTTCTGACCCTGGATAGGCGAACATGACATCTAGTTGGCTCTGGCCATCGTGATATTCTGCAAATATTTTGATATTCTCGTATATCTCTTCCTCGGATATTTGCGCGTCGAAGATTTCGGCAAACGCAAGGGTGAGCGACTCAGTATTGGGTTTCTCGCACAATAGTCTAGCTAAAAGCTCTGCATCTCCGCGTTTGGTGGCAAGCCGCAGAGCTTCGCCCTGATTATAATTCACATCCGCCCCATGCTTTAATAATAAGTCAGCAAAGTCATTGGTCAGGGATTGCGGCGCGTTGGCATGCTGCTTAAGGATGACGATCAAAATAGAACCGATTCCATCGCCTGAGGCCCCTTTTATGAGAAGTTGCTTTGCTATCTCAAGGCCACGTTCGGACAGCCATGTGTCAACTGCACTAGGCTGGAATGCTTTGGCGAAAGTCAGTGAAGCATCTCCGGCTCTCACTCTAGAGTCGCAAAGAAGTTCGCCAAACATCTCCGGGGATACGGTCGCGGTGGCATTAATCAAGACCTGGCAGCCATTGACCACAGGAGATGCCCCGTGACTAAGCAAGAGACGGATAAGTCGTTCTTCAGGTTCAGACTCAGTGATAGCTCGAACCAAGGCCAGATGCATAGCATTGGGGGATGGTTTTCCAGCCCTGAAAATCCACTCAATCACAGTAAACCTTGTATCCCTTTGGAGATCCCAAGAGGCATCGAGGCCTTTGACAAGAGTATGGGAAGAAGGCTTTTTCTGAAAAGCAATCAGCATGATATCACCTGGCTCGTCTGCAGATCAACTTACCTGATCTCCACCAACATCTTCTATGCCCAAAAGCAATTCCAAATTCCCGAGAAAGGCACTCCTCACGGCCCTTTCGACTGCTTCGCCGTCGCAGAAGTCGGGGGTGGCACCATGTTTTAAAAGCAGCCTCACCAAGTCCTTCCCCTCGTCTCCGTACCGAGTTGCCGAGACAAGTTGAATATCGACCACATCGCCAGAGACTCCTAATCCCAGAAGTAGTTTGAATATCTCTGCTCGCTTCTTTAGGTCGCCAACTTGTGTGGCTGCCTGGAAGCCCCGTTGTAAAGTCGATTCCGAGATCTTCTTGTTGCCTCCTAATAGCATTTCCAGTACATCCACAGCCCCGGATTTGCATGCCTCAACGATAGCTTGTCCATTTTTGTGTTCTGCGCTCCCTCCGTTCTTAACCAGCATATTACCAAAATCGAGATCATTGGCTGATGCAGCTGTGAGTAATGCCTCTGAAACGACCTCACCGGAGGCGCCAGCTTTCAAAAGGCTGTTGCAGGACATACTTCTTATCCTCTTGTTTTTGACCTTGGTTGCCTCTGCGAAGCCGATGTTGAGAACATCAGAGCTAAAACTCTTTTTTCCCAGGATGAGCTCAGTCACCTCATACTTCTCGGTCTTGATGGATTCAATTAGAGCCATACCATCTTTTGTGTTAGCTCGAGATAAGAGCGCGTTGATCAATGGTAAGTCGTCTGGATGTTTTTGCACAGCATGAATCAATGCCTGGTTTGCCGGATTAGGCAGCATGCCACAGTCAAGGATTTTCCGTGCAAACGCCAGCCTGTCCATACTATCTTGAACCCGCAAGGCATGAGGCATAACCCAAGAAAGCGTATCGGGTTGTAGTGGCGCAGTTAACAGGGTCTCTAAGAGTTGCATGTCAGCCTTAGCGACAACACGACCCAGAGATTCTCCTTTCGAGTGATTGATATCGGCTCCGTTTGCTAGTAACGTCTTCAGGGTAGATAGATTTCGATTATCAGGTGTTTGCAGTAGAATTTTAACCTCTTCGATGAGCATATCGTTGACCGTGTTGCTCGATTGCTTTCGGTTTAAGATGGTCAGAATAGACTTCATTTTATCCGCTTTCATTGAGGATGTCTGGAGTTTCCCAGTTACTGCAAGAGCTTGTTCTAAACTCTTTTCGTTAGGTCTGCCCAATGCAATGACAAGTCCAAGGACCTCTGGGTCTGGATGCTTCGCAGCGCATTCCACCAAGGAACCGTTATCTATATTAACATCCGCGTTGCCTCGTTGGAGGAGCAGCTTGATGAGCTCTTTGTCGATTGGGTTTGTCATGATAGCTTCGGATAAGGCTAATGATACTTGTGTGCCCTCTAGAGCAGCACCTGTCATAAGCAGCATGTTGATTATCTGCAGACGTAAACGCTGATCATTTAGTCCCATCGCCTTTGGGACAGCTTTTGCCACTGTTTGTTGCGTTGGTTTGAGAGAAAGTAGCCTTTCTATAAGGGGGACGTCCCTTTGGGCGATCGCTGAGGTAATGCTTTGACCGTCGTTGAAATTGACATCTAAAGTGGAGCGTAGAAAAAGGGCAATAAGTTTGTCATCACGATGTGGAGGGAGTTGTTCCTCAATCACACCACTGAGAGCAGAGTCAACACAAGGCCCTGAGAGCCCTACACGGAGAAATAGATCGATGATACGATAACGCTCGGGACGAGGCAAATTTAGTGTACTAGGGAAAACTTGAGCCATAGCGATAGGGCTCGGGCGCTTCTTGGTTAAAATGAGATCAGAAATCTCTATGTGTCCCTTTTTGACAGCAATCTGTAACGCTAACGCTCCCTTAAAATCCGTTGATGCCATTTCGTGTCCCTCAGGTGTTTTACTGCGTGATGGTTTTCTGGAATCATGATTTTCGATGGTGTGTGCGCCAGGAAATTCAGGAGTGACGAGCAATCTTACCGATTCAACATCCCCAGCTTCTGACGAATCGACCAACGCCTCGTCAAGTGACGAACCAGCGGCGCCTTTCCTGAGAAAACATTCGAGGAACGTGAAGCGATCCGCAAACGGGATGTTTTTGGGAAGCAATTCGACACACTCAGTAGCATGGACTGGGCTCAGACTTGATGAGCCACCCATAAGGACTTGAACTAAATCGACTTTGCCTTTCGACACAGCTTTCCGTAGTGCTATAGCATCATGATACTCGATAGATGCGCCGTAAGAAACTAAAAGATGTACCAACTCCAGGTTATAAGTAGCACTAGCATGGATCAAAGCTTCCGCGACGAGATCACCCCCGGCTCCAGCACATAGCAGGATCTCGGCCATGGCAGTCTTTTCATTTGGATTGATGCTTTGAAGTCTCATGAGTTGCTCAAATGCTTCATTGATACCAGGTTGCTGTGGTGGCCAGCGACCGAGTATCAGAGCTAGGACTATGTCGCGGCGTCCCAGATCAACTGCAGCTTTGAGCGCAGCGCACCGGTCATGATTTGAGTCTGCGGTCGATTGGCTTAGTTGCATAACAGTATCAAGACAGCCAGCCTTTGTTGCCTCAACCATGGCCTGGGATACTGTCGAAGCCGGTGGTCTTCCCTCTGACCCCATAATCATAGCGATTAATTCCGGTTGCCCACCAGAGGTACACGCATTACGAAATGCATCTTGCCCTGCGGCGGTCTGGGATGCTGAGGCTCCGTATCTTATAAGAAGCTCGGTAATTTCCCGTGTGCCGTTGCGCATAGAGATTGGCAGTGCGGTATCCAAGCTTAATGCATCGGCGTAAGGTAGCAAAACCTCGACCATCTCCAGGTGTCTATTCTTGACGGCGACTTGAAGAATTTGGCTACGCTCGGCTAAGTCAAGACTCTTTCGCCGGCTCAAGAGACTCGTTCGGCTCTTCTGGGTGAGGTTCAAGTTCCCTCCAAGAAGATTCAGCCGTGTGATGAGGGCTTCGGCAACTCCTGGGGACCCTGCATTTGTAACATGGGCGTAAAGAGCACCATATATCTCCTTGTACTCCCAAGATTTCTTCTTGGTTGTGAACGCCCTGGAGAGACCACCTCTGGACTGCTGAGTATCGGAATCAGCTGCTCGCTGTCTCTTGAGCAGTTCTTCTGCAACGAAAACATCGTTGTCACTCCGATAGGATGGCGGATGTTCCGGTCGCGGCAAGGGTGAGGAAGGATACTGGGGAAGCAATACCCCGGACTCTTCCCCCAATATGCGAAGACGGCCCAGCCTATCACCCGGAATAGTGTCCATGGCCAGATACCCGGTTGGAGACGGCTGTCTTTGCCACACAGCACCACCAGAGAAATCCTTGAGAAACGAGTAGTAGCTAGAAATGCTAGGACATGGTAGATCGATGGAGGTCTAGTGAACAGCTTCCACGGGCATTCTGTTGGTTCAACTAATCTCGGTTTTCGAGATGAATAATGAATAGATGGCTTAACGAATGACCTGATACGAATTCTTTATCTAGAATGTAGATATACGTGCTCGATGGAAAGACAATTGCTAATGAAACAACTTCATTGCTTGATGTGGGAAGTGCTGGACTATGAACTCGACATTTGATGATGGAAGATGGCGACGGGACAGGGCGGAGCTGCTCAGCCACCCTTGACTTCTGGATTGGCGCCGGAATGTCGCACCGGGATACAACAACTTGGCTGGGTGATCGCCGTTTGTGGGTATCGAAAAGACAACCAATAATGAATAAGATATCGAAACCTGCGCTTTCTTATCAACATGCCCGAAGAGAGGCTTGCAAGGTTGAATTATTTGTTTCAAGCTGTTTAGCTATGTTCTTTTTGATTTTTATTTCTTCACCTTAGACTCAGCACTGCGTCATCGTCGAGACCGTATCTGCGTACCGGGTTCGGGATCGGTGTATCGCTGCAGGGATGCTTTCAAGTCTTGATTTTTTCCTAACTATAAGGGTACCTAGCTCGCCTACATAAGTTAGCTACCGTAGCATCAAGTCCCTATACTCCGTCAATGCACCATAATGGTTTCGAAGAAGTGCCTGGTGACATCTTTAAATTCAAATAAGAAAAAACTAGTTGACTTTGAGATTTCAGAAATCTGGCTGCTTAGCAGGTCGCGCCCGGTATTTCCTGCTTGAACAGCTCCGCAGCAAAATCTCACACGGCGTCTGGGACCCACCAATTCCGCTTTCCCATCCTGAACTACCTAGGCAAGGAGGGAGTCTGTATGTAGGTCCTAATTTCTTGATACCAAGGTCAAGTAAGTAGAAACAAATTCTATGTTCTTTTCGGTTTTAAATTTCAAATCCTCTACACCAGTCCAACTAAAACGAATCGGCCACAATCCGATTCTGATCTGCATTTTATGATGTCTTTGCCTTAACAGCTGCAAGGAGCTCGGCGGGAGGCTCTTGCCGGTATCCCTTCGGGTTGTTGGAAACCCAGCGCCAGAGATCCTCACATGCCTTCTCCATAGTTAGTTCCGTCTTCCAGTTCAACTCCTGGTTGGCGCGTGTGGGGTTAGCTGTGAGATCCAGCACATCACCCTGTCTCCGTGGCACAACCTCATACGGTAGGTCACGACCGACTACCGAGCTGAAGGCTTTGATAATCTCAAATACAGTGCTACCACGGCCCGAGCCCAAGTTCCACGCCTTAACGCCCGGCTTGTGCTCACGCAGGTTGTTCAATGCAACCAAGTGACCCCGGGCGAGATCCACTACGTGGATATAATCACGGATAGCGGTACCATCACGGGATGAGTAGTCTAATGCTCTGTAAGTCTCTGACGCGTCCAATTGATCATGCATGGCCCATCTTACCGTCTCCGAAGACTAGAAGTTTCGGCCTGTCTCCGGTAGCGACCTTTCCGAGTAGGGGGAGCAGGTTATAGGGAACACCTTGAGGGTCCTCGCCCATAAGGCCACTGGGGTGAGCACCGCAAGGATTGAAGTATCGCAAGTTGGCGCCATTCCACTGTTCAAAGGGCTTGCCCTCCTTTTGCAAAGCCTGTCGCTCAGCAGCAATGAAATCTTCAATGATGCCTTCCACGATAGCCTTGGTGCGTCCGTATGTGTTTGTGGGGCCGATAGGGCAGTGCTCAGGAATGGGGATCATGTTCTCGAAGCGAGTGGCGTCGCCGTAGACAGTGGCAGAGGATGAGAAGACGATGTTGGTGACATTGTGCTTCTTCATGGATCGGAGCAGAGAGACAGTACCGCCGACATTGACGCGATAGTATTCAAGGGGGATCTCGGCGGATTCTCCGACAGCCTGATGTTCACTTTGGGTTAGAAGTGTAGTGCTGCTGGAAGGTGGTGACGGCTTGCCTTGAGAGCGGCGAAGTGAATGACACTGTCAATGGCCGGGTGAGCGGCGATAGCCTTGTCTAGGCCGTCCTCATCAGTCAGGTCGACCTTGTGGAAGGCGGGCCGTTTGCCGCAGATGAGCTCGATGCGGTCAAGAGCAACCTCGGAGGAGTTGTAGAGACTGTCAACAATGACGACGTCGTAGCCGTGCTCGAGAAGCGCCAGTGTCGTAAACGAGCCGATGTAGCCCGTGCCACTACGGTCAAGGTCTGTCAGTAGAGATGTGACAGAAAGCGTGACCAAAGACAAATGCAGCATACCCAGTGATGAGAACGGTTCCTACAGGCATTGTGTTGGTCTGGTGTGTGAGTGAGTCAAATATGAACGGAGCCCCTAGTTTCAGAGGAGAGCGGTGGGAGGATTTCGTGCAGGTGTGCTGTGTGCGACGTGATAGTTGATGAGATAGGCAAAATCAAAATAATCGTTGAGCTTGAGGGGGCAAGACAGGAGAATATGATATGAACTTTGCCCCTCCTTGTTTGGACCCCTGGAAGAGATAGCTGCCCCTCCACCCCTCTTTTTTTCGACATTCAATAAAGCGTGATCAATTCTGAGGTTTGATTGGCTCACTACCCTGAAACAAGCAGAGCCATGTCCATCCAAGTCCATCCCAATCCACCCGAGTAATAAGGACACCCCTGCGGCCTCACCGTCTACCTTTAACATTGTCAAACAACCATCTTTGAAGTTTGTAAGTGAGTCCAATTCTCATAGAAATCCTTTAAGGTAGAGGACGTATTGGATAATGGGGAACAAATAAATAGCATGATGAGCACTCCAGCTTCTAATAAACCAGACCGAATGGGAGATATTCTTCGTATAAATACTGCCTGGATATTGTAAGGGGATTGCAGGAAGGAGACCTGCACCTAACAACTCTAGCTGTGTGCGAGGTTATTACCTGGCAATGTACAAGGTACTTGAGCAGCCAAGGCAGTGACCCTCGAGCCAAGACCCACAATGCATCTAACCCAACCAGGTCACCATTCACTGTGCTGCTGTACGCGACGACAAACGCGCTGGAGATACATGCTGATGACGATCTTGTATTTTCCCGTTTTCCATGCATCACACTTGCAACATTCATTACCTCCAGATACCGTGTCATTCTTCATTGCACCTTTGACAAAAATAAATGCCTTCGACACTAGGCTCTTAACCAACCAATCCGGCCCACTTTCACCTCATTCTACCTGAACAAAGACACACCCCAATGTGCTTTATCGCCGCACCCATGTTCTTCAACCGTTCTCGGAAAAGTCTCAGCCAAAGCCGCACGTCTCTCCTCAACTGCTGCACATAGCTTTGTGTTGCCGGACACGGCTTCTTCTCAGCAACTTTTGGACGATAAAGAACCTCACTCATTGGTTGACGCTTGCAGCCTTTCATTGCCCTATGTGTGCCTGGCCTTGCCAAAACTACCTGTGTACCCTCTCAATCGCGCCCAGTCTTAGTCTGTTCTGATCTCGTTTTCCTGTCGGCACTGGTGTGTGCATCAATTCATGTTTGTGTTCATGCCCTCTTGTGGCATTTGCTAGCAGGCTAGGGACAAGTCAGGAGGTGTGTTAACCATTGGCGCTCAATGTTTTGATTTCATCAATTAATGGCTAACATTTACTTCTCAGCATTTGTATCGATAGACAGACTTAAGCAGGTAAGGGCATTTCTCATAGTGCAGGCAGGCACACATCATGGCATCCAAGGCGAAGAGGAAACCGTCAACTCCAGGGAACAGGAAGAAAGGGTCAAAGCCAGGCCAAACAGATCAAACTACTGAAAACCAAAATCTCGGGGCAGACCTTCCCAGTCTATATCCCACTTATGATGGATCTTATGGTCGCAACACGCTGATGAGTCTTGATTTGAAGAAAGGCCAGAGTTCCGAGGCGGGTATAGCCAACGAAAAGACAGACGACGAAAAGTGGGAGAGTCTAATCCAGGGTAAACTGGGCAAGAAGTACGGCATGGACAGCGATCTCAAAAAGGCCGTTGGTGAAGGCCACGAACAAGTCATGAACGACCAACACGGCCCTCCACATCCTGACCTTCCGGACTCGCCTACAACCTCTGATTTCATTCCCACAACTCAGCCTTCTGTCCCTCGGCATAATCCGCTTTCCCCACCCTTTCTGGAAGTACCCAACGATGAGCGGAAGGCACCATATACGCCAGCGACACTGCCCACTCTCGACCCACATCCTGTGATAGGAGTCGACAATCCTAAAGCACCGCCGCAGGAGCACATACCGTTCTATGGAATGCCACAGGGAAAAGGCTCTGCACTCCCGTTCTCGCCCGCACGCCCTGAGTCTGCGCGAAGCTTCAATCTAGAAAGTGGCCTTTTCTCAAACGCTCAGGTCCAGACTCCTGCTCAGCCAGCCCGTCCAGTCCGCCCAACCCCACTAACCCAACAGCAAACAACACAAAGCGGCCAAGGACAGAATCAATCTCAGCAGCAGAGCCAGGCCCAGGGACAGCAACAGGCTCAAGGGCGTCACAGGCCCCCGAGGCCGAAGCCGGCGCAGGCGCAGTCACAGAAGCCAGGTGTCCAAAAGACTGCCCCTCCAAACAATCCACCACAGCCGCCGAGACCGAACCCGGTTCCACCTCGACCAAATCCCTCTACATCAAAACCAAAGGCTCAAAGAAGACCACCATTGGCAAAGAGGGATGATCCATACACACAGTGTAACCTCATAGCTATGGCTCTTGCGATGTCTGCTATTGCTCTCGTCGTGTTAACATGTCTTTTTGGAGCTGCTGCCCCAGCCCTAGAGAGCTTGAAGCATACCGTGGGTACTGTGTCGGGTACGATTCCCATCTTTTCCGAATCCTCATCCCCTTTGGCAGTCCCAACAAAGATGGATTACGAAAAACTCGCCAAGGAGATGCGAAAAGATATGCCGGATTCAATCTGGGTACACAAGGGCAAAAATGGAAAACTGCAGATTTCCCAAGACTTCTGGCATGCGTTAAGAGACTTGATCAAGGAAGATGACATGATTCTCATTTTGGAGAACGCGAAGAGTGAATCACCTAAAATCTCTAACGAGCACTGGAAAGCCGTCAAGGCACGCATCGAGAAAAGTGGTTTGTTGTCCTCGGGAAAAGAAAGTACGTCTGGATCAGGTCTATCGGAGAAGGCCGTTGAAGACATTGTGGAGAGTGGCCCTTGGGGGGAATGGCTCAAGCAGAATGAAAAGGCACTTAAAACGGCCGTGAAAGGCGTGGCATTAACCAAAGATGAGTTCTTGGAGCTGTTCAACCAGGAGACATCGGTTCATCAACGAGAAATTCAACAAGAGCTAGCAAGCATGCGAGATCAGATGAAACAACTCAGCAAACTGATCCCCGACCTGAAAAACAACATCGGTGCAACCAGTGGCATGAGCAAGCACGAAGTGAAGGCATTGGTCGATGATCTCGTATTAAAAGCAGTCAATAGTGCGAAACTCGGAGCCGTTGCTAATGGCCGTATTCAAGGCCATGAGGCCGACATCCTCGCAAATCACGTCAACTTTTTCGGTATCGGCTCTGGAGCTGTGATCGATCCCACACACAGCTCTCCCACATGGCAGCCCCCCAAGCCCAGATTCAAGTCCAAGGCCTGGATAGAGAAAGATGGCTACAAGCCGCAACCACGCATATCTGCACTGTCTCCATGGGTTGAGGAGGGAGAGTGTTTCTGTGCCGGGCCCGACCGCAAAGGATACGGCCAAGGTACCAACAACATCTCCGTTCTGATTAGCCGCAACATAATTCCCTCGCATCTTGTTGTAGAGCACATCCTCCCCGGAGCGACTCTTGATGCAGGTGCTATGCCAAAAGATATCGAGCTATGGGCGTATATCGAGGAAAAGAATCTCCGGCAACAGGTAGAGGCCTTCTCAAAAAAAGAATTCTCCGAAACTCCTAAGGAGACGCTTTTGAACGAAGGATACGTGAAAATTGGCCAGTGGAGGTTCGACAATTCCCCTATTGGCCCACAGGTCCACGGGAACCGTCGTACCGAGGTTTTCCCTGTCAAGGATGAGTTGACGAGAATGAACGCGACAACAAATCATGTTGTCGTTCGAGCGCTGAACAACTACGGCGCCGACCACACCTGCTTCTACCGGCTCGGGCTCTACGGCGAGGTAGTGGAGCGATCAGAGGATCAACCTTTCAATCCAACGGGCATGGGTCGCTGGTGGTAATCACCCAGCTTGAGAATCATCCCAGAAGCAAATGTTTCTTAAGACTCAATTCGCTTGGCGACAAAAGTGCGACGTCGACCTATCTGACAATGAACGATAATTGGTGATGGCAATAGGACAAGAATCAACGGTAGTAAGAAGGGGCACCATTAAGGATATATTCCTCCCTTTGGAGTTTGGTAGAATTTCCAACTTTTGACACATAGGGAGTCAGGGTTGGTAAGTAGGCATGGACAGACCTACGGAAAACATTATCCTAGTAGGGACAGAGGTGGAAAGAAAGCATCGACTGTGAAACAGGGGTTTTCGGAGTTTATGGCGTGTTGATTGATACCACCTCTTTTTGCACTCCTCTCTCTAGCTGTACCTAGCCAACAGTAACCAAATTCTCAATCTTGTCCCAGTCATTCTACATGTTGTGCAAATCGTGATGCGTGTTCAAATACAGGAGACCACTATTGCTGGTATGGTATAATCGATGATGATCGATCTTGATGATAAAAACGGCCTGTGGTGTCAAACTCGAATTACAATTGACTCCAAGAGGCTTAGTAGTATTGGGTATTAAAATTCGAGGTTTCTCTAGGAGCAGCAGTCTATATACAGGCTTGGCGCATGGGGGACTAAGTGATATTAACTCAAGCATCCAGCAATCCTGCTGCCAACGCCTCGTAGTCTTCAAGAGTATCCGGCTGGTCCGCGATCTCAATGACTTTACCCTTCTTGCCCTTCTTTCCTTTCTTCGATGATGCCGCCGGCTCATCAGAATCCGAGTCGTCCTGGAACCACTTCTTCGCCTTCTTTGCAGGCCGTTGTTCATTTTCTCTCTCACTGGCACTCTCCCAGCTACCACTGGCTGCAGGGATGAACTTCTCGTCCACGTCGTCTGGAGTCGGTAACCTGGGCATCGCACCACCGGGGACAGCCAGACCAGCCTCGAGCGCCTCGCGTGCTTTTCGCTTCTCTTTCTTCTCGCGCCTCTTCTCCTTGACGAGAGCTTTGTCGCCGACATCGGCCTCTTTGACCTTTGCCGCCTCGTCTTCGACAAACTTCTGCCGCTGGGCTTCGGCTGATCCGTCTTGTCTGAAGTCTTCTTCATCCTTGATGCGGTATGGGTGGTGGGCAATTCCTTCATCGTCAAAGAGAATCCGGTCTCCCTTACCCATGAACTTGAGCATCTTTTTCTTTGATTTCAGCACCTTCTCTCTTCTCTTCGAGTCGATGACGAGTGGCTGATCGCCTCCGAGGTCTATCACGTTTGCGCCTGATAGTTTGGCGCCATTGCTGTTCGCGACTGCATCTAGCTCTTCATCTTTCATGATCCTCTTCACTGAGAGGAAATCATCTTCACTCTCCTCTCCTGCGTCTCCACCATCTTCCTTCTTTCCTATCAGTTTCGTGTAGTGATCAGTGAGCACATCTTGATTGGTACGACCAAACATCTTGTCCACTTTCGTCCGAATTTTGTTCCGATCAGGGTCATACTCTGAGTCTGAATCTGAGAGGCCAGCACGCGGTGCATTTTTAATTTTCTTGATGTCTACGCCTTTCATGAAGTTGATGATTGGAGCACCTGGGAGACCCAGACTAGCAGCATATGCTTCTAAGTCCAAAGCCTTCAGATTGAACACCTCTTTGCTGTAGAAAGAGTTAGTAGGAACATAAACGTGGGATAATATCATCTGTCATAGGGAAGGAATATGACACGTACTCTTTTTGCAGATGTATTGATCTTGTGTAGGATATAAATGCTTTCTGTGCCACTGAAATCTTGGGTTAGCCAAACGAGATTTGAATCCATTGCGAGAGTAGCCTGAAACGCGTAAAGAACTTTTACAAGTTCGCTACGCCCAGCAAACCATTAACCTCTACGACAACAAACTGAGACTTACGATATTTCAGGGCTGGATCTTTGAAGACCATAGATTGTATGGACTCAGATGTCGACTGCTTCTTCTTCTCCTTCACGTTGACTTTCGTGATTGGTATCTTTCTGAGCTCAAATCGCTTCAACATCCCCTTTTCTTCACTGGGATCAAGAAAGAGAACGGCTTTCCCTTCACGGTTGAAGCGCGCGGTACGCCCGACTCTAGCGAAATGTTAGCAACTACTTCTAAACGATACAAGAAAATGCAATTGCCATGCGTTGTGCTATAAGGGTACTCACCGATGAATATAGGTATCAATATCTTCTGGGACGCTATTCGGCGGAAATTAGTGGGCGCTTTGTCCCGAGAGAGAGAGAATCAGGCTTACTCGACCTGTACTACGTGATCAACGGCAGGAAAGTCGACTCCACGAGCGACGACGTCAGTGGCAAATAGACAGCAATACTTGGACGCGGCAAATCTCGACGTGATGTCTAATCTGGCGATCTGCTTCTGCGCTCCGAGTAAATGTAGAAGTGGTATACCGGGTTTCAAATGGCGCAAGCTTTCGTAGGCCTGAATTGAAAGAATTAGTAATTACTGGACAGGAATACGGGGATGATCTTTCGATCCAACACCGAAACATACAAATCGCACTTGCTTGCCTGAAGAGAAGAACACCAGGATCTTGCTCTTGAGGTTGCTTTTTATGAACCCATAGAGGGTATCCATTTTAGATGCCAGGGGAGTGATGGTATAGAACTGCTGAAGAGTTTCGGGCGTCGACGTGGTAGCATTCTCATGGACAGAGATATACTCGGGATCTTTCTACATTCATCAAGTAGTCAATGATTAGTATAAGGAGCGATAGATAGAAGCTTGAACATCAGACCTACCAAAGATAGTCTCGATAAATCGGAGACTTTCTTGGACTGGGTGGCAGAAAACAGAAGTGTTTGCCTCGATTTTGGGAGATGTTCAACGAGAGCATCCACCGAGGACTTGAAGCCCATGTCCATGATACGATCAGCCTCATCGAGAACAAGAATCTGAAGATTGTCCACATCCAAACCTGCCGTTTGATCGAGATGCTGGAGCAAGCGGCCTGGAGTGCAGACCTGTATGCAACCAAAAGCATTAGTGGGATCTGAGTCGATTCTAGTCGGCTGCCACATACCAGGATGTTCATACGGCCGAGCCTCTCAGCTTCTTCTTGCAAGTTCTTGCCACCAATGACCAAACCTGCCGAGAAGGAGTGGAATCGACCGATCTTTCTCAAATTGTCGAAGATTTGGACGGCTAGTGTCGTCCTGGGTCAACACAAGTTTGTGCATGAAGGAGTTCCTGTAAGGTAGACTGACCAAGTTCGCGGGTTGGCGATATAATCAAAGCACCTAGCCCATCGTATTCTGTCCATCGGGCGCGATCTGAGGGGAAATGATTAGACAATTGCGGCGGTATTCGATGGGACTACCACTCACAAAGTTTCTCTAATACAGGGACAAGAAAAGCCAGTGTTTTCCCAGAGCCAGTTTTCGCAGCACCGAGAATGTCATGTCCCTTCAAAGCGGCGGGAATGGAACGATTTTGTATATCGGTGAGGACTTGGAAATGGGAAGCTTCGAGACCAGAGGCAGTGGGTTTGGACAGAGGAAGTTGGGAGAATTTGGTACTTTCAGAAGCTTTAGAGTCCTTTGAATTCTCAGTAAGTGATCAGCATTGACCATGGAAGATGGGATTCTGAGGGCGCATACATATTGATCAATGGCTTCTTGTAGCTTGGTAAGATCTTCCTGCTCACGTTTTCGCTTTAAGGACTTCGTTTCGGCTTTTTGTTTGGGGTTCTTCTGTTGGCCGCGCTTGGCGGTGCTTGAGGACATGGTTGCGGTACAAAGAAGCGTCCGAGGACGTCGGAGCAGGCGGGCAATAAAAAGCAGCTGTCGCAGTGGAATGGGGAGGAAAATCTGGGTTTGGCGGGGATTTTGCCGGATTTTCGATCAAGTCTCACTTGACCGCCTTCAGATAATTCTGACCGCCTGGCCGTAGTAGGCTAAGGCTAGGGGATTTTACGGAGACCAGCTAATAGGATTTATTCTACTATACCGATTCAGCTGGATCTCCGCCTGTACATAGCCTCACCATTCCACACAGTATATATTCTATCATTGTCTCTGCAATCATACTGTGGCGGTAGATTCCAGTCAAGCACTTCCCTTACTGTAACACGGCATGCTCGCCTGTGCTTCTTCACTCGAACGTCGTCACAATGTGACATTTGTATTTTTCAATTCAAGAGCAAATACACATGCAAAGCCCAATCATCACCTGTTTTCCCACATAATTTCAAGAAGGTCGAATGTGTATTCTTGTCTAGGCTCTATAAGTCTAGGTCTAAGCCGTTGGCCAGTCCCGACGATATCTGGCTTGCCATGGAACCAAAGATGCTTTGGCAGAAGTGGTATTACTAACTCTTAATTCGCATGGCAACACTGGAATGCTACTACATCACCATTTAAAGTCGGGCCTTTTCGAGTTGGCCAGCAGCCTCCTGCGCGATCAGTTCTGCAGCAAGTTCAGCACACCCAAGCACCGTCACCATCGGGTTAATAGTTGGTATCGTCGGGAAAATTCCAGCGTCCACGATACGCAAGTTCTTGAATCCTGTCACCTTCAGCTTCTCATCCACCACTGCCAACTTATCTGTCGTCGTGTCGCCCATTCGCGTCGTTCCCGCCGGGTGATACACCGTATGCGCTACCTTGCGTGCATAGTGGCTCAAATCCTCGTCCGACTGGATATTCAGCCCTGGAGCAACCTCCTTCTTGATCCAGTCCTTGAACGGTGCTTGCTCAGCAACCTTGCGTGCGGCTCGCATCCCGTACACAAGTGTCGCAGCGTCATATCCTTCCGGGTCCGTGAAATACCGGAAGTCGAGTGCCGGCTTGACGCTAGGGTCTGCAGATGTGAGATACAACCGTCCTCGAGATCGTGGCCGCGGGATGTTGGGCGTCATGCAGAAAGCATATCCGTCTTCAATGTCGGGGTATCCGAGACGGAAAGTATTTAGCGTGAAGGGAATTTGGTAGCAGTGCATCATGACATCTGCGATATCCCCATCCGGGATTCCGTGAGGATTCGCTGCTGACTTCTTAGACCCCGCACCCGGCGCTTCGCGTCGCAAGAAAATGCCAGCGTCAGAGTCCATCGTCGTCTGGTTTGCCGGAACTGGCTTATTCAATTCCCACATTATGATACTCTCCGGGTGGTCTTGCAGGTTCTCACCTACACCAGGGATGTCCTTGACGACCGGGATGCCAAGAGACGATAGTTGCTCTTTGGGTCCCAATCCTGACAGCAACATGAGACGAGGGGTATCAACAGCACCAGCGCTAAGAATAGTCTCACATTTCGCTTTGACGGTACGCAAAGATCCATCCTGTAGCTTGACATTCAAGCTGCTGACCTTGTCGCCCTCGACGTTAATCTTGGACACCCAGGCATCGGTTAAGATGGTTAAATTCGGTCGCTTTTCCTCGCCCCTGAGGATCGGGTGGATGTATGCTACTGATGCGCTGGATCGCCTGCCATCATCTGGATTGTAGCTCACGGAGAAGAAGCCAACTCCCTGCTTCAACGAGCCTGTCTGCTCGATTTGCTTGTTAAAGTCGGGGATGACGGGAATGTCAAGTGACGTGCTGCACGACTCTACCCAGTCCTTGCAGAGTTGGTTTCGATGTTTGGCATGCACTGGCTGAATCGTATTCCTCAGTTTGCTGAGCGCTTTCATGAAGGTAGGGAATGTCCAGCCTTTTGCACCGAGTGACTGCCAGATCTTTATGTCATACTCGAATGGCTTGAAAGAAATGAGTGTGTTGTGAGACGAACAGCCTCCCAGAACCTTGGCACGCGAATGCCGAATGAACGAGTTGCCTATGTCTTTGTCAGATGTGTGGTTTTTCAGAGATTTATGATGCCATTGCTACTTACCCATAGGTTGTTCAGTCGTGCCATAATCGAAATCGAGCTCGGTGCCCAGCATACTCAGCCATTGTCGAAGGTCTAAGACGCGATCATCACCAAAATCGCTAGGCCCAGCCTCGATCAGGAGAATTTTCTTGTTGGGTAGATATTCTGCCAGCCTAGCGCCAATAACGCATCCTGCAGTGCCTCCGCCAACGACGACGTAATCGTACTTGTCGACATCTGACACGGGCAACTGAGGGGTGGTCATGTTGACTGAATACGTGGCTTACCGGCAAATAAGATTAGCTAGGAATATCTCAATAAAAAGTGCACCTTAAAATAAAGACCCGAAGAAGGCTGAGATGGGCTGAAAGAGAAGAAACAAAGTTCAGCGAACATCTATCAAACCACTGACTATACTAATGAATCCCAGATCCTTGGAGCTTTGCCATTATGCCAAGCTCGGCGATAAACCGGCCTAGCGGTCTTACCGAAACTTCCCATTGTACTAGCTTCACCGTTATTGAGATGGATACCTACTGTGAGGTCATATGTTTGTGTTTTTCTCATAATCCCTACATGTGAATGACATTTCTTCCAAGCGGTGTGAAGGTGATGGAGGTGGGCATATGGGACGATTGACCCGCAAACATCCCACCCTTATCCGTGAACAGGGCGTCACGAATTTCATCCACTCTAATTATCCAAGTAGGCAAGAACATGCACAGGAAGGATTGTTTGCACTTCTGCTTTGCTATCAACATCACCTGACACCAGCTCACTTTCCTCAAAGAGGTTTGTATTACGCAAGCATCTATCACCGATGAGGAGCACTATATTCAAGCATCTTGTTTGGCGACGAATACATTTGTGAGTCGGCTTAATTAGCTTGACCCGTGGCCGTTGATAGTCAGCTCCTGGGTAGCTTTTTTTTATATCAGGGTCCACTGCAGATCGGAGTAGCACTCCGTCCTCCGTCTCCGTGTTCGCAACTCCAACTTGCATGGGTGCTCAGCAGTGATTAATTGCGCCTCCATGATTAGGGCTGATCACTGATCTATGGTCTAGAACGATGAATATAGGAATTGTCGTATGAGGATGTTATCTATTGGGAAAGAAAGTGATGCAATTGCCTCGTGACGGTTCTTCCATCCTGACAATAACAAAAATAAGAAGAGCGAGAGATCTCCGTGGAGGGATTAATATACCACCTCCACATCTTACGTTATACCAGCGATGGCGGATAACGCCACTACCTACAGTACATACCCCTGATAGTGCATGCACCTCCTACTGCATATTTGAGGATGGAGCATACATTTTTTCGATCCCCATTCATTTTGTATGGGAAAATCACCCTTTGCAGCATATTATGCATATTGCATATGCTTTGAGAAAAAATGCGCCTGCAGGGGTCAGATTTTGGTAGACGAGAATATAATATTACTAATTTTAGGTATAAAAAGTACATATTTTAGGCCTAGCAGTTGTCAATAATCTGTGTACCTGGCTGACTAAAAGTAGTGGTCCGTGCGGCAGCCCTTCAGCAGCTAAAAATGGCCTGGGAAGGGCTAATATAGGGCTTAGTAATTGACCTCTATAGGGCATAAAATTCGATAGTGCATATAAAATTTGGTGCCCGAATCGCATGCTCTAACAGGGGTTACCACTGTACTTCGTAGAATCAGATTAACAATCCTTGTACCTACCTAAAACTCTTTGGGATTAAGGTAAACTCGGTGATCCATCAACTGGCAGATATAATACCCAGTATGAGTTTACTGTGCCATCTTACATGACGACGAATGGATAGAAATCCTCATTGTGAATGAGAGGCTCGTTATTACATGAAGCTCTGATAGTGAGGAAGATTGTTTGCAAACAAGGATTTATCCGATAAACAAACGACAGGACCAGACACAAACCTCTTTAGACTACTGACTGAGTCTTTTTCTTTTAAATCACTGCATCACATCTGTGGTTCTTCTTTCATGATCAGAAGGCATCAAGATGGATTATCGTGAAGCTGAGCGACACACCATCTATGCGGGCAAGCCGCAGCCAACATCTACGTCATCAGCGCATATAGATACAATCAACCCATCAACCGGAGAGGTGCTAGCCAAGGTACACTCTTCATCACAAGAATCAGTCGATCGAGCAGTCCAGTCCGCCCAGGAGGCATTTCCATCCTGGTCGACCACACTGCCGGTAGAACGTGCCCGGATATTACAGCGCGCAGTTGCCCTCCTTCGCCAGCACAATGACGCTCTCGCCAAGGTCGAGACCCTCGACACGGGAAAGCCTTACTCTGAGACATCAACCGTGGACGTCGTAACGGGTGCCGACGTCCTCGAGTACTTCGCCAACATGGTCGGCAGTGGCGGCCTAGACGGCGAGTCTTTCCGCTTAAGGCCCTCGGCCATGGTGTACACCTCCAAGGAACCCCTCGGCGTCTGCGCCGGCATTGGCGCATGGAACTATCCCATCCAGATCGCGTTGTGGAAGTCGGCACCGTGTTTGGCTGCCGGTAACTGTATGGTCTACAAACCGAGCGAGTTCACGCCGTTACATGCTGAGTACCTAGCCGACATATACCGCGAGGCCGGCTTGCCAGATGGCGTTTTCAATGTCGTGTATGGCGCTGGCGATGTCGGCGCATATCTAACCTCTCATCCGGTGATCGCCAAAGTCAGCTTCACGGGCCAGGTCAGTACAGGGAAGAAGGTTGCCGGCGCGGCTGCAGGTGGCATGAAATACGTCACCATGGAGCTGGGTGGGAAAAGTCCGCTTGTGATCTTGCCTGATGCGGCTGTTGACCAGGCAGTGGACGTCGCCATGACGGCCAATTTTTTCAGCACCGGTCAGGTATGCACAAATGGCACGCGAGTCTTCGTTCCTCGAGCCATGAAGAAAGATTTTGAGCGAGCTTTGTTGGAGAAGATCCCATATGTCCGCAGCGGCGACCTCTTTGACATGAACACCAACCTTGGGCCCCTCAGCAGCAAGGTCCATCATGCGAAGGTGCTCAACTATATTCGACGTGGAATTGAGGAGGATAAGGCGACACTACTATGTGGAGGCTTAGATCAGCCTGCGAACCTGCCTGCTAAGTTACGGACAGGATACTGGATTCAACCGACAGTGTTTACCGACTGCAAAGACGACATGACTATCGTCAAAGAGGAGATTTTCGGCCCTGTAATGTCTATCCTCACCTACGACACTGTCGACGAAGCTGTGAAGCGGGCCAACGCGACCGAGTTAGGGTTGGCGGCTGGTGTTGTTGGAAGAGATATTGACCAATGCCACCTTGCGATATCCAAACTAGAGGCTGGTATCACCTGGATCAACACATGGGGCGAGTCACCCGCTGAGATGGCGGTCGGAGGTTGGAAACAGAGCGGTCTGGGTGTTGAGAACGGCAAGAAGGGATTGGCAGCCTGGACGAGGAATAAGAGCACAATTGTTGAGATGGGTGGTCCTATTGCCTCTGTTTTCTCCAAGCTTTGATGAATTTGAGTAGGCATACTGTATCATAGGCAACTGAACTCATGTCACGATTTTTGACTTTTTTGCTTCATGCAGGTCGGGCACGATCAACGCTGCTATCTCTTTCCCGCTCATCTTCACTCACTAGACTTCCCGGTGCAGTCAAGCATGATTTCCTACCTAGGAAATACGTAATCAATCGTCTGACTGTCACGTAAGATGCAGGTGGACTGCAATCATGGCAATAGGTATTAATAAGATTTGTGCCTTTCTAACAATTAAGAGTGCTTGGCTACAAAGCCCAAATTCCAAACATGCGTATACCTGGTTAGCGAGGTACGAAGTTTCGAATTTCTTGCATTAAATCGCTAAGTCCTGGAGGTTTTGGATGAATATATCAACGGCTAAAATTAACGCCTCGCTTGCGAGAAAGTATGAGTACAGATAGTCAGCAATCAACGATCATTCTGTCTGATCCCCTACCTAGTCTCGATCACTTGATCTTCAATAATGGCCATCTTGGATTGCATCAGATTAGACCCTTGTGCATAACTACAACACGCTGGAACCAAGCTGTAATTCCATCGGTGTTACCCGATATCTGAGTATGTTTGAAGTTCATATGACACTCTCTTTCAATATACCTCTCCTACAGTGTAGCCATTCCGAAAGAAAGAGGTGAAGGATGAACTCAGTATTAAGAAAAGGGACTGCTTTGATCTCCTGATATCCCAGTGAGATAGTAATGTAGTATTCATCGCACTGCCTAGGAAACACTCGAAAACAAGTGTCACGAGTAGTTTGACGCGGCATATGTGATAGGGGAGAAACCAATGAGACTGGAACAAAGGCGCATCTGACAGCTCCTGCTCCGTCCACACAAACAGTGAACTAATCTATAATCTGAAGCAATAAAATCACAAAATCAAGAACTACATCTACCAAATATCATTATAATGACTAATTCTTCACAACATTGCACTTAATTAAATGAACCGGCCCTTTAACCTTGCGCTAAGGTTGGTCCAATCAGTTCCATCAGTTTGCACCCTCTTCAAAACAGTCTTCAAAGGTGACGATGAGGAAGCGTTCTGCTGCGTATAATCAACGGGACCGGCTAAATGCAAGGTTAAGTAGCCGCATGGTTGCATACGGAGATTCCAGACAAATGCCAAGACAGGCCACTCCGGATAAGTACGGCAATATGCAACTATTTTTAGTTTCGAGCAATCAAGTCGTAACCCGATTCCGCATGCCTATTCCGAGCAGTTGGGGATAGGGGGCGTGAACACTCTCACCTAGAGAAGCTGTTTTTCTCCTCGGACTGGCATGTATGCGTTCCTCCGTTCCGGGATTCAGGGGCTTGCCGGAAAGAGTGGGCTATGTTGCTTGGATTCATCTGGACTGTGACAGCTATTAATTTAATATAGATGAATTTCACTGCCCCCCAGATCGATGAACCACGGTACCGAAGGCTGCTTGATGTGATCTTCTTGCGTACGTACAATAGCAGAAGGGCCTTTCACTTTGACGTTGACGAATGGAATGAGGTGATAGAGCTTGGAAGATTCGAATCGACTTATATCTCCGGTCAGGTGCTTTTTATGCTTCATCGTGTTTAGTTTTTTGGCGGCCCCGACCTGGCGTCGTACATGATCCACGCCAAGTTTCGAAGATACTATCAGTCAGTCTTGGATAAATGTGTATGCGGTGCTGCGTAAGACGACACTGGTGATACCCTACTCAACAAGGATCAGAAATTTGATTCCATTTCAGCTGCGGTATTGTTTGGGTATCGTCGATGGAATGACGCAAATGTCACAGTTTCCAAGGCAGTTCATATCGATCCATCTTCTTATTACCAACCAGAGAAGACCTCTCAAAATCGAGACCGGGTCGCCGGAATTCTGTCCTTAATATCAGTTGAAGCGATACCAGATATAAATGAGCTGGCACACCATATCAATTTCCATGTCATTTGATCTTCATTCTCATCAACTTCAATTCGATCAATCCCCTGTCAGCAAGGGTTGAATACAAGGTTGACCACAGCGACGATCATGAAGGTCTTACACGGCAGAACAATTTAGATATGGATCTAAAGCTGACGTTTTATACAGCTCGGTACCGCGGTCTTGTGCATGCTTCATGCAACGGCCGTCATGACAGCTCCCGCTGCACAGCTTGAAGGTCCCAGATCGGTTGAGAAGGCCGACTCATTCTATCTTGACTGTGGCACGCCTGCCATCACAGCCTTGTGTTCAGCCGCCAACAGCGGGGCTTACTGCGACCCTATCACGGGCGTCCTCTCAATAGGTATGAGTCATTCTCAGCTTCTTGTCCATGTTGAGACGAGAAACGAACGTAAAGAGTGCTAACATTTTGACAGTAAGTACCAAAGAAAGTTTCACTGTCAACGACCTCGATAAGCCACATATTCATATTCGAAGACCGTTTGAGATAGAGCTCATATGCTGATACAGCCTAGATACTGGCGGGGACTTGTGGAGCTTGCACATGTATCTCTAACACGTGCATTGGAAAATGCGGTAGCCCTGCAGAAGATCCGAGTATCTCTGGATGATGTCGCTGTTAGGGCTCGATATTGCTTTGAAGCAGATACGTAATCAGGGATAGGTAATGACCTTCGTGGTCTTTTGATTAATAGAACCTTTGCCTTCTTCCTTCTTGCTCTCCGGACTTCTGGCTGTACTCGACGAGCCCAAAACAGGTACCTGCAATGCTAGCAATTTTCTTTCTCTCGTCCTGGTAGATCTTGTTGAAGGCTTTCCCTTCAAATGAGTAATATCTCTCTTTTCACAGCATCTCGCATGAAGCTTTCATCATCTCTAAAGTGTCTAAACCCGAAGACCCCTACGCGCCTGAATCGTGAAGGGATATCATGGTCTTGCCCATCTTCATTCTCTCCTTTGTCTTCCTCATGTACCAAAACCCTTGGAATCTCTGCCCCGAACTCTTCCTCTTTAAAAAGAGGTGACATCTCATGCAATCTCGCCGTGTTGAATCTTTCCCAGTCCTTCATTGCGGCATGGAAGCGGTCCTGGCAGCGCTCTTTGTATGATTCCAGCTCACCATTAGCTACGGCCCCATTGAAGGTTTCTTCGTTGAAGTCTTCGTCGAGCGAGTCTCTATAATGCGTGTCGTTGCTATTATAGCTCCATGTAGCGTCCTGATTCGTGCCTTGCTCTTCTTCATGGTTCACCGCCTCAAGTAGGAGAAAGTAGGTGTCAAGGTAGTCATCGTCAATCACATTCCCTTTATACATCTTGCTTCCGCTGACATTGGGGTCTTCTCCCGAGCGAGAAGTAGGCCAAGAACAGATGCGAAGAAGATACACAGGTTGGATGAGCGCTTTCCAGCCTATTTCAAGACTAATATACATCCAAGGCTGTACACGATCGGCCAGGTAATTTCTCGAGGAGCGCCAGGCTCCCGAGTTATCGAACGCCTTGAGAGTTGAGAAGCAAAGCTCGTTGAAAGGGGGAACGTCATGCGAAGCAACGGCTTTTAAAAGATGGTCCGTGAAGGGCTGGATGTATCCACTAAGGGAGATTAATCCAGTCACACCTTTGCTGGTGGTTTTATCATTTGGAGTCAAAGTGATTCGAGATGGGTCAACTTTGCAGCAGAATTCTGTCTCGGCGCAGACCTCCTGACGGATAAAAGAGTCAGGCCAACTTACCCATCGCGGGTTGCTAAGCCATGACCAAGAGGGTAAATCCCATGTAAATGAGGACGCAGCAAGCTCTTTTCTCTTCCACCAAGCGCTTAGCCGGTTTTCAGTCTGTTCACGCACCGAACCGGTCCAAAGAAGAGCGTGGGGAAGATCGACTATCCATAGACCCGCCATGTACGATCCTTGTTGCCATTTCTCGACCTCACACTGGTCGGCAAGGCCAGCGATGGCGGCTACACGGTCGCTTTGGTAAGTTATTGACCTGGCAGTATAATCTTGGCAGAGCTTATACCACAGACGATTCGAACCAGTCTCATCAGGGGCTTCTTCAAACCATTTTAGGTGAGGCACCGAGTTGTGGTCTTTCTCATCCTCGTCTACTACACATGTGTCACATTCCCAGACGAGGCTCGAGCCCGAGAAATACACTGTCGCAGAGCTCAGAATCTGTTCTTGTAGTGTCCAAGCTCTCTTACGAAGAACGGTCGTGTTCAGTTGCACTCTTCTCTCACGTTGAACAACAAGGTGCCGCTGCCCTTCAAAAATCGGAGCCTGGGTTACGCGAACGGTGCGATCCCGGAAAAGTCCCATG
Organism: Xylariaceae sp. FL0255; assembly: GCA_022578795.1. Taxonomy (NCBI): domain Eukaryota; kingdom Fungi; phylum Ascomycota; class Sordariomycetes; order Xylariales; family Xylariaceae; species Xylariaceae sp. FL0255. The sequence continues at coordinate 262,407 of MU388853.1, read as the reverse complement.
ATCTTACTATGGCTCTCTAGACCAGCAATGGTCAATGTCGCCCCTTGATACACTCGCCGCATCATGGCTGCTTCCTTTTTCCAGTCCTCTTTCGAGTCCTGAATAATGCATAAGGCGTCGACCCATATATAACGCAGACCAATCTCTCGGGTAAGGCGAATGGCGTCAAGGACAGTGGTAGGTAGAGCTGAATCAGGGATTGCTACCTGATATTTGCCAAGTTCGCCTTCTGTCAAGACATCGCTCTGACCTTTACCCCAACAGTAACTTAAAGCGGTATATGGCTCAACTTCGCCACGCTTACTCACATAGAGTCTCGGCGTGTCGTCCCCGGTGTGACCAACATCGATAACCTGGTACACACCCTGAATCAGTCACCAAGCTCTTACTGACATCGAGAAGAACTTACCCGGCTCGGAAGTGGGAGCTGCGCCTTTTGACAACGATCATGGCTCTCTGCACACGTGTTCATCCACTGCTTGATTTGGCTGACCACAGATGACGACCCAGAGTGCTCAAGAAGTTTGTACTCGCCTCCTGGATTCTGTGGAGTCGGCTCATCGTAGCCATGTTCTTTGCAATAATCATCCGACCAGTAAGGATCAACCTTTCCCTCGCCGTATTGGATCGGAACGTTGAAATCAAATTGTATATCGGGAGCATCTCCCAGGGCCGTGATTTGAAAAGATCGTCGACTCCTACCAAAGTATCTAACAATGTAGATATGATCACCGTATCTTTCATCTGGGCCGTCAGCACTGAGAAATGATGGCGTCTGTCTGAACGCATGCGTGAGCATGCGACAGAGAATGCAACTTAGTTCATCTAAGTCTGTCGGCATGTCCCAGATACAGTGGTGCTGAAACATTGATTTGCCGATATCGTCTGGTCCGGACCACCATGGCATTGACTCTTCTTCCCAGGCATCTTTAGTCCATATGTCGCCAATGAAGAGTCGGCACACGAAACATAATTCTTCACTGAAATCTGGGTAGACAGAGCTTGGTGGAAGCACTACGCCTTTTGTCGCATATTTTTCTCTCTTGATTCGCTCGAGTCTTTGAGAAAGGCTAGTGTCTCTAGCTGCCACCCTCGATTTCCAATCCTTAAACCTGTCCAAAAGCCCCATCGTTGGCTACAGAGAATTTGTTGAAGAGTGTTTGCTGGGATGCGAAGGCTTATGCCGCCAACTCAATTAGACCGACGTCATTCGGCTTGGGATTGGCGCGCCACCGAGGACACTATCCATTCTTAGTCCTAGATACATGTAGGAATATATAGTATGTAGATAGTAGGAGGCGCCAAGCGCTGGAGTCTAGATCTTAAAATTGATGAAGAAGGTGAAGCAAAAGATCGAGACTTTCTTCAACAAGAAAAGGCAACGTGTTGGAATATGCGTCTGTGTGGTGTAAGCTTGGCTACGGTCACTCAATACAATCTGGGTGTCGTTACCATGTGCCTTTGATACTCTGATATGCTACGTCAGTTCTGGGTGCTATGAGAATCAGGACAAGAAGAGAACATATCCAAATGTATAGAAAAAAAGAAGCTCTGCCATTTCTAAGTTTATCAAATTAATGGTACGCACGGAAACAGGTATAGATTTCGCTGAATGCCCTCCTTCCTGTTATAATTGAAGCTGTGAGCTTTATGTAGTAGACCACCGCCTGTTCTCCTCTTTAGTGTGCCATCGCCCTTAGCACCCCAGTCTTCCGAGGCGTTATTCTGTCCTGCGCCTGAATATCACGCTTCCTTGGGTCTCTTGTAGTTGAGAAGCTTGCAGGATAGAACGAGCTTGACTCCAACTGAGAAGTTTGTCCTGGTTCTTCAGTGAGGAATACAGTGGATGCCCTTCTTTCACTTGTGCGACGAAGAGGTTCTCGCCTGTTTGTTTCGTGATGAATCCATGAAACTTATAGCATTTCTCTCTTGGCCAGAATTTCAGCACCAGGCAACCCAGCAGGTTCTCGTTCGTGATGCTTTCGTCAGATTTTGGGGAGTATACCTCCGCAGCTATCGTTTTCAGTCCAAAAACGACTGGATTCGGACCATCCCAGGACTTGACGGCTACGGCATTGGAATTGATATGTGGAGAATCGATGTGTTCGAACATATTCTTCACCTTCATGATCGTTGAATGGAGAATAAGAGCCAGCTGTAAAAGGACAAGGGGATCCTGATAAGATTTGAGGATCAGTCCACAACCTACACTTGAGAGGTTTTCGGGAAGTGTCATACAGAGGACTAGTTCTTCACATCTGAAGACGGAAGGAATAATTCTGAAGACGTACACTGGTCAGATCAATAGAAAAAATGCCTCCAGGCTTCTTCCACACGGCGAATCGAACATTCGCATCCTTGTGCTTGCCCACGACGAGTCTTGCCCTTTCAATACATCTATCTACCCTCTGCTGGTCAGGACAGTAACGAGGCCAGGATTCCGTAGCATTGATATCATCTTCAAAGAGCAAGTCCTCTTCATGGTTTGAACCAATGCTACACCACCGAGATGGGCGGAACTGGAACTGTGCGTCCTCACAACATCTTCTCCTGAAGTGATTAGGGTCATCGATATCGGATATATGGTATGGTTGAAATGGATTGTTACGGTCCGGACGGACTATGAAAATGTTGCGCTGTCCGGTGACTTGCAAGTCTGGCATGATCTGCTATGGGTGGCTTTGCAAACATTCGAGTGAAAATTGAACAACATCAAGAGATCCAGATGCTGTAGAAAAAGACCGTAACAACGGCATTGGGAAGAGGAAAGCGGCCAGTGCTCATTTCTGGGTAGTCGTGCAGACAAAGAATGACCTTCGCATGCCACGTTTGCCTCCAGCGCGTAACCTCGTTGCCATGCCACAGCAAGGAATGCTGTCCACACCACCATCCTAGTCTCAAATCAGAAGACTGTACGACAAAGTTCCCATAATCTTAGACTCTACCGAGAAATGTGAAAATCCGGATATGGCCCAAGAAGTATCGAAGCGTTGAAAGCATCGATCCCAATCTCGTACTCTGTTGAGATCAAGATATACAGTGACTTTGAGCGCTCTTCGGGAATGTAAGACTGTGACAAAGCGTACACATGCAGTCTGCTCCCACCGAAGCAAAACAAGGTTGGATGATGGGTGTCCAGCCAGTTGGGATCGTTGCTAATGCTGGCGCATGCCAGTCCAATGAATGGAAGGACTGAGATGTCATTCGTTTTCCGAAAGTGTCACTAAAAAGTAGTTGGGAAAACACCAACGACTGAACGACTCCGGAAGGAATGTAAATGTATAGCTGATAGGAATGGCATCTACTTATCTATACTGCAAACCAAAACTCATTTTCTGAGTTTTCGAGTTCAACTGATCATAGCTTCCCATCCGACTTCTCAATATCAATCTCAGTGCTGGTAGGGCCATAACCCCCCGCAGCAGCAACGTTCTCCGTCTGGTGCAAGAAGCAGTCTTCCGAGTCGACAGACGCGGGGTCAAACTCAAAGACACGAACCTCGGCATTCCACCAGCCATGCTGACTCGGCCCAGCTGCCGTAGCCGTGATCCGGCGCAGGACGTCACCATGGGCGACGAGCACGATGTTCTTCTCGGGCCTGTCGCGGAGGAATTGTCTCACCCAGCGGGCGCGGTTCGTCAGCGCCGCGTCGTCCATGCTCCAGAAGCCCTCTTTGCTCGTCCAATCGGGAGTAAGTAGCTCGAAATTGAACCCGGCGAACTCGGGGTCTGCCTCGAGCACCTCTCGAGACGAGCCCGTATCGCAGGGAAAGTCATTGCACTCTTGAGCTTGCGGGATGCAGATGACTTTTCCTCGGCCGCCTAGACGCTCAATCGCGGGAGCCCAACCCAGATACGTCGTCTGCAGCGTCCGCTTCAGCGGCGAGGTTGTGATGACTTCGGCTTCTTGCTGTAGGTCTTGAATCTGGCGCGAGAGAGAGGCAGCTTGCTTTCTACCCAGGGGCGTAAGAGGAGCATCGGGAACTTTTGTGTTGGAACGGTAGCAGTGTTAGTCCTCCTCCGGTTTTCGGCAGGTCGAGTGACATGACGTACTTGAGTAATCGAGGTCGACGTTGTGCTCTGCCTGAGCATGACGAGTGAGAAAGATTCGGGAGTTGGGAGCCATGATAAATTAGAATCTAGGAAGTAGATAGTCTATAGGTATTCAGAAGCAATTCTATGTATGATCTAAAAGCAAAATTTGACCAGCAAGAAAGACAGGAAGTGAAAAACTGTGGCCGTTTGGATCTCTCCGACTCTTAACTGCTCCTCTCCACTTCACTTCACATCGTGGTAGGTTCGGTCCTGTTTAGTGGTGGAGATGTGAATAAGTGCTGCTGTAGGGCAGTAACGGCTTCATATTATAGGTGAGACTGACGGCCGTTAAAAGCCCCCGATAAAGGAGAATCATGTTTGATAAATGCGCGAGTAAAACATACAGCATCGCATAGTCATTTCTTAGTCGCATGTTGAAGGACGGAGATATCGGGATCCAGTCTGGCCGCAGCTCTTTCTGGAGCATCTTCAGGTACTAACTGACCTAAAAGCTAGCCACCCCAAGACATCACCCCCAGCTAACACCTCTTGACAGCATCCACACCTTTCTCACCTCAACCCTCAATTCCTGGAAATCCTCTCTCTCTCAACCAGCATCACTCCTATAGCAGATGTTGTCTCAATTTTGACGTCTTGCAAATTGGACAGAAACATACATCACAACCTTACATTATCCTTAATCAATCAATCAATCAATCCACCCAAACCTAAACCACCAAATCAGCACCTTTCATCCCGGGGGGGAAATCGGGCAACACTCCAAGATGGCGGACAAGGCGCAGAAGTACCGCCAGGAGATCCAGCAGATGATGTACGTCTCCGGCGAGACAGCAGAGCCCTCGCCCGAGACAACAGCCATGATCGAGGAGATCGTGCGGCAGCAGGTGATAGAGATGCTCGGCAACTGCACCGCGCTAGCGGCGCGCCGCGGCGCCCGCACCATAACCATCAACGACCTGATCTTCCTGATCCGGGATGACGCGCCCAAAGTCTCGCGGCTACGTACCTTCCTCTCCTGGAAAGACGTGCGCAAGTCCGCGAAGGACTCAGACGAGAAGGGCGGCGACGCGGACCTGGGGGTAGCAGACGATGCCGGCGGCGGCGTCATGCCCGGCGGCGCAGGCCCCTCCGTCGAGGAGGCCGCCAAGAAGAACAAGAAGGCCAAGGTCAAGCTGCCCTGGGAGCCGACGTCGTTCTACAACCAGGAGGTCCCCGACCGCGAAGACGAGGAGGACGAGGAGGAAGAGGAGATGAACACGATCACGCTCTCGCGCCTGCGCAAAGCCGACGAGCGCACCAAAGCCATGACGCGCGAGGAGTACGTCACGTGGTCCGAGTACCGCCAGGCCTCCTTCACGTACCGCAAGGGCAAGCGGTTCCGGGAATGGGCGGGTTTCGGCATCGTGACGGACAGCAAGCCCTCGGACGACATCGTGGACATCCTGGGATTCCTGACGTTCGAGATGGTCCAGACGCTGACCGAAGAGGCGCTCAAGATCAAGGAGCAGGAGGACCTCTGGAAGGGCGCGGGCGAGAACGGCAATAACAAAGACGGCGTCAACAAGAAGCGCAAGATCGCCGCCGCTGGCCTCTTCGATCACCCGAGTGAGGGCCGCACCCCCGTCGAAGCCAGACATATCCAGGAGGCGCATCGGAGGCTTCAGTCCCACTCAAAGAAGTCGCGAGCTATGCTGAACGGCACCAGATTGATGCAACATACCAGTCTAAAGCTCATCTAGTTTGAGGCGCAGGCTCTTCCCCTCCTATATTCGATTTTTTTAACGGTGTTGGACCGCGGTCTGGAAATGGCGTTTTAGGTGTCAAGGCTACTTTTCTCTGGTCACAGGATGGTACGGGTATGATGTATGACTATACGAGTATTTTATTTACCATCGCGCAGAAGAGCAGGATAGACCACCAGCGCCAGAGGTGTAGGTCTCTGTTACAACAGGATACATCATCGTGTTAACCCATAGCCTAACATGATATTATGAACACCACATTCCGTTGGACCATTATTAGTTGTTTCACACGCTCGAAATTACTAGCGGGATTTTAAGAGGGAAAAGTAACGTTTCCATTCTTAGCAAGTAAAGTTTCTTCGAGATACACCTTCTGCTTCAAGGTGCAGTTTCTTTCTGTTTTCTATGGCAAATCATCGTGGTCTAATCCGGTTTCCAGGCAATTTGATTCCATCATTTTCATACATCAATCTGTACCAGTTTGGGAGATCCTCTCGGTCATGATCCTGCTCTTAAGACTCAACAGGTTTTCCGGCCCTTGACTTTGCAGAGACCGAACAGGTCTTTCATAACAAAGGCTGTATAGACTCTTGAATTCTCTTAAGACTCAAACACCTTCACAATATATATGGAAAACTAATGGGGGTGCATTTGTTCACCTCGTAGCTTAGAGATCTCCGCTCTCAATCTTGCGAGCGTGGCTGATGATCAATAGGTACAACGGCACGGCAACAAAGCCAAAGAAGACGCCCAGAGCGACAGTAGCACCGAAAACCTTGGCGTAAAGCTTGACGAGCCGGATCCACGAGGCGCGCGAGAAGCTCTTCCAGGCGTCGATCATCGAGATATAGCCCTTTCCACCGACAATAGCGGGCTCGACCTTGCCACCAAAGGAGCGATCAAAGGGAACGACGGTGTCATCTTCCTCGGGGAGGAAGGAGGCCTGAACGCGGACGAGGATAACCTGGGTCGGGATGACGAGGAATACTTGGCAGGCAAGGCCGACGATGATGACGACAAGGGCCTTCCAGGCATCGTGCTTATCAACCTGGGGCACGTTGGTCGGTTGGGAGCGTTGCCATTGACTGATGTTCAGCAGCACGGCGACGCCTTTTGTCAAGAAGCCGGACAGCTCAGCGGCAACGAGGGCAACAAGCATGGGCAAGGCGGTAGCCTGGAAGGTTCGCTTGAAGGGCGGGAAACGCTGGAAGAAGTACTTGGGACTCGGGGACGAGATGACGATGTGTGTCCAGGCGGCAAAGGGCTGCACGAGGACGAGGCCGACGATGGGGATGGTGATGAAGGATGGGATGCCGCTGATGAGGAAGATGCCGGCGACGAAGCTCGTGGCAATGCTCACAAAGAAGTTGCACCAGAAGCCGCGGAACAGCGATCGAAAACCGCCGAGTGCATAGACGGTTCGGTAAGTTCTCCTGAGGGACGCAGTGATGGGGACGTTTGAGGTGGGAACGACGTCTTCGTCGATAGGTAGGACACCCTCAGCGGCGAGCTGGCCATCGTCGTTAACGGAGAGGGGTTCGTAGGCTGGAGGCGAAGGGTCCTCAATCATAGCCAGCGTGGGGTAGAGCTGGTTAAGAGTGTATGTAATCTGTGGGAAAGCGTCAGCACTCAATTACATCTCGCATGAGAACGAATGTATCGCTTACAAAGAGGAAAAAAGGCAAGAAGACGAGGAGAGTAAGCAGCAGCAGAGGCAGTGACCAGGTGGGTAGCTCATAGCTGCTGTTGTTGCCATTGCCAACCGAGGCTGCGGCCCGCTTGGCGAGCGATGTTGCGATATCGCGATACATAGTATGCGTGGAGATGTGCTATAACAAAAGGAAATGGAGAAGAAACGTTGAACGAGTTGATGATAAAAAGAAGAAGAGTGGCAAAGTGGAAGAATGGAGGAATGACAACAACAAAGAGAGAGAGAGAGAGAGAGAGAGAGAGAAAGAGAAAGAGAGATGAATACGAAGCGGAAGAGACGGCAGGAGGAGGAGACGTCAATCAGCCCAGTTACAGTGGCTCCTACCTGGAGCGTTGCGTCTCAGGTGTCCTGTAATACCCAATCATTGGCTGGCTGCAGCGGTTGGAAAAGTGGTTCGGTGCCCGGCCCAGACCAGGCAACAGCCAGTCTCGGCAGTGGCACAGCAGCAGTCTTCCAGATCCTTTAACTCCTGTAACAACCTCGTATACCAGGTACATATAGGCCTATATTGTACATATGTACATGGAATAAGATATCATCAGGATCAGCGATTTGTGAGTACTCCAAATAATGAATTTGTAGTTTGCCTTACAAGGAGGACAATACCTTATTGAATGAGAATGAATGGCCTCAGGTCGCCTTAGATGGGACCATGTGAGATCATATGTGGGGGCTAAAGCGAGCCGTTTCACATGCACCAACGACTAACAGTACCGAGTACATTGAACACGCTCCTCCATGCGAGATACTAACCCATCATTCGTCAATACAGTCATTAGCTCTTCATAACTGGGACACGCTTTTACTACCTCATCAGGAGAAAAAGAAAACATCACTCCATGTCGGGCATGCCCGCGCCGTCCATCCCGAATCTGCTCACTCTCCGGGCATCGAGGGGCTCCGCCGGCCGGGCTCGGGGCAGAGCGAGAGGCCGGGGTCGTGGTGGTGGTGGTGACTCGCCTTATTCAGCCTCCACATCATCTCCCGACGCCATCGTCCAGGGTACCGACACCGATGCCGCCGTGTCTCGCATGAGCGCCGTCGATCTGGGCTACCTCCAAGACCGCTATGCCCAATTCTTCGTCCAGAGGCCCGCCGTCGGGAATCCCGTCCGGAGGCTTCCTATAATAAATAGAGGTGAGCTTTTAACACTCAATCATAAAGTCTTTTTAAAACAAAAACGCACAAGAACCAGCAGCTAAAACCCCAGCCGAATTAGGCACATACACGCGCACAACAGCCATAGACAAACTAATAAGCGTCTTCCTGTCCGCCACATCCACCACCGGGGCCGGCGGCGGTACAAGGCAGATAATCTCCCTCGGCGCCGGCACAGACACGCGAGCCTTCCGGCTCTTCAAGGAAGCCAGCGAAAACAACGTCATCTACCACGAACTAGACTTCCCCGCCGTCACCGACAAGAAATTCCAGCTAGCAACCTCGACCCCGGTCTTGAGAGACATCCTCCGGGACAGCTCATTTCTCGAGCAGGAGGGGCAGCAAGCCCATCAGCAGCAGACCTGGCGGAACGAGCACCTCCCCAACAACTGCGAGTACTGGTGTCACGGCATCGACCTCCGGGATCTAGCCTCCCGCGACCACCAACCAGAAGAAAAACCAGAAAATTCTCCTACTACCGCGGCCACCACCACCACTTTCCCGCCCGTCTGCTTACCCGGCCTCAAGACGGACGTCCCGACGCTCCTCATCTCAGAGTGCTGCCTCTGCTACCTCGAGTCCCACGAAGCCGCGCACGTAATCTCCCACTTCACATCTCTCATCCCCGGTGGTCTCGGCATAATACTATACGAGCCGCTCCTCCACTCCTCCCCGCCCTCGGCCTTCGGGCAACAAATGGTCTCCAACCTGTCGTCGCGCGGGATCCGCATGCCGACCACCCGGGACTTCACAACCGTCGCATCGCAACAAGCTCGCCTGCACAGCGCCGGATTCGACTCCTTTGCCGCCTGCGCGACCATCGAGATGATCTGGGACGAGTGGGTCTCTCCGCAGGAGAAGGACCGCGTCGATGCCCTCGAGGGGCTGGATGAGATCGAGGAGTGGAAGTTGCTGGCTCACCATTACTCAGTGTCGTGGGGTTATAGGGGCTTAGATCTAGCAGGCTGGCGGATGGGCACCTCTCAATAATATCTAATCGTTTCGTGCTCATTAAGCAATATAGATGGCAGTTCTATAGCTCTGGGTGTAATATCACAACGAATATACTCTATGTTTGATGAGTTAAGAATAATATACTAATGAGTGAGCAAAGACTGCGTCCGAGGAAAAGTCAACTAGTCGAGTTGCCTTGAAATTAGTTCTAGCGACCCATGCTTACAGCATCGTCCAAACGAGAAATGTCTAAAGTTGTCGACTTTAACAGTACTACCTATTCTTACGACTCTGCGGCAGATCACAGGTAGCTTGCTTTCACCAAGGCCAGCAGAAAGGTTCATATTTGAAACAAAGGGTATCTTATTATCTCATTGTCTTCGTGAAATATCAATGCAGTAGGTACGAGCGGAGCATACACACACTGACGATGGTCACCAACTCAATGTCAACCCCATCATCAGAAGTTTTCCCTCTCCATCTAGTTCCATATCCTGCGGTTTTGTTCTCTATTCCATACAGCATCTGGCTTGTAAGCAATCAACCCTTTGTGTCCTGTCGAATCCCTGCCGTCTATGAGAAAAAACAACTGATGTGACATATAATTGCTCCACAAGACTTCTTTCGTCGTGACTCGAAATTTAGACGCGTGTTTGCAGGCGTCCTTTAATTCGCATCCGTCGTGGGTGGTGAAAAAGAAAAGAGGGCCGCTCAATGCCCCTATGCTCGAGCTTCAGGAGCCAAATATTAAGACAAGAGTGAAAACCGGTTCCCTGATTTAACCCTACAGCCCAATTCATGATTCAAACATGATCGAAAGTTTGAGCTACCATGTCAACCTTCTTCTATGAGGTAGAAAAGTAGTACAGCGCGTTCGGCTCTCAAAGCCCGGATTTTCTGAAGAAGTCCCTAGTTCGAGGGTTCCTGGAGCCGATCATCCTAGTTGGCCCGGTCTCTAAGATTCATGAACTCGACGACTCGCTTTTGGTGTTCGGAAGTTGCTTCCATAAGCATGTGTTGAGCATTCTGAGCCTGCTCAATTTCGTGGAGGTAGTCGCGAGCGCCATCACCCGCCCACTCGCTGCTATCAAGCCAATTTTTGCCACGTCGCGAACGGCGGTGCATGAACTCTTCTTGTCGAGCCTGGAGGTCCGCTTGGACTTTCTTGTGGAATGCGGTCCATTTGTCGACATAGTTGTAGAAATCCTGTGAGTACTTTCTAAATACCGGAGCAGTCAATCGGGTGCCCGCAGCAGATGGTAGACGGGGAGCCACTGGCACAAGAGGAAATTCATAGGGTCGAGGAGGCGGTTGCACATCGAGAGGTATTTGCTCAGAGGGCTTGCTCTCGAAAGGAAGAGTAGACTCAAAGTCTGCGAACGAATCAAGGCCCCTTGGCTTCTCTGCAAATGGCTCTACCTTTCTGAAGTCGGAAAAACTTGGACGGAATTCCTCAGTATCCTCCGAGCCCGCATGTTGGGTAGGGATACTGGCCGTGGCCACATTAAAAGGCAACTTAACACCATTGCTGGTCGTATTTGATGGGGTAGTTTCATCTTGAGCGAACGGATTTTTGAAGCCATTGCTTTGAGAAGACATGTTAGGAGGTTCGGAAACAAATCCATTCGCATTTCCTGCTCTCCAATCCGCTCTGTGAGGTTCGATAGGAACCTTGCGAGCCTGGTTGTCTTGGCGAGCTTTAAGAGGGTCCTCGAACTTCTCGGCCGGAGGTGTATCGATATCCATAGCCTCAGGTATTGTTGAAGAATTCTGTGAGACTTCTGGTCGCTCTTCGCCTTCATCTTCCTCATCTACTACTATCCCAGCTGTTCCTGCTGTCATCTTGACAGGTTTTACCTTCTTGGAATTGGAGCGCCTGGAGGGGGATGTAGAAGTGACCTGTGGCTCGAAATGCTGAGATCCTATCTGTTCATTCCAGTCGCCTGCAGAAAACGGCTGCCTGGCTTGTGTAGCTTCACTTTCGCTCCGCATTGAGGAGGTACGACCCTGTGTTGATACTCGTGTCAAGGGTGTCTGGCGGCGGATAGGACGACTGCGGGATTTTGTAGGAGTTGCGCTTTCATCAGCAGTTACAGAGCCTGCTTTGAACTCCCAATCATCAAGTACTGTATCGTCAACGAACCTAGTGTTAATATTCTCAGTACTGTTCCTAGTAAATGTCCTTGTGCCATTATCATTGCCGTTGACCTGTGTTCCGGAGGCGAACGAGAAGCTGGACGCGGCACGTTTGTTAGTCTCGACCTTCTTCATCTTCGGTGGTGAGGTAGGAAATGAACAATGTGATGAGCTTCTCTTTTGGTCACATGGAACCTTGTTGCCATTTCCATTCACCGCTGAGTGATTGTTGACCAAATGATACAACGTTGACCTCTGGTGAGCCTCCATAGGAAACAGAGAGGGATTTGCAAAGGAACTGCTTGAAGCGAATGACGACCACTCCTTGTTGGCCGGATCTTGTGAATTGCCCGACTGATTTCGAGAGCCTAGGCAAGGTGGCTGAAAATAGCCTGGGTGAGAATTGGGAGGAAGGGTCTGTGAGGCATACACTGAAGGGCGACCGCGGCCGTCTTGAGCTGAAGTTGAGCTAGGCATAGAGGCTATTGTCATGTTAGTATAGAACGATGAGCAAATCCACGGCTTTCTTACCTTGTGCGGCAGGGTTTGTCTGGGTTGGGCCATCCTCGGCTGCTACTGTTGCAGGCTTATATCGTGTGCTCGCCCTCGACTGGTAGGGCTTGTTGTTGTAGTTAGACGAGCCACTACTGCCGGTATTGACCTTTACCGAGTCCTCTGAGCCTCCATCATTACTAGAACTTTTAGGAGTGCTCGAGGCTCGCGGTCGTGAACGAGGAAAGGCTCCTGGCATTTCGGGAGTACGAACGCTAGTGGAGCGACCAAGACCTAGACCTGCAAAGCTGTCGAACAAGTTTGTCTTCTCACCTCCAGGCGTGGCGTATGGGGTGCTAACTTTCTCCCTGAACTGTGCCAAAGGGTCTGCAACAGGTGGGACGTCACGGCTGGTGGTAGAGCTTTCAGCGGGATACTCCTCCTCTGACTCAGTATACATTCGCGAATGTGTTCGGTGTGTGGTGTAGTTCTTGCTTGTGACTTGAGGCTCGTCAGCAAGGTTGGCAGATCGTGGGACAAACCCGGCTTTCTTGCTGGTTCCGAATGATGCCTGCGCCTTCTGTTTCTGATAGGCGGTCTGTGGAGCGGTTGGATTGGGAGGTGGTCTCGTATCACGAGTCGCAGAGGTTGGGGCCCTGCCCGGTTGTGACCTGCCTGGCGTGGGAGGTGGTGGTCTAGTACTATTGGGGGGAGGCGGCGGCGGCGGCCGTCTGGAGGAATTGGGACGGATGTTGTCCCATGCATCAGCATTACTGCGTCGGAACTGTGAATCGTCTTTCGGAGGCATTCTGTTATTTCGAGGCATACTACCGGCGAAATTCTCATAGCGCTGAGCGCCAGAGGCAGGACGAGGTTGGCTGTTGGGCGGGCGTCTGGTGGGTGGCGTAGGGAAGTTTTTAGCAACGTCCTGCCAGGGGTTGCCCTTCACTCCTGAGGCAGCGGGGTATCGGGAAGAGGGTCGGCGAGCCTCATCGTATTGTCGTCGCAGGGTTTCGTCAGAGAGAATCTCGTGAGCTGACTGGATAGTCTGAAACTTGGCATTGACTTCAGCTTCCCTGCCCGGGTTGCGATCTGGGTGCCACTTAAGGGCTGCAGCGTAAATAAGTCAGCGAGTGTTTCTCCCCAGGGGTGACGGGTGGCATACCCAGCTTTTTGAACTGCTTCTTGATGTCATCGCTTGTGGCCGATGGCGGTAGCTCGAGGTCGGCATAGTAGTTGCGGGTTTTGTCCCACTTCGGCATGATGACAATGTTGTAACGATAATCACCATGCGGGGGGAACGTTGAAAGATGGTAGCAACAGCGTTCGGCCGCTCATTGGGGAAGCCGTTACAGCTGTACAAAGAGGGGTGGTGTAGGTGACACGCGACGAGCCTGAGAGTGGGAGGTATCGAGTGCCAACCGGAGATAGATAGACGACTATAATGTGAAACGTTGTAGTTGCAATCAATGGAGGAGAAGAGTCGGTTGGAAAAGCCAAAGCCAGCGGTCTTCGAGGGGAAGCTGTCATGCGTGGGAGACGGCAGGAGAAGTGGGATGTATGCGGGCTGACAGCCGTTGTGTTATTGGGATGACTATCAGCTAACAGTTAACACTAGAGAAATGGATCGTCAGAGTTGGGGTTCGGATAGGTTTGATTGATAATGACAAGGCAGGACGACGCGACAATGTTATGGTAGTGGTAAGAGTAAGAGTATGTACTTGGTCAAGAATGCTCTGGTTGTCCAGCAGGCAGAAGACAATATGGTGAGGGTGATGTCAAGGTGTGCGGCTGTGTCGGCGCGAAAAACACACGGCGGGCGGTTGGTGGAGGAACTGGGCGAGAGCTCTTTTAGGGCAGGTGGGGGCAGGTATAGGTATAGGTGACATAGCGGCACACGTGCTGAGCAGGACTGGTTCACGTACCTTCTACCGAGTAGAGCTTCCAGAAGAAATTGCCTTAACTTTTTGTTGCACCCTGCAGGAAAGGTGAGACACCTGGTATCGGAAAAGCCTCGTTTCGTGGTGTGCCCTGCAGACTGTCCAGAAGTGACGACGATTAGAAGAAGAGCAGAAAGGGACAGAACTGAATATGGAACCCGAGGTTTACACGGCAGTTCTACCATGCGTGATAGAAAGTGGTGGTAAGATGCATACAATGTTAAGAACACACAATGTTAAAAACGCGTCTGGCGGGTTGTTGTGAAAGAGGAGAGGTGCAAAGCGAGGCATCCTACCTACCTGTTCTTGTATACCTGGATGGGCCGTCTATCACTAACCCAATGTAAATCGTCATTAAAAAGATACCTGGGACACATTCATCATAAACCATATAATTCATCAACTATCCATGTCCTGCCTATGGCCTCGTTCACTCCGAAGAGCCAATTTATTTTCTCATGACATCAAAGTCTCGGTCCCGGCAGCTTGACGAAAAAGAAAATGGCGGAATAATCACCCACGCAGTTCCTGTGCGACATCCTCTGTTTCCCCCCATATTGGAAAGCTGTAGATGATTGGAAGTACGGATCCGTACCCCGCCAAACACGGGAATCAACAATGACGTCACATGTTCAGACAAATGGGCATTTTACGACAACAGAGAGAAAATGGGAGGTAACACCTCAGGCACAACACTAAGCGTCGGTCAGTGATAATTCCCTGTTAGATGAAGCTAGAAAATAATAAGACCGTAATCGACCAAAACAGAGGCATGAACTTCTAGGAATGACGACTTGAGAACGGGCCGGTCTGTGCCTCATGCTCGATCCGTCCCTCGAAAAGAAGACTAGTTATCGCGTCTTTGACTCACCACTGACTGGAAAGCTCGCTTTCTGTTCAAAGAAAGCCAATTAATAGGTAGAAAGACCAAATGCCCCTCAACCCCGTCTAAGATACTACGATTGAGGAGAACATACCGCTGAGCCACGCTGCAAAGAATAGTGTCCGGCACCTGGTAGTAGTCACCAGCAGTATGTAGGTACATGCATATGGGATGTTGGGTCGGACCATCCAACTAGTTGTCGACCCAATGTTAGCTTGAGAGCACAGTCTCTTCAGAGTACTTAAGTTCCTGGTCACTTGCCTTACTACAGATACGTACTAAATCAAGCCAAGCAAGGACTCGAATGTTTATTTCAACCCTGTTTTATTGATGTATAGACAGGTCGTCCATTGAAAGAGGGCAACTTCATGTTAGTCCACGGTGTAACCCATACTGAGGACGGTCATTAATCCCTTCGTCAACCGTAGCCATAACCAACGCCGGAAACAAACAATATTACACTCCAAAACCACCTGTGAATAATGCAACACCGATCTGATGCTATCACTCCCTCAACATCGCCGGCTTGGAATCTAGGCTCGATCAAACTGATGCTTTTAAACCATTTCTCTACCCATGTCGTATGACCATCCACCTTCTCTCCTCATTTTCTCACGGGCGGCAAGATCTTTGCGGATATCCTCCTCAGTCAGTCCATCAGGTCCACTCCAGTTAGCGCTGGAAGTTCGTGCGCGGAACTTATGGAAACGATCTTTGCTCTTTGCAAACACTTCTTCCATGTTGATCGGAGCCGGCGCTCCGAATACTTCGAAGGGATTTCGGCTCTCCTGTGCCACAAGAGCCCGCCGAAGATTGGGTGAATCAGCCCAGTCGGCGACAAGAGTCTTGCCCGCGTCCACCTCGTTCTCGCTATCCTCGTCATCCGTGTTGATCTCGGGAAGTTCAATGGATTCGCCGTTTTGGAATCGCGGAGATGAGCGAGTTGCTGATTTAGCAACCGACTTGACAGTTGTCGCCGCGCCAGGTCGTGCCGGAGTCTTGCTGGACTGTCCAGCTCCATGAGGGTTGGATGCGAAGGGAATGGCACCCTTTGACATTTGCGCCAAGTCTAGAGGGTGTGCAGCCTTGGCCTGGCTGTTATGCTGGCTCGTAACCGTAGCCTTGAAAAGGTCCCTCGTTCCGCCTTGCGGTGCATTAGTGTACCCGGCTGGGAACATTGACTTGGTGGGCAAGTCCTGCGTCTGTATTAGTTGTTGACTGTAGCTAGTGTTTCGCGGGGCCATTACCTTCTTGAACCCTGCAGATGGTCGCACAGGCGCACCCTTCAAGCTAGGTTGCTTCTCTCTGTCGGCGGGCTCATTAAGCTCATCCGTCATACGCATCCGCTTGCTCTCTTTTGGCTGGGCCCCATTTCCGCTACGAACATGAGTTTGTCGGGAAGAATTCTCGTCCATCTGTTCTTGTGGGAGAGGGCGTTTAGGTTGGGGCTTCGAGCTATTCGAGAGCATCGTATTGACGGGACGACTACTCTCATCTTGAGATCTGGGCGCTATAGAGTTCATCCGTGAAGGTGGTCGAACAGGAGCTGCCTCACTTCTATTGTAATCTGGAGGCCCATTTGGTTGGCTTCGGACAGCGGGCGGCGGTGCTCTAGTTTGTTTGGCCTTCTCAAGTATTGCCTGTCTTTGGGCGTTCTTCTTTGCTTCTGCTTGGGCAGCAGCTTGTTTCCGTTCCTCTTCCCTTTGCTGCTCAGTCTCGAGTTTCCGCTGCTGTTCAAGGCGCTTCTCTTCTTCTTGTATCGCCGCACGCTTACGCTCCAATTCTGCTTTGGCATCTCTCTTGCGTTGTGCTTCACGCTCTTCTAGCTCTTTTCTCCTTGCTGCAGCTTCGAGTGCTTTAGGTCTGCCAGAGGATGACGTCGAACTTTTCAAGCTCTGAAGAGAAGCTTTGGTCTGAAGAGATGGCTGGCTGGCTTTGCTCTTCAGTTGAGGTTGCGACAAGGTATCATGAAGGTTTGACGCGAGAACACTATTCGAAGGGTGGAATTGAGGATGCTGTGAGCCCATGTTGACACGGATCACCGTGGGTGCCTGCTTTGCCTTTCCAGCTGGTTCTTTAGCCGGTCGGACGGGCCTCTTGATCTCCCTAGCTTTCATAGCCGAGGATGGCAGTGCGGATCGAGGGACGGATGGAGGTGGCATCGAAATCGTAGCATCCGTCATTTCAATATCATCCGCCATCTTATCTTCAGATACTAGAGTATCTGACATTTCAATATCCGATGTAATCTGCGCTTTTGCTTTGCGAGGGCTGGCCCGAGTTGCTCTCGGGATATTGCCAGGAGTAGCCATGGCAGTTCGTTTCTCTTGCTCTTTTTGGGAAGCAAGCTGCTTCTCTTGAGCAGCAACCCGCTCCTGTTCTTCGCTGAACACTCGAGCTTTCTCTCGCTCCTTCTCCCGAGCTTTTTCGAGTTTTTCGGTCTGTTCAGCCAATCTCCGTGCTTCTTTAGCTTCCTCTTTCTTTCTTTTCTCCTCTGCCTTTTCCTTCTCAAGAGACGCCCTAGTTCTCTTTCCCTCCGCTCTTGTCGGGCTGTTTGTGCCTCCAGATGTTTGAGATTCACTTATTTGGCGAGAAAGATCGGGATAGGTAGGCTGAGCTTCCTGACGTAATGGCGAGCCCAGAGTTTCTGTAGAGAGACCAAGATGTAGGCCCAGTCTGGTGGTAGAGGGAGAGAGGAGAGATGATTTCCCTTCTGCGCTTATTGCTGCGCTGCTCGCCAAGAGACCTCTAGAGCTCTTGAGGATGGACGACAGCTTGTTCTTAACCTGCTTGAGAGGGCTATTGTTGAAGCCCCTCGAAGGTGATTTAGGTGTTGTCGGACGGCCGTCTTCTGAAACTGTCGCGAGTGCCGGATTAGACACAGAAATGGGTTTTTTCAAGGTATTTCCATTGTCCTGGTCCTGGTCGAGCATGGGGAGCACAGGAACAGACATTGACTTGTGATGTCCAAATGCGCTAGTACTCTTCTCAGGGACAGGGGGACGTTGAGGGGATATGGAGTGGCCAGTCTGCGGTCGTGCTTGAGCAATGCCGAAGTCTTGTTCACTAACTGTCTGTTTGCCAGAGACGCCCTCCATCACATCGGTTGAATAACTCTTTGGTAGTCCAGGACGCGGGCTTCGAAAATTCGAGGCATCATCGGGTGATCCAAGTGGCTGTATCCAGTCATCATCATCGTCCTCCTCGGGAAATGCGCCTGGTGTATTTGTTGTCTTCTTTGGTGGTGAAGACTCTTCTACTGTCGGTGCTGGCTGCTGAAGTGCAGCTGCTACTGCAGGTGGCTGTGATGTGGTAGGTTCGATTGCTGTTTTTAGAACTTGTGGCACAGTGGCTTGTGATTTACCCAGCTTATTGATCTGATCTTGGAGTCGCTGAGTGTATGTCTTGTTATGGGTTGCCGTTGTGTCCAGCTCTGCTTGCAGCTGAGTCTTTGGAGGACCAGGGAAATTTTCCACATCCATCTCATCATTTTCATCATCAGTGAGGTCATGGTTTGCCTGTCCCAAGCTCTTACCACCTGTAGGGCGATAATGACTGGTACGGTTTTGGTCCAGATGGCTAGTTCTAGAAACTCGGTTGCCAATGCTCTTGTGAGTGATGGGTTCTCGCTTAGGCAATGAGGCAAAGTTAAGGCTGTTTTTCCGAACGATTGGTCGGATAGGGCTAGAGCCATCGGATGGCGATCTCATGGGCTCGTCAAGAATATTCTCAGGTTCATCAACAGCGGCGTCTAGAGCGTCGTGGTCCATGTCCTCGGGACCATTTCCGGGTGTGGCACTTTC
The DNA here is from genome assembly GCA_022578795.1 of Xylariaceae sp. FL0255. Classification (NCBI taxonomy): domain Eukaryota; kingdom Fungi; phylum Ascomycota; class Sordariomycetes; order Xylariales; family Xylariaceae; species Xylariaceae sp. FL0255. The sequence goes on along the minus strand of MU388853.1, from coordinate 243,533 downwards.
CTCCGCATCATTGGAGGTATCGGCGCGAGGATGGGGAGAGCCAGCTGGTGTGGTACTTTCATGAAGCATAGCTTTCTTGGCAGGTGAGATTGCTGAGCCGATGTGAGCAGTGAAGCATTGGGTTGAAGTATTGGTGGGGTCAATATGTTGTTGCGGGCTTCTAGTCTCTTCAGATGTGGGAGAGATATGAAAAGCGACATGGCCAGGTTGTGTACTTCCTGGGGAGCTAAAGGGCTGTGTGGGTTCGTCTACATCCATCGCGTCTTGAGATTGGCTTCCATGATACCCAGAATCCATCATAGACTCGGGCTTCTTTGAAACCTTGGGCTTTGGAGGAGAGACTGGTTTTGCGTGACCCGCGGCATTCATGACCTTGGGAGGGGAGGGTGAGGGCTGCGGATCGACGGCAATCTTAATGCGAGGCGTGTTGGATCTGACATTGTTGGATATGGCAAAGGGGTTTGGGCCCCCTTTAGGCGTCGACGAGAAGATATTGGAAAGCGGCTACATGGATGGATTGGTTAGTCTGGCTATGTTTCTCTCCGCACAACACGACAAGACTCACGATGCGGGTTTCCCCAACAATTCCTTTCCGCACAGTCCGAGGCGTCTTGCCTCGCAGCTTTCCTGGAGTCTTGAAGATCTCTGCAACATTTCTAGAAGAGCGTAAGCAAAGGGCATGTATACGATTTCGCGATGCAGGGCGAGCGGACATTTGGTTCTCACTGAAGACTTCGGCCATATGTTCGTTCAACCAGTCGAAATCATTCTTAGCGGAAAAGGTGAACTCGTCGATCTCTGAATGGGCCAGATCCATGGCAGAAGATCTCTCTTCAGCGATCCATGGCGCAGAGCCGACCTGGATTCGCGATCGGGGTGCCATTATGGCGATTCTGTGGTGATATTTGCGTCCACGACGCGTCGATGATTGCTTCGAGTCGCGTCACGATAAGTCAGGTTAGAATCAATGAAGTCGGAGTGTGCGAGAGTAGAGGATTAAAGAATCAGAGCAGAGAGAAGTCGAGTCATAACAGAGATGGAAGCTATGGAAGCAGCGTTGTGCAACTAAATAAATGGAAGAACACGGGTGCTGGTGAAAGAAGTGTGGTGCAGTGTGGTGTACCCAGTGTGGTGTACCTAGTGTGGTGGGATACCAGCACGGGAAAGCTCTCATTGGCTGGTGCTCGGTCTTTGTAAACATAAAGCTTGGGCCATCTGTTGAGTGTTAGCCACACTCCATGTACCCACCTCCACAATCTACCTAGGTAGGTACTAGTCATGTTTAAAGACAGCAATGACCACTGCACACTGACCATAAAGGCACTCCATCAAGCACGGGACAATTCTGTCATATCAATTATTGACCTTGTCCGCCGACTCTCAGTTTTATTTACAGCGAAGTAGAGCATTCAGCCACCCGCCTCTACTTCCTTCCTTTTGGTGAGCCAGGCCAGTTTTGTCAATGCAAAGCCACCATTCACACCCGCCAGTTGTTAGCTTCCACAGCCCCTGTCAAAGTCATTTGCAATTAATTCAGCCAATCCAGCCATAGCAGTGGTCAAACCCGACCGGTCCCGTCCTGACCTGACCTGACCTGATTTCCCACGTGTCCCCTGGCTGATATTCCTACAAAAACGCCGAACAAACTCCATCTCGAGAGACAATGGAAGCCCTGTGGAAGCCACAAGCCCCCTACAAACCCGAATTCGGCGACGTCTCGAGATCCGCATAGTGCAATACCAGTTGTCGCTGCTGCTAATCAGTCTTTGTCCGCTACAGATGATCAAACGCAATGGATAAAAACCTACTCTCTCCTTGCGCCACTCCGTAGTGCTCCACACAATGTAGTAGCCCTCCTCATGCGTTTGGCTCAGGATTCGGGGGTGCATGATCTCGTCCTTCGTCAGCCAGAGCTTCAGCTTCTTGTGCCATCGCCACTGACGCTGATACCTAGGTCAAGTTAGTGATATATCTCCGCCCTCGCATGCGCATGGGATAGTTTACAGTTGCTCCGCCGCCATGTGCTGTTGAACATCTCCGGGACAGCTGTAGAATATCCACATCAAAGTCTCCTCATTAAAGTTGGAGATCTTGTTCCGTAGTGGCTGCACGTTGTTCACCTTGTAGCACTCTGGTAGCCGGAAATTAGGGATGGCCGGTCGAGGAGGGGTATCGTTGAATGGCGACCACACTTGTGTCGAGATCATCCTAAAACGACAAAGTCAGCACCATCACCCATGAGATCTAGTGATATATGAGAGGACCTACGTAGGAGATGTAAGATCGAGTCCCAGCGTAGCAAGATCCATGCCCGTGATGAGCGCATTGTAGTCGGGGTAGTTATTCATCATCGTGCGGAGACCTTTGATACCGAACTTATCAATTTCAGCCATCCCTGCTAAGGGATCGTGGACAGCTGGTGACTGTGCATCTTTTCCCTTGTCCTCTTTACCCTTGACCGACTGAGCTTCATTACTGCCGATTGCTCCTAGGGGATTTCGTCCGTCTGCTTGCGGCACGGAATTTTGAGGTGATTGAGAGGAGAGCGAGTAGTCAACCGCAGTGTCGTCGTCCAGAAATCCCGGGGGCTTCTGCCGAGCTTCATCGGCATTACCTCTGATAGCCTGTGTTCGCGAGATGTCTGCATGATCACTCTTAGTGCTTGGTAGTAGAACGACGGAAAATAAAAATACCTAGTCCGGTAGTGGTGTCAGGTGAGCGAGCATCTGTCGTCCGAGAGTTCGCAGAAAGAGCATTCAGCAGGCCGTTGCCAGCACGGGGACCTGGCATCGAGCTTCCTGCCGTACTTCCCTGAGCACCAAATCCAAGTGTTGACATCAAAGTGGAGCCGCGCTCCTGTCCAATCTCGCCTTCGCTATTTCGCAAGCTATTATTCAATGGCGGAAAGTCGTCGATGCTGTTAGGCTGGGGTTGAGCTGACTGTGACATGGTTGTTTGGTTGCCAAAGCGAAAGCCACTCTGATTTGCGCCCATTCTAGAAGACGAAGCAAAGAAGTCGTCTTGTTGACCTTGCTGGGAATGGGGGGTTGGTTGGTTTCGCTGAATCGATCCACCCATTGGGCGTCCACCTCCGTTCCAAAGTGAGGAAGGGTTTCCACTTGACATTTGAGGATTGTTTGAGAGTGATGGGAATTCGCTGTCAAATAGTTAGTGATCTTATCATAGATATCGATGTATATTGCAAGCCGGGAAAAGGGAGGACTCGGGGCAAGAGATATTGTGAGCAAACGAAAGTAAATAGTTCAGGATTGACAAGCAAGAAATTACCGGGCCAGAACAGAGGCATAAGATCCAGGTTCCAGAGCCTCTAGGGCTGTATCCGGAGACACAGACTCATTGGGGATGGGGGTGGGAGAGAGAGTCTCCTTGTCATCATCAGGAAGCTTCCAGGCTTGGGCTGACTTGACGATCTCTGAAAACGACAGATCTTTGGAGGCCGGCATGGCTGTTGAAGGACCGCTTGACTGAATGTGGATTTTGTGGACGAGTTTCTTGGATCCAAGCTTTCGGTGAACTGCTTTGTCCGGGACAGAGGCGTACTCGCCTCCATGGGGCTCTGGGGAGGGTGAACCTGCCATGTCGAGACGTGCAATCACAGGGAAATTGCGGATATACGCAGGCACATGAGAGATACAGCAGGAGTGATTGGCTAATGTCACCAGAAACAGAAAACAAGCTCTTTCTAGTCCGCAACAAAAAGGGCACCGGGAGCAAAACAAAGTTGTGTTGTTTTGAGAGTTGGGGTGGGAAGGGGAAAAAAGCAACAACAACAACAACAACAATGTGCGAGAGGCGGGGTAGGGCAATAAGTAAACAGAAGCACCTACGAGAGGTCTAACGAGGCGGTGGATTGTTGTGAAGCAACAAGACTCTGCGCGAAGCTCAAGTTGCCCCCCAACGGCCTGGAGGAGTTTTGAAGTGCATTTGCACCACCACCGCCGCCCATTGGTACATTGCTACCAAATGCCCATCCGCCGGCGTTGTTTGCTTGAGATGCAGATGCCAAATCAGCCCATTGTCTTAATCTTTCTTCCTTTTCTTCTGTTCCCAGGACTCTCATACCTATTTTCCCATTCGGTAATCGATTTGATGCTGCTCTGCCGGGCTGTTGTTGCTGTTGCTGGTTCCCAAAGCCTGCTGGCATCCCTCTTAGGGTCTGCGGTACCGCTCCTGAAGATGTGCCTGAGTTAGCCCGGCTCAGCATTCGGTTATGAAAGAGATTCATGTGTATGGAGGAGTAATATTCGAGGAGCCCAGCTGCTATTTGCGACGCGATCCATGTTTTCTGGGGGAGCACGACGAGGCTGAGATGGCACGGAGGCCACCAACTCTACTGCCACTGAGTCACCCAAGACGGTCTATTTATACACTCTATATCGGTCGCCTACATCGAATCAAGCTATCGGAGATGGTTCCAATTCGACAATGGGGTTCTCAGGGCGAGCGCATGGTAAAGGATGATAGTCGAGCGGCAAAGAGCTAGGGTACACGGAGAAGCGGCGGAGCAGGGAGAAAGGGTTTGGGACAGCACTACCTGGTCGTTGCATGGTGTGGACAGAAATTCAATTACGACCTGATACCAGCACGTCGTAGTTCTCGTTAGTTCGTAAAGGCTTCGGGTCCGATGGATTTATGGTGGTGAAGAGAGGTGTTTGAGCGATGTCAAGATGCTTCCAGCTCAATTCGTTCACTCATTCGTCAGCCCCACTACGCTGTCTTTTTGGGCGAATAGGGCCTTCCAGAAAACCCGCTATTTCAGCCTTGCATATCCATCTGTCTCTAACCTGACCTTTTTGACTCTTGTATGTACTTGCATTCCGGCTTACACATATGAATGCACCAGTGCTTTGAATTCACACATGTAAGAACTCAGTTCTTTTTCATCATCAGATCAATGTGCACATTGCATATCATTGATCATCTTTTGGTTGTATCTGATCTGCCTTGTGTTTAATAGGCACGTGTCATTATATCGGTCCTTGTCACCACGACTTTGTCAACTATAGCACGTAGCAACCATTGAATACAGAACTCTCTTGAAGATATGTTGTTTACAGACTTGTTAATTCTGAGGTAACTCAATGCATCATCAAATAGTCTATCACCAGAGCATACAATACAATTATGACAGCAGTGTTTAGTAGCCCTCAATTACAACCCTTCTCTACTCCATCGAGGATAGCCATTAGGTACGACACACAACACTTAGAACTTCTATCCGAAAGTCACACCTAACCTGATGTATAACACAATTCAAGTAACTGATTATGGCAATGACCAATGTAGAAAGTTAAAAATCTGACCAAAGCTAAAAGGCGGAAAGATCCATACGGTTGAGGCTGGGAAAGGTTGGTATTGACGCCAAAAGTAAAACTGCTACCAACCACCTCTGTTGTCTTTCTCTTGTAGATAGCATAAGAAAGAAGAATAGATGCTCTTTGCTTCATCAAAGATTCCACGGCCGCCTCAATGAATAGTGACGACCTAAATTAACATTTCCGTGAACAGCCGGTTCTGAGATCACATCTGAACTTACTACAGACCATCATCCTCCCTTTTCGTGCTGAGCATGGAAATCAAACGTATTAGAATACACATCAAAAGCTAGGCAAGAGTGCATGAAAGCTACTGCGTTCCCTCTCAAAGGTGGCTGGATATCTGTCAACCTAAGAATTCAGGCTGCCAAGTAGACTCCGTTCGAAATCGATTCCATGCAGCCCCCGACCAATCAGCACTACTTTACCTGTTTTCGCGCTGCTGTCAGCCTGCGCCCCATCTAAGATTTCAAATATCTCCCGGACACCTTGGACGATCTTCACGCTTCCATCCTCAAACACCAGGCGTGACTTCAGTCGATGTATCTCGAAAAGAGCTCGTGATGTTGTGTTTGGTACCTCATTCTCCCAGAGGATGGATCTCAACCAACTATCCATAGCATCGAGCTGACTTGTGGCAAGTATGGGTATGTCAAAAGAAACTGTTGATATGGTCTTGGAAAGAGTCAGCATGATTCAACTCAAGCAAGAGATCAAGGGCGAGGAGACGAACAGGGTCGAGATGACTGTGGCCCTTCTCTGTATTATCTAATGTCTCGACCTGGTCGTAGGCGTGAAGGTCTAGCAACACCCCCTCTAATTGCGGAACCATACTCTGTTTGGTGACATGGATCTTAGCGAGGCCGTTGATGGCTTGGATACGGGCTTTGACATGTTCTAGCTCCCCAGGGCTGACGAGGTCTGATTTATTGATGACCAACACATCGGCGTGTGATATCTGCACATGAGCGGTCGTCATCAATGGTCCACTGTGATGGTGATCCTCGTGGCCTTCAACTTTTCCCGTAGGGTCGTCAAGACTATACAATATGTTTTTTGCATCCACCAGGGTGACAATGCCATCGAGGTAGATAGTACTGCCAAGTCCATCGTCAACCCAGAACAAGGGCGCGAGGTTTCCCGGGTCGGCAAGACCTGTAGTTTCTAAAAGAATGTAGTCGAAGGCCCCCTTCTTCTCCATCAGAGATTCGATGGCATTGACGCCGGAATCCCTACACTCAGTCAGTATTTGTTCAGATAATTGTTTGAGAGAAGAGGTACTTCACAGAGCAGCATATGCAGCCATTTCCGACCTCAAGCCACTCCTCGACTTGTTCGCCATTCTTATTCACGGTCAGAGACTTTTCGATATCGAGAGCTGGTTTCATGTCAGAAGATAGTCTGATGGAGTGCGGACCGGGGCTCCGTCATACAATCGCCAAATTCATTCATGATGACGGCAATCTTCTTTCCATGGCGGGCAGTCAAGATATAGTTCAGGAGCGTAGTCTTGCCAGCTCCTAGATAGCCTGGAACACTCTTGTTAGGAGTTTTGTTAGGCATATGCGAGTATCCAGCATTTACCAGTAACAATGGTTATAGGCACCTTAAGCGGCCGCTCTTCGTCAGGTATAGGCCCTGCCTCAACAAGCTCTGGAGGGGCATCGTCGTCGATATCCATAGCAGGAAGCGTCCACCACCAATGGGATTTCAAAGAGACCGAAGAGATAGATTACTGGTGAAATGGAAAAGGAATTCAAGCTATTTGGTCTTCGCACATAGTAAGATAGGGTTGTTTTATGAACCTGTTACGAGATACCTAGGTAGTGATTGACATGCCCTTCTTCCATTTGGTCATCCGAGCCATACGAGCCATACCGCACCTACCCGGCAGTGCCATTCTCAGGCTCTCAGCTAATAATAAGGTCTTATTAACAAGGTACGGTACGGATTACCAACAGTATCAAACGCCATACGCGCTAGGCCTCTCCACTCATCCCGGGGCCCGTACCTTAAGCTCTATCTGCTCTTGGGCGCTTGGAGGTACATAGCGCCAATCATTGCAACCTTTCCTTCAATAAGTCTCAATCCGCAAACAACATAGCACCCACACACAATACACACGGCAAGTTGTCTTCGCCCATATACCCAGCATCGACATCGGCGCCGCTCGAGTCAGTCATGTCGTCGCTGGCTCAGGGTTCACCGCGCCTCCCCAGCCCTCCACCGCCTGCTGAGATCCAGCTTGGCCCCAAGTCGCCTGGCTTGGGCAAGAATGCCGCCCGCCATGCGCAACAGCTAGAGCAGACCGCCGCCGATGCGAATGCAAAGCGCCGTATACATCCTGGCACCAAAGCAGAGGATATGGCTGCTGGTCCGCCGCTGGTCCCGCTTAATGAGGTACCTACTCTTCCCTTCTTTCTGTCTCTCTTGTCTCCATGGCGATGACAACAATAACTTACAACCCCCAAAGCTCGACTCGGCCTTCCAACTCCAAGAACATCTCGCCGCCCTTCACTACCAACATACCGCCTCCAATACCACCCCCATAACCCGTGCAGCAGCTGCCCAGATGACCCAGCCGCCTCCCGGTATAGACCGAACCCTATGGCTGTACGAGCTGTGTCGCTTTCTCATCGCCCACTGCAACGGCCTGATCGTCGGCTTCCTCTTCGACTCACCCCCTTGTTCGTCTGCCACATGTCCCGAGATGCGCGCCTCCGAGTGGCAATTCCTGTGCGCCGTACACGACCAGCCTAAGAGCTGTTGCGCCATCGATTACTGCTGCCACACCCTTGACTGGGCCGCCAACGTCGTCACCAACCCCAAGATCTTTCCCAGCCGATTCGTTCTCGTCTCAGATAGTCACGATAAGAGTGCCATCCTCAAGAACCTGATCAACGTCTTCCGACGCCTACACAGAATATTTGCACATGCCTGGTTCCAACACCGAGGCGTCTTCTGGTCCGTCGAGGCACAAACCGGACTGTATGCCTTCTTCAAGACTGTCTGCGACATGTATGACCTCTTGCCCGCTGAGAATTACAAGCTTCCTCCTGAAGCCGAAGGTCTAGAACCTGAGGCTCCCAACCCGGACGAGAAACGCCATACAGTCACTGCCATCGCGAAGCCTCCTTCGAATCACAGCGATAGCTTTGAGCATGACGACGACCGACATAGTCTACAAGCTCGTAGAAGCAATACGGCTAGACATTCGAGCCGCCCGTCCACCGGTAGCGCTGTCACAACTGTCATCGAAGAGCGCGAAGATGAGCACTCAGAAGTCACTGATAGGATGAGGGACATGCGCATTTCGGCCCCGGAGATTGTAGAGGAGGAGTCCGAAGTCGAGGTGCCTGTCATTGTCGAGGGTGGTGTGATGGAAGAACCGACACCCACAACAGCGCACCAAACGGGCTTACCCGACCTTACAGCAGACAATCATATAGAGACAAAACCTACAAGTGACCAAGCAGAGGAACAACAAGAGTCAAGCAGCGTGGCACCTGAACGCGCATTGCTCGATCACAGCATACCTGAAGAGAACAAAGCTGAAGAAGTCGAGCCGACAGCCAGTGCTGGCTCCCCCACTGAGCCCATTATTTCCACAGTTGAGGTTACAGAAGAGTCAGACGGGGAGGCTGAACCTGCTTCTGAAAAAGACGAGAACGCGGGTGCGGCGTAGGGTCCCAAAGCCCGCCACGGAGCCGATATATCAGATGTGGACGAGGTGATTCAACAGGCCCGAGCACTGGGACGTCAGATACGGCGCGCCAAAACCCGCCGCCGCGCTACTCCACCAGTGATCGACGAGAACCTAGATGCGAAGCGCATCATCGAGCGCACACGGGAGGTTACTAGCAGATTGCGGGCGAGCCAGGCCAAGCGGCTCAGTTAACGATACCATACTTACATAAGCCGGGTTGGTGTGGGTGTCGGGATAGAGGCATCATATTCGTCTCTCATCCCAAAAGTGGTTGGTAACATTATGACTTGAGAGAGGCGTGACTGGGCTTGGCAGGCTGTAGATATGGGTCTGTTTGTCTGTCTACCCTTGTGTATAAACAGTTCAGCATGGTGTGTATAGGATTAGCAAGACGAAAGGATAGGGGGATTAACGTTGACGTATGTAGGTAAAAACAGGTTTGATACCTCTTGTATGAAATACGGTCTGATGAATCATTCTTATATATCCTCATGCGTTTTCACCCCTCTCAGAGCATGTTGACTCTGGATGTAGGTAATGATCAATGACGAAACACTCACTTGCACGACTCACGGCGGCAATTCCATCATCTCATGAGGTTCTAGTATTCGTAGTGTAGGCATTCAAGCAATAAGGCCGGATCCCTCTTGACTTGGCAGCAAGGCGGCTGCTGTGATGGGCTGCAGGAGGGTAGTATATTCACGCTACCGAGAACAAGGACATACACATACTAGGTCTGTGCCCCCAGCAAGCGAGGCCGTTCCTCGTCTGTGTGGGGTGATCATCGTCAGCAGACGGACAGACGGACGCGAGATGCACACTATGGATGCACAAGCACGCACAGACAGTTTACTCTGCAGGAGGTGGATGTAGTTCTTCATCCACCTCCCCGGTCTGTCGGCATAGCTAGATCTATTCACGACTAGGGTTGGGCATGTCAATTGTCAAGAATAGCTCTTCTAGCAAAGTAATAAAAATCAGGGGGTATATTCGAGTACTGGATCTAAGGCTTCTCTAGTAGATGAGCCAAGGCCATGAGTTAGATCTAACAAGATAGGCCTGTACTTCTTCAATCTCCTCTTAGATGCCCAGTGGCCAAAACGTGACAATAAGCTACGAATAAGCTGAAGGGTCTGCTGCAACCATCATTGCAGGCAGCGTATATACTTTAAAGTTCCACGGCATGAGAGTAGGTGGGTTTGTTTGCTTGGTGATGGCGATCATGCACAGAGAGCCGCAGAGACCCTGGTCATGCATGAATGTGCCCATGATCATCCAGTCCCAGACCATGACGCGATTCTGGGGAACGTGATCGCTTGTGTTTCAGACCCCAGTCTGCAGATGCAGGACCGGGCATCATAACACGCCGTGATATTGCTTAAGGTCAGACTATCATCTCAAAATGCTTCAGATGGAATGGATTGCTTCATCGTCGTCATTTATATTCTCCGATGGCAAGCAGAAGTCCTCGATAGGGATACCAGATCACTAGATTCGGGCGGCGATCAATATCTACCAGGAACATTCTTTCCTTTGCCTTGCGTTGTAGGTGTGTTGGCGGTGGGCGATTCGACGGGCGATATCAGGGTATCGTCGTGCTCGACGCGCATCTTGGAGAATATGGAGACCATTTCTCGAATTGCCTCCGTCTCCTGTGTCACTGGATTACCGTTTCGCTCGTCAGCGAAGGCGCGTATGCTACGAAGAGTTGGGTTCAGTCCCTCATCATCTGGAAGCCACCACTGCTCGCATGTCGGGTCACGGAAGAGCTGGGCCATTCGAACTCGCAATTTGATATGGAAGATATTTCTAGTAAAACACAAATTCAAGTGTTAGTAAGTTTGAAGCGTTGACGGTTTCTTAGAAACAGGCTCCGGGATTACAAAGGAAATGGCCATATCACACTTACCCTTCTCTCTCTAGATCTGCATACCTCCTTCTGATCCACATGTGATACTTCTCATCTCGGAGAAGGAATATGACTGCCAACGATAGAGGTGCTTGCATCATCGTGAGTGCACCATTCGGGGTGGTTGGGAGGAGTCTGAGGGATTCGACCGCTTCACAAACGTCCAGAGCCACCCTTTTTATTTCTTCCGGCGGCTCTTCCTGAAGTGCCAGCCCTTCTTGGCTCTTGTGCATTAATATGAGAGAGTTCCATTCCTGTAGCAGAATGGTCGTCGAAAAAAGAGGAGCTTTGAATAAGTGGCCTGGCTTGCAAAAACCCATGACCTCGTCCTCTATGGAGCGCCCTTCTTTTGAGATTTCCGATTCGTCCACGTAGAACCTTGGGTCCTTGAGAATAGGGCTAAGTTCATCCCTGTACTCGAGCAGTTGTTGGGCAACCCGATTATGCTCAGCCTCGAAGACTTCTGTAGACATCTCGCCTCTTGTATTCTTTCCGAACAAACGTGTCATATCCCAAGACATCAATCTCAGGGCTGAGGAATGACTTTCAGTAACCCAGATAACGTCGTCCGGGTTCTGTGCTACCCTTTCCCTACTGTTCTCCACGGCGGCCGTAAGGAATTCTCTCGGCAAAGCTGACTCAAGGCCCCCCATCATAGCTCCAAAAATATCGAACCGAACGTACCATGTTAATAACGATCGACTTGTTGGCGAATTCATGATGTTCTCTGGGGTATAAAGGAGTGTCAAAATCTCAAACGCAGCTTTCTGATGCCCTGTTAGATTGACCCAATCACCTAAGTATTCCTAAGCCTGACTGTCAGTAGAACCCTTGACAAATGCCCGCAAAGCCACTGCCTCGTACCTCGATTGTGGCAAGCTGTAGAACAGCAAGTAAAATGGGAAGTTTGTTTTTTGCTCCATGCTTGAGGCTGCTTATCAGTAATGTAACACTCTTATTGTAGTATCCCAGAAAATCTTCTATCTTTCCATTTGGGTTTCGAATCGTGTAGTGATAAGCCGCAAATCCGACTAGGGCATAAAGTAGTGGCTCGCTCCCGTCGCGGGCGGCTATTGTAGGCAATATCGAGTTGTAAAAATTGTCTGGGTCATTGGGCAACCCGTAAGTATAGAAGGTAATGTTCCGACAGAAATAAGCTAGGTAAAATTGTAGGTCTTTGGTGAGATGCGACCATTCTGTTCGGATAGGGCTTTGCAGTTGACTAGAATCGGAAAGTTGTCCAGCGACAGCAAAACTCGCAACTGTACTTGTGGATATTGTAGATGATGAGCCTTTGCTGCCATCCTGAGACGGTGTTTCCGACCCGTGTCGGATCGATGTCTTCCGAAGACTGAGCGACGATGATGTGCCTTTACGACGTAAGTTCTTTCGTAGTCGTGGAGTCTGAGTCGGGGTCTCCTCCAGTTCTTCGTCATCGAGGATGGATCCTAGTACTTGATCCCTCTCTGCATCCTCCCCATCGTCTAATGATGATTCTGGAGTCGTCGCTCCGCTTTGTGAGGTCACTTCTTTCGGTGTGTTGGTTCCCGCTGATCCTTTGGGCGCTGGTGGCTCAGGATACATACAATCCCGATTTCCCTTACGGCAGCCTAGGAGAGTCAGTACCGACATGATGCTATTGTATGAGAGAGTTTCTTACGATCACATATGGGTCGCGCTTCATCACACTATGTTCAAGGTTAGCGAGATTGTTGAGTTTTTGTAAATACGTCAAACCCACCTTAACTCGCCTACTTCGACATGTATAGCACCCAGACCGTGTTCTTCGATGTTTGACGTGGTCTGGCCCCTGAACCGATTTTTTCCGGCTTCGACTGCTCGAAGGCGGGGGTTTGGGAGGTTGGAACGAACTTGCTTCAGGGAAGCCAGAGAAGTACCCGAGATTTTGATACGGGTTAGTAAAGGGTACAGGAGGGTTCAATGTTTGCGTGGGCGACTGCTGATGTTGGAGCTGTGCATCCTGGATTTCTGCAGAGTTGTCGCCGGATAGCACGTCCACGTCCGTGAAAGAGGACGAAGGTAGTTGGTAGAAGCCACTCATTGAAAAGTTGGCAGACCGAATACCCCTCTGGAGCGATGCCGAACGATTCGTCTCTTTAATACAGTGTTGGTTCTTCCCTTTCGTAGTCGAAGCTCCTCCTACAGCCCCTCAGGGATCTGCAAAACCCCTCCAGCGTAATGAAGGTTGAACAAGAGCGCGGCAACTTCCGGCTACGGAAATGAAATAACAAGGTGTTCAGTGGCTTTGGCGCTAAAGTCATGAAGTTTTTCCGTGTTGTGACAAAATCCAACCTGTTGCTGAATAGATCAAAGTCGGTTCGCAGGTTTGGGAGCTGCCAACAACCTACGAACATCCAATGGAAGCTGTCAAGGAAATGAACACGGACAATTTCAGTAACTGAGCGTGGCGCCCGTTGTGTCGAACCGCCCTGGCACTTGTCGACTTGGAGAAGGAAGGATGCGTGCGTACAAATACAAGAGACAGCCAAACTGGCGGTTTTAAGTAAAGCTCCAGCGAAACTCGAAGTTCACCTGGAAGTAGAGAACCTTTTGGCAGCTCCCGAAATGCAATGGCTTTCTTCCAGGCCCACGACGGTGAAGGTCGTCGGAGGTAGGGGTGGGTGTCCCAGTCCAGAGGGAGAGGCTGCGGGGGTTTAGCGGTTTACCTTGCAGCACTCCTTCGACGTTACAGCTCGCCCTATGAGGATAAGTCCCGTTGAAGATCGGATGAAAGGGCCTTGACTATCAGTGTCGCGGGGCTTGCTGTGCAACAGGTAGTCAACGCCTTGTGCTTTGCGTCTCATTCGACCGAAAGAGAGAGATAATACCTAAGTCCGCTTAAAAAGCTAATACCACCACTTCGGAGAGCCCCTCAACGGACGGAAGCAGTTCGCCCTCCTCTGAAAAAGATTTGGAAGGATTGCCAGCATTATAGGCGCTGTCTCTGCGATACGATCGATCGCCTTTGCGAGTAGCCACTGTGAGATACTTCTGCAATAGGCTTGGTCGACCGCTCTATCCCTTATTAGTGTACTGTTTGAATCGTCCCTGTTCTAAGGTGCATCCGGCCTTGGAGACTAGTGCTGCAGTAGGTACTTAATTCCAAGATTAACTGCATACATGTATCCGTAATATGCCGCGAAGACGTAGTTGTGTGGGCGGGGGGATGAGCAGGGTTTAAAAACACATTCCTCCATTTTAACCTCAACGCGTGGCAGGATCTACTGCTAGGGTACGGAGTATTTTACTGCCCTGTGAAATTGTTTTTGTACCTGACTGCGTAGAATCCGGCTTAATTTATGTAATTATCCAAGATGATTGTTGTCTATTACCAGATCATCTACGCATAGTGATTGCTTTGCTCAGATCAGAGGTAGTCATACATAAAGTAATGATTTTAGGTTATCTTGAATTATGTGCACACCTCCTGCCTACCAGGTAGTCAGTCATATTGGAAGATACATGTACTTAGCTGTCAGACAGTCCGCCAAGAAAGAGAGGTCTTTTTTCGGGGCTATCTCGAGGCACTAGCCTAGAACAGCAGTTTCGATTCATGTGGCAACTGCAGATGTAGCAGAGCAACAAATCAGCTGAGCAAGAGTTGCTGTTCCTGCCGGAAGGTCTAAGCGCTGAACAGGGGCTTAAGAGCCGGGGACTTGATTAGGACTAGACTTGACGGACAGATAGCTCGAGACTGCGAACTGTCGGGGCCAATTCTCAATCTCAATAGGCGCCCCAGCCACAGCTCCCACTCCCTCGACACTATCAATTACTTCTTTAAGATGTAGCGTCCTCTTGGCTATGAAGCTCGCTCAAATTCTATTTCAGCTTGTCCTTACGTCAGAACGTCATTGACGCCACTAAGATCTCCCTTACTTAACATGGACGGAGGATATAGGGAAGTTGTCATAAGTCAGGAGGTCTCTACCAAGAAGATACAATCTCAGGGACCACGGCCCCATTCAAGACCCCGAATCCAAATAGTTGTATAGTATGGCACTGTCCCTCATGATGAACTTCTGTGGCTGCCAGATAATATATGTTGGTATGTTTGATCTTCGACAATACATACGTATTTTAGAATTGAGCAAGGGGCATTCACTTCACAAATGCTTTAGCTGAAACATCCTTGACTGTGTAATTCAGCTGGTACATACAAGTAATAACGAGCTGTACCATATCTCCAGCGCATTATGTTCATTATTATCTGCTCTAAGCTTCCATCGCACAATATAGTCGATCCCATGACCATACAGGAAAGATTGCTCCTGTACCTTTTCACATGAAAGCTTGTCGCGTACGAATCCTTCACAACGCAACGGAAAGGTATTTGCCTCAGCGACCCTGGTCTATATTTCGCTTGTAAAAGGAGGGGATCAGTCTTTGCGCACCCCTTCATATCTGACAAGAAACAGAGTATAGTATTGCATCTTTACATTGTGGGGAGAAGGATCTCAAATCAAAACTCAGACAGTAGTCGCACAGTAAGGGCAACGATGTTGTGGGCACATGGTAGAAATGATGTTCTTCGTGTGTTGCAGAGCAGTCAAGCGTCTGGGCTAGAGAAATTATGTTTCATCAACTAACCAATTATTGATGGAGATGTCACGCGAATACATGCATCAGATATGTACTTGAGTAAACATAAAAATAGACTGACCAATCAAATGCCAGAAAGATTATATTGAGAATTTTATTGTATGTTTTCCTAAATCAGTCATTGATTACAAACACAATGAAAATCTGCATTTCACCAGGAGATACAATCTTCATTCCTGAATGCTCCAGTCTTTATTGTATGGGACAAAGGCCCTCCTGTTGCCCTTGGAAGATTTAAGAAGTTCTGGATGTCAGATCTGATATAATCGTGCCAAAGGGGCAAGAACTTGATTGCGGGGGTTATCTCTCAGGAGTTAAGAGGATTTGAGGTGAAGCCTACGGCCACCTTAACCACACATGGTGCATCTAAAGTGACTCTTTCATGGAGAGTCAGATATACAGGCAATGCAGGGTGCGGAGATTGAGTCTAGGAAGAGTCTTTGGATATATACTAGAGTGAGTAGTTGTTACTATGACTTGTTACTCCGTACAGAGTTGGATGGTCTGACAATACATATCTGCATACCACTAGTGACTACTATCACGTGCCTGATACTGTTTTATGCAGCGTGGCTCATCGTATGTTCTTCTTACAACAACTATTCCTGTGTAGACCACTTGACTTCTTATGAATACGCCATGTGCAAAGAGCTTCCTTGCATCGTAAGGTTTTCCATACGTGGGCTATATGGGGTGGTTCATCATGATCCTTCCAAGGACATTCCCATAGGGGCGAACGCACAGGAATATTGGGAGATTATAAGTGGTTACAAGGTAATAATACGACATCTTGTGCATGTCAAGGAAGTAATTATCTTTGGGGCCAAAACCACCCATGTCAAAAGCCCTTGTCACCAGTCGCCCTATCCATTCAGGACTAGCACACCGTTCTTCTCCGTTGCGCCAATGACCCCCACATATGCCGTGATCACAGAAGAATCATGGTTTTTCCTGTTTCTCAATGATGTGCACGCAATTCTCAGCCTTCAGAATCTCCATTCTTACAGATGTGCTCATCACTGCCACACGTGACTTCTTTTGCTTATAGTAGTACGCAGATCTAATCATCTGACTTTTTGACTTCCGAAACATTCAGAGCAGATGTGACCATATGTCTTGTACGGGGTAAGAAGTATATCCATAGAGACTCCGGAGTTCTGTGGTAGCCATGGAGATTGTACTTCTACCCTATTCAAACACGTATAGCGTGGAGGGAGGTTTCAAAGCCTGGGTTGTCCGTTATTGAAGATCTTTGCCATACCCTAGACAAAATCGAGATTCGACTGTAACTGCATCTATTCTACTGACTAGGAGGTTGTAGATCAATACCACATGGCAGAAAAGGTGCAGATGAGACGGTTCATAACTAGGGTCTTACAAATGCCGAGTGGTTTATTAGGCGTATACTGGCTTGGAAATCCTTGTGATGCACGAGTGAGGATTGCCAGGATAGGGGCAGGAATACGGCCAAAATTCCCAGGCGCCACGATGCCCCTTGACTGGATGCTAGTTACCGGCCAGCGATCCCGGCCAGCCGTTTGGGTCCCAAAAGCTTTGTTCTTCCCAAAGATGCGGGATTTATCACTGTGACGATACACAGAAGGATGAGGCCCCTGGTTGGAGCGGGCGGCCCGCTGTCTACTACTACGTGCCAGTACTGTAGCAATAATAGGGGACATGTTTCACTGGCTGATAGAGGCAGTCCCTGTCCAAGATCAGACCGAATAGAGTTGAGTCGATGGCGAGTTCGTTGCTACCCATTCCTGAAATACCCCATAACCCATAGTTCCAGGATCATCATTCCCAGTCAGCAAGATCCTTTCTAGAGAAATATTCAGCTCATCGATCCTCTTCGCTCTTCGGGCGAGGTACAGAGTAACTTACGAAAACATACAAAACCATGGAGAATGCGTAATGCTCTTGATACTATAGTAGCCGTGTGTTAACAGTCCAGCAGGACAATCTCCGATATGGATTCATACCAATACAAATGCAAACACAGAGAAATGAGCATACATAGTTCTTACCAGGTAAAAGATTGCCATCTGATAGCGTACGTACATGGGCTAGTATGTACAATTCGCCACTCCGCTCTGTCCTGCACATTTCATGGCATGCACAGGAGTTCTCCCTTGAGCAGCTGAAGACAATACGGTTCTATAATCCTATGGCTGGGATCGCATACGAAGACGGGTGTTGTGGCATGGCACTACCAGCCGTTGACACATGCATCGCACCCCTTGCTGCTGCAGCTTTAGCATGTGCATTGGGCCACTTTAATAAACGCCCATCAGATCAAAGCAGAAAAGGACCCAGGCAGAGTGCTCTCGCGAGTATCCAATGAGAAGCAAAGTAGGCAAGAGTCCCGATATCTCCGGCATGTTCCATACGAGACGTGCCCGTTGATGGCGCCATTACTTATAGGTAAGAATAAACGGGGAGAGGTAAGCCTTCGATGGATCGTGAATGGAATGAAGGCCGAAGTCAAGCGTGAAGCTTTCTGATGAAGTCTCATAGAAGATCTGTAAAGATTGGTTACTCACTTTATACGTACTCTAGATAAAGGGGTGCAAAGAAAGGTGCTTCTTTCAAAACTACGGTACCGGAAGACCCCACCTAACAAGTTGTTACGCTGGTGCAGCGTGATAAAAAGAAATGCGAGTGCGCAGAGTCCTCAAAGTACCGTACATAAGAGTTACATAGAATACTACAGATCCACCTCTTTATTGATCTTGATTCGAAAGAGCTGTCGCCTAATTGTCCTTGCGATGATAACTGACGTAAGGCAAGACACCTAAAAACGCAGCTGCCTCTACTCCGCCGGCCACTGTGGAGAACTTCGGAGTACTTCGGAATGGCTTGCTTAGCAAACCTTTGCCTTCACATGTATTGATAAATACAGGACAAAAATAATGAATTCAAACGATCATTGTTCATATATATTCAGCATGAAGACGGCCGTGGTCACGTGGGCTTAAGGTCCATGTTGTGACCCCTGATTCCTCATCTGTTTTTTAAGTGTCTCAAGATTGTTTCGAAACGAAATGTTTCCCTACTAATGAAATCATCAACACCAAGACGCCGCAGTAATCTTGTTCATGTAGAAACTTTGTAGTTGTCAAGCTACTAAACTTTTTTTTGAAAACAATGATCTCATATTCTTGAAGAAAAGGAGAAAATTTTCTTGCTGCAGCAAGAGACTCGTCGCCTACGGTAATCCATTGCGGTGTCGCTAGTCAAGCCCCATACTCCTACTTATTAGTCCGTCGTTCCTTTCACCACAATTTCTCCCAACAAAATGGACGCATCGCCGGGAGCAATGCTGCCAACAGATTCAGCCGCGACAGCAGCAATAATGGGTCGATCAATACTGAGCGAGCTTAACCTAGACGCTAGCTCGTTATTCGTGCTCGTCATCACTGTTTGCGCTTTTATGATCCCTGTGCTCATAGTCTTGCCACCCGTCCCCATTCGCAAGACCGATGCGCTTTTGCAGACGCACTCCTTAGCCGGCCTGCGCAAGGTCAAGAGTAATCTCATTACGCAGTATGCGCCCAATCACGGGCCCAAGATTGGCAAACCCGATGCCGCAATCCAGAGTCTCTTGATATACCCTGTCAAGTCCTGCCGCGGCATCGAGGTGACGAGGAGCCGAGTCTTGCCACAGGGTCTCGAATTTGACCGTTTATTCACCTTTGCTCAGCTCAAGAGTCCATCGCCAACCTCTCTGGACTCAACGAGCGCGAACAAGAGCGAGTATAAATGGGCCTTCGTCACGCAGCGACAATTGCCCCTTCTAGCGACCGTCAAGGTTGATCTCTGGCTGCCGGATGAGATGAAATTGCGCAGACAGTCCTTGAAATGCCGAGAAGCCTTTCTCATCCTGCGGTTCCCGTGGAAAGAGACTGGATGGCGCGGTGTGCTGTCCTCCGTTCTCGCCAAGCTTGGTCGGGGCGCAGCTGCTGAGCCCGAGAGGGAGATTTTACTTCCTATAGATTTCCCCTCAGTAGCTGAGATCAAGGAAAAAGGTTACACGTTCGAAAATATCAAGATTTGGAATGAGGTTGCTACTGCGCTCAATATGTCCGCCGAGCTCCCCGAAGAGCTGCAGCTCTATCTTGGCGGGAGCAGCAAGTTGGGACTGTTCCGAGTCGACCCGGGAAAGCTACGAGAGGTTTATAGAACTGCACCGACGAAAGAGGTTGCGGGCTATCAACCAGTGACGGGGTTCCAAGACGCCGTGAGTATTTAATCACGACCTTAAATATCACCTGGACTAATAATAGGGGGGGTAGTTCCCGCTTCACGTGATGAGCCTTAGTAGTATTCAGCAACTAAGCAAAGAGGTGCCTAAGGACGATGATCTGAAGGAACTCGACGTTCGTCGATTCCGAGCCAACATCATTCGTAAGCTTTTGAGAACACCGATAAAATTCACATTAGTGCCATTGTCTAATTTTATACCTTGTAGTCACCGGGTCTGAAGCATATGAAGAGGAAACATGGAAGAGAGTGCGCTTCCAGCCAGGAAAATCCAGCTTGCACAACGACGCTGTATTTGACGTCTCTTGTCGGACGGTGCGGTACGCTTGAATCATGTCCCATGAAAGCTTTCGAGTTGACTAACACACTTCAAAGATGCAAGATGCCCAATGTAGACCAAGATACAGGCATGAGACACCCAAGAGAGCCGGACCGAACCCTGCGAGCGACGCGGGAAATAGATGAAGGCGCCAAAGGCCACGGATGTCTCGGCATGCAGATGACGCCACTATTCGAAGACGCCAGCATTGTTAAGGCAGGTTCTCGATCAGGTCTTCTGGGTGACAATAGTGACGACGAATATAAGCTCTCGACGTGGGTCGAGGTCGGAATGGCACTGGAAGTTGAGCAGAGAGGTAATCATAAATACATACCGCAAGGCTCCTGACAGGCTTGGACTTCAGGTAACATCGTGAACTAGACAAAATAGCGGACTTAGCAGGTCTTTGTAGCATATGCACATAGAGTACTCTACATATAATAGTACACATCCAAGCTCAGGATAACGTTCATGGTGGGAATATGACATGGCTTGTGATATATCATGAAGCGTTACATGACAAGGATCACCAACCACCAAGTAGTGGAGCGAGTCAATGGTACAAAGATACAAAAACTTGAATAGGAATGAATGATTTCGCGTTGCAAAACATCCCGCGCCTCCTAGGAAGAAGGACAAAATATGACAGCCTACCCTCCTCGTCCAGCTAAACCTACTACCTGGCGTATCAATCCACTGCCAAATCGTCATTGAAGATGTCCGGGCCTGTTCAAATATATGCGCCGCCTGGTATCACTCCATAAGCATGGTCCCGTCTCCTATGACAAATCCGATCCAACGGGCCAGTACCGTCTATAAACACATCCATGATCGTCATCATCATTATTATAACACACAAGCACACAATGAGGTTTCATTTGCCCCCCATCATCGATATATAGGCATGCGACAAGTTTACTTGAAATCCGCGGCTGTCAGCGCTTGCACCATACTCGTACCCTCGGAGAAGCGAGTGCGGAAGATACGGTTCGCGTTCTGGAACATGCCGTCCTTGAGCGAGACGACGATGAACTGGGAGCCCTTGAACCGGGTCTTGATGAGACGGCCGATGTTCTGCGTATGTGACAAATCCAGTGCGGCGTCGACTTCGTCCAGGATGTACATTGGCGCCGGCTTGAACTGCAGGAGGGCCATGATGAGGGAAAGGGCGACGAGAGACCTACATTTTGGGGTGATGTTAGTGTGGCGCCTCATAAAAAGAGTGTAAAGAAGTACTGACCGTTGACCACCACTCAGCTCTGTTAAGCTTTGCTTCCACACCTTGCCCAGGCACACCTTGACCTCAAGACCCTCGTTGATCGTTTTCCCTTCCGGAGGATCTAGTTTGGCAAAACTGCCGCCAGGAAGCAAATCGGAGAAGATCTGTCCAAAGTCGCCATTGACCTTCTCCCACGTCTGCAGGAGGGCTTTCTTCTTGTAATCGTCAAGACTGACAATGGTCTCTTCAATCTTACTCTTGTCACGAATAACCGTTTTCATCATTTGCTTCAGGCCAGCCTCCTTCTTCTCAACGCTGTCGATCATGTTCATGACCTTGGGGTTGATCTTCTTCTTCATGCCCTGGAAGCGTTCTCGTAATGTCTTGAGCGTCGATTTGCACTCGGTGATGTTCTGTGACTTGAAGTCATACGGCGTGCCGCTGCGGCCGAAATTGTCTTTCTCGTCTGCGATCCACTCGTATTCTCGCTCCATCTCGGCAACGGCTTGAGCCGAGTTCTGCTGTTCTTTATTGAACTTGTCGAGCTGGTGGCCCAGCCTTTGCTTCTCCAGGCTCTCTTCTGCGATACGAGCATTTTTTGATCGGGTGGCATCCTCTAGAGCGCGCAGCTCATCATCAAAACCTGTCAGCTTAGCACGCTCGTCATCAAGCTCTGCTTGCGCAAGATCATGGGTGTCTTGCAGCTTCATCTGTTGCTGTGCAAGGTCTTCGAGCTCCTCTTGCTGAGCTTTAATAGCAAGCTCTACCTCAAGGAGCTGTTCTCTTGCAGCAGCGAGATCTGAGGAAACTTGCTCGGAGTCCAATTGCGCATTTTGAAGCTCCTTCTGGAGAGTCTTTACAGCACTAGAGTTCTTGGCTAACGTCTCTCTTAGCTTGTCTAGTGAATTCTGTAGTTCAACCAGCTTAGAGTCTTTGTTGTTTTCAAAGTCTTTCATGTCCTTTTCTATCCTCTTCGCATCTGCACTAGCCTCAGCTTGTCGCTTCTTGGCCTCCACACCACTGGCCTTGAGTTGTGAAATGGTCTCCTTCATATTTTCTAGCTCTTGGATGATGGAAGAAGATGAGTTGCCGTTTATTTGTTCTTGCGCAAGTTTGATTTCGTGACTCTTCAAATCGAGATCTTGCTGAATTTTGCGGGCTTGGTCAAGCTTTGACTTCTCTCGAGATATCTGACCCTGAAGCTCTTGAAGAGAAGCCTCAGCCTCCTTGCTGTTGCGATTGATGTCGTTTAACCTCTGAAGGGTCACCAACACGCCACTTGAAGTCGGGGCGCTACCCCCCGATAGAGTGCCAGAAGGGTCATATGCATCACCCTCGAGAGTGATACTCCTCATGCGAACGTTAGGATCGAAGGTCACCCTCTTCGCAGTCTCCGCATCGTGACAGACGAGAGTGTTACCGAACACATATTCCATAGCTGCCGAAACTTCTTCATCGTAGCCAACTAGGGTAAGAGCAAGGTCAACCTTTCCAGGGGCAAGCTTCTGTGCAGTCGCAATAGTCTGTGCAGATGCCTTGAAGGCCGCAATTTTGTTCAAAGGGATGATAGTAACTCGTTTCCGTAGTTTACCCCCTTGTAAGAGTTGAGTACCAGTGACCTCGCTGTCGACAACCACATTATAAAGACGGCCACCAGCACATATCTCCAGAGCAGTACCGGCTTTGGTGTGATCTTTGTCAACAGTGAATAATTGGGCAACTAGACCTTTGACCTTGGAGCGATCAAAGTTGGGCGTTGGGTCAGCGTAGTTGAAATCTATGTTAGCGACCTTGCGCTTCAGGACATCAGCTTCTTGCCGGAATCCCCGAACCGATTGCTGTAAAGAAGACTCCTTCTTGTACATTTCCTCCTCTTGTCCAGGCTCAAAGCCTAGTTTGCTTAGCTGAGCCTCGAGCTTTTGTGATTGCGATCGCATGCCTTCCAAGTCGTTGAGCAGGTCAGCGTTCAACTCCTTTGCCTTCTTTGCTTTCGGTTCTTCCTCTTTGATACGTTTCTCCAAATGAGCAATCTTGATCTTCGCCTGTTCTTGTTCCGTGGCAGCGGCAGCTACTCGATTTCTTGCATCGTGCAATTGGCCCTGGTAGCCGCTTTCTTGGCCTTCCTTGGATGCTACACCGGTTTGCAATGTTTGAAGTAATTCTTCCTTCGATTCTGCTTCTTGACTTTGCTTCTCGTTCTCTTCTTTCGCTGCGTCGTACTTGGATTTGATCTTCTCGTACGCTTTCGTCTTTTCCTTGAGCGTCGCTTCGAGTTCGGCAACATTTTTCTGCACGACCGTCTTGCGCTCTTCTTCTTCACTCTTGCTGGACTTCTTCAAATCCACGACGGTTGCTAAACGGACCAGTTCATTGGAATGCTTTTTAACACTGTCTTCGAGTGCTTGAGCCTTGCCGCCCTTCTTTAATTCTTTATCACGTTCTGCCCTTACACGTTTCACATCCTCTTCGAGATGTGATATTTCGCTTTTCAGTCTGGCAGTCGAATCCTCCAGATCTTTTTGTCTCTGCTTCTTGTTTTCAAGATCTGTCTCGGACTGGGCAACCCGTTCTTGGTATCTGATGTAATCGTGGGCTACCACTACTCGTGTTAATCTCTCGAGATCGTTTTGGGTCTGTTGAAAGTCTAAGAATGCGCGCTTCTCGGTTCTTAACTTTTCGAGCTTGGGTTCGATTTCTTCGCGCAGAAGCTCTGTGATCTCTTGCAGCTTCATCTCTTTCTTGGCCATGGTCTTGAGGGCCTTGTCTCTCCGGTCCTCGAACATCCTTGTGCCCGCAGCCTCCTCAATCATGGCAAGGATCTCGACGGCCTTCATATTTAGGACCTTCGTGATGCGGCCCTGCATGATGAGGAAGTTTGGATTGTTGATGTTGAGTTGCACTGATTGGAAGAGATTTTGGACAGTTTGTTGTTGGGCGCGATGGCCGTTAATCAGGTATTTCGACGTGCCTCCCAGCACGATCTGTCTCGTCACACTGATTGTGGCATATTCCTCGAAGCCTATTGGGGACTTTTCCTTGTCTCTGTTGTCGAAGACGATGGTCACGCTCGCTTTGGTCACGCCTGCTTGGCCGCGCTTGTAAATCAGATCCTGTCGGGCGGGGGAAATGGTCAGTGTGGCTAAGAATAGGAGGGCTGCTGCTGTTGCTAACCTGTAGATTTTGAGCTCGAACTGTGGACATGTTGGTGATGCCTAAGACGAAGCAAATGGCATCTAAGATGTTTGATTTCCCACTACCGTTCAGGCCAGTGATGGAATTGAAGCTCTCGTCCCTATGCGACATCAGTTCTGGCAATGCGCTTGTCCAAACAGCGATTGTTTACTTACCATCCGGATATGACGGTCCGTACGGCGTACGATTTGAAGCCCTGGGAAAGTTAGATTGCAGTTGCATGCGACTCCATAGCAAAACTTACGTCTATGATGACCTCGGTTACCCTCATTTTGGCTGATGCGCTCGCTCTGCTGTCGTTGTTAGTCAGGTGGCGGCGGTTTGGATTGAATTTGTGAGAGGGCGTTGGTTGCTACGCGCCTGCGCCTGAAGCAGAAAGTCAACAAAACAATACCGTTGCAGGGGGTTGTTGTGCAGGTGCCAAGTGGGGGCGGTTGATGTATGTATGCCCCTCTGATTACCAGGTAGGGCTGCCAGTATACTGTGCAAATAAGACAGTGTTTGCTCCTTTCTAAACCGTACATCTATTCCTTAGAGTGCCATTTCAGCATCAGTACATTTTTCTCTGGGCCCCCATACTGGTTAGTAGGCAGTAAATCTTTCTTGGCATCGATAAGAACTTTCAACCCAATCCGAGTTTGCCAAGACTGTTTTAAACCAATGAGAGCTGACTGGCTAGTATGGGGGCCCAGAGAAAAATGTATTGATGCTGAAATGGCACTCTAAGGAATACATCGGTCTTTTCACTTCATCTTTTGCTTTTCTGGCTTGTGTAATCTAATGGATGTTATCTCTACCTACCTAGGTATGTAGGTAGGTTATATGAATCTTCAAAATAAACCCTTGTAATAGTCTTCATCACTCTTCTCAGTCTTAGGATTACTCTTTAGGTGTTTGGTCTCTGGTGCTATTGATCACAATACTTTTGAGCAATTCGCCGACTTCTGTACCTCTTAGGTGTTTCTGGGCAACCCAATGCGCTAGAAAGGGTTTTATCATGTTCATGTCAACTACAATATCATGTGATATTCTCATTTGATTTCGAAAAGAGTTGATTATGCATTTGGTTGGCAGGCATTTCGGCATCAATCTCAAATCATTTTAACCACCGGCATACCTACCGAGGCAATGATGTAATGATGTTAGATCACTAATACCTCAAGAGACAGAGAATGACCAGTATCTTTCAAATCCAGATACTCTATAGTCAGTTATCCCACATTCAGAGAAATATTTTGGCTGGGACCCGAAGTCCGACATTTACACATTTTACCACAGGCAAAGTGGGTTGTTAAGGTAGCAATTAGGCCTTTCGACCCATTGCGCCGTCGTCCAGTGGGGACCAGCACACTCTCTAACTCATACATCAACTTTACGAATCCGCACGCGACACTGCAACACATCCGCTCAACCCCTGGGAACTACCCTTTACATGACGAAAAGTACCTAGCAACTACCGGGTGCTATCCAAATCCCATTTCCAACCCATAGCTCAAAGTGCAGTGTCACAATAGCAGCCCGTCTCCACAAACAGCGTCCGAATCGCGCGTTGAAGACCATTCAGATCCAGCAAGGGGGTGGCGAACGGACGGTCCGACCTCTACTTACCTAGGTAGATAAATCCAAGTCTACCTACATACTTATCACATACATACAATATCGACGCTTCCGTTACATCCCACTCGCCGATTCTTGACCGAAAGCCTCCATCACACACAATGGCAGACGAGCAGGTCTCGGTGACGTCGTTGATCCTTATCGTGGTCTTCGGCGGACTCATCATCCGCTATCTGTTCTTCCCTTCGTCCACGCCCGCCACATCGCAGAGAGCCGCCCGAGGTCGGGATGCCGCCGATGCCGCCCGCGCTAGGGAGGCTGCCGTCGAGCGCATACAACAGATGTTCCCCCAGATCGACCGCCGCACCATCCTCTGGGAGCTGCAGCGGAACGGTGGCAACATGACTGCCACCACGGAGCGCATATTGGCTGGCCGTGTTGAGACTGTGAGTTGCTCTGCACTGCATCCCTCCTTCTTGTCTGTTTGAGAAGCAGAAATGAAACGCGATTGCTAACAAAACTATTGCTTGTAGCCTCCACTGACCTTTCAACCGCCACCACCACCAGCATCAAGTGCCGCGGCTACAGCACAACCAGCCAAAGTACCCTTCAGACCGACAGAACCAGACCTTATCACAAGGTATAAGCTGCAAAGTAAGATTGATCAAGAAGGCACGCAGGCGACGGCCGCCGAGAGCAAAACAAAAGCATGGAGCTCGAACCGGGAAGAACGCCAGGCGACATTGCAAAGGAGGAGGGACAACATGATTCTGGCCGCCAGGCGGAAGATGGAAGCCAAAGTCGCTGCCGAGAAAGCTGCCGTCTCGGCCGGCAGCAGTGGGTTTTAATGAAAGGAGGGCACAAAAAGAAAAGAAAAAAAGCATAATAGTTCACGAGTCAGGGGTTCTATCGAGCAATGATGCTGGCTGTAACAATTTGCATGTATTCTTGATATGAAGGGGGTAACAGGCTATCTTCGACTGCCTGGTCAAGAGGCAACAGCTGTGTATAGAGTCCATCAGCATCTCATATCGTCCGTTTTTGAATACCACTCAAGCGCGCCTGATTACATTCACACTTCAACCCAGCTTCACCACCATTATCAGAAGACTGATTTTAATTTCCGCTAAGTGAGTCTTTACGATCCGATACTTTCTCATGATCATAAGCATAGCTTGTCCCACTTCAGCCATTCATTTCAGCCATTCATTTTGTTCTATACGCTATAGCCAACAAACCTGCCTATAGAACACCAAATACAATCTATAACTTGCAGTTTTCGTGACGCCCATGAGGGTTTATTTCCCTCTTACATGTTCTCTAGTGCATCTTGTACACCAAACCCCATATTTCCCTCTGCTCTTCCTCCCTTATCGTCATGTGATAAGGTCACCATGACCTAAGCAGCGACCTTCATCGTCTCTGTTTCTTGTGTAATCGAGTCGGTGAGGCCGAGGATTTTCTGTGAGAGTTGGTATTTCTTCTCATATCCCGTGGCGAGGTTGATCATGTCAATAAGGAAAGACAAAAACATATGAACTATCACCAGGGCCACATTCAAGAGGCTTAAGAGGCCCGTCCCATGGTGAACCGCTTTGCCCGCCAGATTCACGCAACCCGCTGCGCACCACAGAATGAAATTCAAGTACGACTGTCTGGGACCGTCTCCTGTTTTGCCACCCTGGTTCATAGGGTCGCCTGCTTTGACAGAAACCGGCAACGCTTCTCGAATCACGGCGTTCTCGTGTGCATCCAGGTCTTCGGGGAGACCCCTTAATAAGTACGCTACGCCGTCGACGTAGGCTCTACGTGAGAACGACGTATTTTCTCTCTGGGCTGAAGCTGATTTATACAAACTTCGTCCTAGGAGATTATATCTGTCAGAATTCAAACTCTAGCTTGATTGTCTTTGCAATTTCCACATACCTTGCTCGGCAAAGATCCATCGAACCCCTGAACGATGTGTTATACTTTCAGGTTCCTTAGGGGCAAGAGTTGATACGTCTTGTTGCGACGAAGGTCCTCCGTGCTTTCTTCTCTGCAGCATTGATGACAGAATGCGATCTTGCTTTATCGTCGTCTCCTCTTCCAGGTAGACCTGGTCCCTTTCCTCGCCAACGAGGACTGTGGGATCTTGTTCGGCTCCAGCAGCCGCGCGAGACCTGAGCATCAGGGGTAGTATTCCATACGAACCCCGAGGAGAACGCAGAATCGAGAGGCAACTCATTATTGCTGCAGGTATTATGGCGTAGACTGTTGAACTGCTTCGGTCGTGTGTCATTTTTCGTCGTATTCTGGATTTTTATTAGGGATTTCTGTAGATTTACTATAAATTGAAGAGAAAAAAGAAGACTTAGGCCTAGATACTGATATGTGCAATCAAGGCCACTTTTTGATTGACGATTATATTGCCTTTCTTTTTACAGCGGCTCGAATGCTTTGGGAAAGCTTAATTGTGGGTTTGACTACGAGATTAAAGCTTTTTAGTCGAAAGCCATGAGGCAGCGAAGTCTAATAAACTTTGACGATTCATAGACCGGCAAGGGCCGGTGGTGAGTAAGTATTGGCGTGGAGCACTCCAAGCCACTTTTATAGCAGGTAGATTACATGTGACAAAAAAGAAGTTGTAGAAGTTGGCGTTCATGAAGGCAAGGATTTCCGTCCTCGTCATACTGTGGCTCACACATCATACGGAAGACTTGTTGCTGTATAAGTCCAGACACCAAGTAGATACACAAGGCAAATATAATGGCAGCAGAGATTGCGCCTTGTAGACTAGGCTGTTGATGAGAGGAGAAGTTGCCCATTATTTTAGGGGCTATTTGGGGGTTTCCGACTGTATGAGAGTCGAAGATCATGTACCTTGAATACTAGAGCTCTATCTTCTCCTGAAAACAAAAAGAAATAGCGCCATAAAGACAGCTTTCCCTCGTGAAGCAACAATAGTCTACGTTGATTGCTGGATACCTGCTCTCGTATGCTGTTCTTCTCTTTTCTGTAGCATAAATGCTTGTTTGACAAGGTCCATTTCGGACATGTTAATGGATTTTGTGGCGAAGTAGATTAGTCGATATCAGTCATTATAATTGGCTAGAATTTCATGCATCAGCCCCACCCAAAGCTCTTTGGGGACCCCTTATCACCGGCTGGGAAATGGGATGGGCGAAAAAAGTTCTTGTTATCGCGTTTCCAATTCTCTTCCCTCCATTTTGTCTTCCTCATCATCCATCCATCTGCTGTACCTTACCCATCAGCATCGTCAGTTGTAGTTGCTGTTGTTGTTTGTCCTAATCGCTTGTTATTACCATCCTAATTTCCATCCTTCATTCCTCCTGTATTCACACATACTTGTTCAACCGCAATGCTGAAGACTTCAATACAGCGGCAAGTCCGCTTGGGCAATGTCGCCCGCCAATTTTCCAGCGCCTCTCTCCTGCGAACTTCCCGTGCAGCCCAAATCATCTCTCTGCGCCAGCCAGTATCGCAACCTACCACTCTCCTACGCTCCTTGCCTCAAATCACACAGTCCTTCACCCGCCTTTACTCTTCAGAGTCTGTTGCTGCCCAGCAAAACCGAGAGGGCGACTTCGCTCCTGTCCCCGGTGCCCCCGTCTCGCGCTTCAGCGAGCTGGGCAAACTTGGTGTCGACGAAGGTCTCGTTCGTGCCTTGACCGATGGCATGGGCTACGAAAATATGACTGAGGTCCAATCCATGACCATCAATCCCGCCTTGAAGGGAACCGACATGTAAGCCACTCACTCACCTCTAGACTTGAACCAACTGAAGGCTAATTCTACAACTAGGGTTGCACAAGCCAAGACTGGAACTGGCAAGACATTGGCTTTTTTAGTCCCTCTCTTCCAACGTGTATTGGCCGACCAGCCTGAACTGATCAACCCTACCCGTCGCCAGCGGACAAGCAACGATATCCGTGCCATCATCATGTCTCCCACCCGTGAGCTTGCCGAACAGATTGGTGTTGAGGCCCGAAAACTAGCAAAGCACACCGGCATCATTGTTCAGACCGCTGTCGGAGGTACCAGGAAGAGGGAAGCTTTGTTTAAGATGCATCGCGAGGGCTGCGATGTCCTCATCGCCACTCCCGGCAGATTAAACGATTTGCTCTCCGACCCCCAAGCCGGTGTGGCTGCCCCGAGATTGCAGGCCTTGGTACTTGACGAGGCCGATCGCATGCTTGACGTCGGTTTCGCTGACGAACTCCGCTCTATCACCGATATGCTGCCTCCGCCCGAAGAAACCCAGCGACAAACCCTTTTGTTTTCTGCTACCATCCCTTCTTCTGTAGTCCATCTCGCCAAGAGCATGGTTCGCCCCAACGACTTCGAATTCGTCCAGACCATCAAGGCTGACGAAGTACCTACGCACGAGAAAGTCCCCCAGAATGTCGTCACTGTCAGGGGTTATGAGAATTCATTCCCCGCCATTCTAGAACTGGTTAACCAAGTTCAAGCCCAGCAAAATGCCGAGCTTCCTTTCAAGGCTATCGTCTTCTTCTCCAACACAGCGACTGTTCAGTTTGCCCAACAGGTCTTCATGAACACGGACGTCAGGAAAAGAGGTGTCAAGCTTTTCGAGATCCACTCCAAATTGTCACAACAGGGACGTACAAGAAGCGCGGAGCAATTTCGCCGCTCTGAATCTGCTATCCTCTTTTCATCGGATGTCACAGCCCGAGGAATGGACTTCCCCAATGTCACCCATGTCATCCAGGTTGGTCTCCCACCTGACCGGGAACAATATATCCATCGTGTCGGGCGCACGGGTCGTGCAGGCAACTCTGGCCAAGGCTGGTTGATCCTAGCAGAACCAGAAATCCAGGAAGCACGCTTCCGCCTTCCTGGTCTCCCTATCAAGCCCAATCATGACTTGACGACCGCGCAGCATCAGGCCGAGAACCCAGGCCCGGCAGCTGCTTACTTCCAGGAGATACGGCAAGCCTACGACCGCGTTCCCAAGAGCATGTTCGATAATGCGTACATGGCAATGCTTGGTCAGAAATTTGGCAGAGGTCTAACTGCTCGCGATATCATCGGCTTGTTGAACGATTGGTGCTTCAAAGGCTTGGGTTGGTCTGAGCAACCAGCGATTAGCCCCAAGGTTGCTGCCAATCGCGCCCTCACAGGCTTGCCGGGCGTCCGAATCGGGCACAACGACCGCGAAGAAGAAGGCTTTGGCGGCTATGACAGAGGCTTTGGCGGAAGCGGTGGGTACGGCCGTGGAGGTGGTGGGTACGGAAATGACCGCTTTGGGGGCCGCAGCGGCGGCAGCTACGGTGGTCGCGACACCAACTTCAGAGGCGGCGGTGGCTTTGGCAGTCGCAACAACAACTTCGGAGATCGCGGCCGCGGTGGTTTTGGTGGTCGCAACAACGACTCCAGAGGCCGCGGTGGACGCTCGGGCTACGGAGGAGCTTCTTTCTAAAAGCGAAAGTAGGCTTGGTCTGTTCAATGCTGGCCCACTGTGGAACATACAAAAAGCTCTGTACTGGGATTCTGAGAAGATTCCTATCAGAAGGAGGTGATCTCTCTTCCTTGTAAATTATTCAGGTCATGGACCTTGTGTATTATCTCATCCTGATGACGAAGCCGTGGCGCAGAAAAGGTCGAAGGCATATCGTGTGCACATAGAGGCGTCTGGTGGCGTTGAGGGTAGTCTCGCTCCTTTTTGGGATCTGGAAAAAAGCATATCAGGGAGACAGGCATTGCGAGGGCCAGTGTCCTGGTGGACAATGGCTTTTACAAAATCGCATAAGCTGTGCGATATGTGGAAATCTCTACTTCACCTGCCCTTCACGTGTATCAGATTATTATCATGGGGGAGAGCGGTTTGTGTATAATAGGTACAATCTTTTAATCCAAACTTGAAACTGCATTTAATTCCTCCTCTCTAGTACCAGTAGCTCCGTGATGTAAAGAGTAAAGTGGTTAGTATGATAAGAGTCTGGTCTCTCCCTGGCTACAAACAAGCCTTGATTCCTTTGGATCTCAAATTTCTAGCAACTCAGGAACCTATTCAGGCAAGGTCAATCCGCATTCATATGGAGCTGACAGCAAGTTTAATGAAGATTGAATAAATGGTATCAAGATACGGCTCCATAGAGCGCCCACACAAATCCAAACACGAACGCCTTTCCGATGCATTTTTCTAGTGACTCATCAACCCATGATCCAGCCCTCCGTGGGTACCTTATCAAAGACATCTATCTCCTGGAGCGATGGGGAAAATGACCGTCGTTTCCGTTTTAGCCTCTTCCCTTCAGCATCATGCTAGCATCCCACAAGAGAAGCCGCTCATCCCAGCCCACGGTGGCGACCCACCCACCAACACCGAAAAGACACCAGTCGACGCCCGTGACGAACTCGGTGTGCCTGTTCATGACGCCCAGCTGCAGACCGGGCTTCACGGGCGAGACGTTGTTGTCGGTCGCCATCGTCGAGCCGTCGGTCCACAGCCGCACCGTCATGTCGTAGCTCGCGCTGAGCAGGATGTCGGCGGCGTGCGGGCTCCAGGCGAGGCGGCGGACGGCGTAGTCGTGGCCCATCATGATGGATGACGGGCCCGCCGTGGGATTCCGGATGTCGAAGGTGCGGATGACGCGGTCGACGCCGCCGGTCGCCACGACCGTGTCCCGGTACTTGTTCCAGTCGTGCGTGAGGATCTCGGCGGGCATGGCCGGGGGCGCTATCCCTGGCGGCATGGGCACGGGCGGGGGCTGGTGGACGGGGATCTTGGTGGTGAGGTGGTATTGCGCGCTGGAGGGCGTGCGGAGGTCGAAGATGCGGAGGTGGGAGTCGGTTGAGACGGCGGAGATGATGTGTGGGTTGGAGGGGCAGTAGGCGGTGCTGTAGGTGCAGTTGCCGATGGGGAGGGTCTTGAGGGATTCTCGTCTTGCTGGTGACCACTGGATGAGGTCTGGTCAGTTTATTCCTTTCAAGACATGTTTTGACCCCATGGGAGAGGAAAGGGGACGACCGACAATCTTCACGGTGCCGTCCCACGAGCTAGAGGCGAAGGTATCCTTCGTAATGGGGCTCCAAGCCACGGCGAAGGTCTCGCGCTTGTGCTCATGGAAGTTCATAACAGGGAAGTCGTTTACGTTGACATTGTACAGTTTTATCGAGCCGTCACCGCAGGCCGCAAGGAGCTGGTTCTCGTTAATCTCGGACCAGGCAAGATCGTACTGGGCATCGTTAGTATCGTACCTATTTTCGGTGCTCAAAACGAGTTAGTAAAAGCGATCGCAACGCAGAATATTACGGTAAAAAGAACCAGAATGGCACACGTCTTTTCTATCTGGACACCCTGAGGCCCGAGACTGAGGCAGAAGAGCCGGCCATTGCCTACGATGCCAAAGTTGGCGGCAGATGCGACGGCGATGCGCGAATCGTAGTAGGGCGAGTATTTGACGGCATATGGATTAAATCCTGGCGTCCTAAACTCTAGCATGGATGCCATGATCTGTATACAGAGATGTCTATTCACCTAGACCATGAGTCGGGCGGGAATATCGTCACATTCGCCGAGCAAGAATGTGGGAAGAAAGCATGCACGCGGGTGAAGCAAGGGTGGGATGCTTGAATG
The DNA here is from genome assembly GCA_022578795.1 of Xylariaceae sp. FL0255. NCBI lineage: Eukaryota > Fungi > Ascomycota > Sordariomycetes > Xylariales > Xylariaceae > Xylariaceae sp. FL0255. Next base: position 209,809 of record MU388853.1, on the reverse strand, counting down.
TGATGCCGAGCAGGAACGTGGGGCCTCGGCTCCATCATCCCACTTACCTACCCGGCATTCCCTGGAAACAACATGAAGAGATCCGGGGAAGGCCGCTTTTGTATTTCGTTTGCCGGTCCGAACATCTTGTACATACATACTGTAATACAAACCCACTTACCTCTTAAGGTAAACCGGTTGTTCCTATTCGCTACTTTGAAAGCAACTCGTTGTGTCTGCATTGTTCCAGATAACCTCAAGCCCGTTGCCCTATTGGACGCCCTGTCCAACCGTGAGGCGAATTGGTCATGACTAATACTTGACTCCTCATTCACATTTTCTAACTCCCAGATCAACACGGCAAGAGACAAGAACGCTCCGGCAATGCAAACTTATTATACACATCATTCGTCACATAGAAGCGATGGACGCCTTCCTCAGAGGCACAAAGCGCAAATCAACTTCGACTCAAGAATTGACTCGGGATGATGATGGCGATGAGGACTCGACAGAGATGAAACTGGCTATGCTCGCCTCTTTATTCCCTGGTATATCTCAAGACGCATTGCTCGACTCGCTTCTCGCAAGTGACGGCTCTGTAGAAAGGGCTGCTTCTTCTCTCGTCGATGGCAATCCCGAGGCAAAGAAGAAATCACGAACTGGTGTGACATCGCAGACATCACTCAGATCCTTCACAGCTATGTCGTCATCGACATCTGTTGATGCCAGTGTTTCTCCCAAAAAGCCCAAATTACTCTCCAAGAAAGGGACAACTCTTCACTTGTATAATCCCAAGGATATTTCAGATCACACCCCCTGTAGCATTATCCACAACTTCTTGCCTCCAGATGTGGCCAACAATCTGCTTCGAGAGATGCTCGAGGAATCAAAGTCATTTGAGAAGATCACCTTCAAACTGTTCGACAATGTGGTCTCAAGTCCGCACACGTCGACTCTCTTCTTGACCACCGAAGCCGAAGTGGATGCGCAAAAACATGAGTATTTTTACAACGGGGCGCGTCTGACGGTGAGTGTTGCTGGATAGAGGGGAACATGGAAGTGGTTTCACTTGTTACTGCCGCATTCCGGGGGTGATTTGCAGACTTCTTATTTTCATCTAATGACCATTTATAGGATGTGCGCAGGGTCACACCTCATTTACTCCACGTGAAGCCAAAAGTTCAAGAAGCTGTGAACCGCGAAATTCAAACTCGTATAAAAACGAGGTATCCGGGCGGGAAGAAACTCAAATATCAATCTCCAGATGTATGGCAGCCAAATGCAGCCTTCGTCAATTGCTATAATGGTCCCCAAGAGAATGTCGGCTATCACTCCGACCATCTGACATACCTCGGACCTCGAGCCGTGATAGGCTCGCTGTCTCTAGGCGTTGCCCGTGAATTCCGAGTCCGTCGGATTGTACCGAAAGACACCGATAACACGAACGGCGACGATAAGCTTACAGCAGACGATCACGGCGACGCGCAGGGACAGATATCGATCCATTTACCACACAACTCATTGCTCGTCATGCATGCCGAAATGCAAGAAGAATGGAAACATAGTATAGCTCCCGCACAAGCCATAGATCCACACCCTGTTGCCGGTAACAGGCGGATTAACATCACATACCGCGACTATAAAGCCAATATGCATCCCAACTTCACACCGCGGTGCAAGTGCAACATCCCGGCCGTGCTGCGGACTGTACAGCGGAAGAAAGAGAGCCAGGGGAGGTATTTTTGGATGTGCTACGGAGGGAATGTTCCTGGGAAGGACAACTGTTCGTTCTTTCTCTGGGCCGATTTCGATGATGATGGAAATCCGAGCTGGGATACGGAGCGGTATAGAAAGGGGAATACTGCTACGGCGGCTCAAAATATAAACTTGTCGGCCGTAACTGGTTGACGGGAGTATGGAGATAAGATCAATATCTATCTGACAAATTTGATAATGCCACAACTCGAACCTTGCGAAGCTCCCTTTCCCTCGTTGGATGTTCGCCAAATCAAGGCTCAACATAAGGGGGCGGGAGCTTTGTATAGCCATCAAACTGAGGAATCTTCCAGTCCTTCATATCCAATCCATGGATTACCCGTAGGTTTATAGGCATCAGGTCTTTGCCACCTTCGACCCAAGCTCTGTTCTCCTCTGTCATGGCAGCCTTCTCCTCTTCGGTGAAAGTCATCATGTGGTTGTAGACCAGAACACCGCAGATCTTACAGAACATCTTGCCTGCCGTCTTGTTGCCGAAGAGATAGCGGCTCAGATTCTCTTCACCTTGGAGAGTGACCTGCGGCTTGTTTGGGTATCCCCATATCGCACCAGCCTTACGCATTGTCAGTATGAATGTTTACAAGATGGTAGAGCAGTGGATGATCGAGGTCAAAGCCATGATGGGGTCATTTTGTATTGGGATGAGTCCATTGAATGTCGCTTACCTTTCCACAGCTGCTGCAGTTGCACATAGTTAGGGTGCTCGCAGAGTCTTTGTCCAGAGTTTTCATCTTCATAGCGACCTTAACGGCACCACAATGACAGCTACCAGTATACAACTGCCCATTCTCGACTTCGGCAGTAGGTTCTGGGCCGGTGAACTGTGGCTCCTCATACCCAGGTTTGATGATGTTCTTCCCGTCGAAACTGCGGGTCACCATCATTAGCTAGTGGACTGCCAACGATGTAAGCGGTTGAGTGTGGTAACTCACGTCTTGACAGGGATGGCCCAGGGATCTACTTGTCCGTGTTGCAGCAGCCGGATCTATGATTATTGTCAAATTTTAGTTGCCTTAGTTGAGACTTATAAAACTCACATTGATGCCATTCTCAGGCTCCTTGTCTTCGCCGGGCTTAGGTGGTTCCAGGTGGCCGACAACCATGATTGAATGACCACATGTAGGGCAGAACTTTACGCGAAAGTAGACGTTTTATTAGCAAGCTGATGGATCACCATTTTTTCTCGTTGGAAGAAAATTGATAAGGTCAACAAACCTTATGAGAGAACATTTTCTTGCCAAACGTATAGTTCGACAGCGTCGACGGATCTCCCTTGACGAACTTGACGTCCTTGGGCTTAGGGAAGACCCATAGTGCGGCCTTCTTGTAGCAAATGCTGCAGTTGCATTCTGAGGCATCTTTGATCTCTGGCAAGGTTATCTCATAGACATACGCAGCGCATTGGCAGTTGCCGCGGTAGGTCTTGAGTGATGCTTCTTGGTCGGCCATGATTTGTGACGTTAGTCAGGTATACACACAATGTGATTCTGAAGGTGCTAAGTTTTGAAAGGATTGAATTCACAGAAGAGTGTTTCCGGAGCACAGGGCATGAAAAGAAGAAGAACCGACTGAATGGAGTCGTGCAGATATTCGTAATCTTATATATTTCGTCGGACGATTTTCAGAAACATCCTGCTCTTTAGTTATATCCGGAGAGATATCTACCCTTCACCGCGGTGGCTTTTCTCAGTCCACTAATTTAAACTAGTCGGTCAAGCTGATAGATGAGAGTTGGCTGGCTGCCTGAACTAGTTCTATTTTGAGTCCTCCCCTCTTCGGCTGCAGTCATGTCTTGGGGTTTGTGCGGAGATACCTCTAGTATGATACGTAAAAAGGGAGGTCTGACTTTGTACCTTTGCACGTCGCCATGCCAAGTGATTATGAGTCACGACTCGCAGCTGAGCTCCTGGCTCAGGAACGCCATTCTGCTGTAACTAGGTAGGTAGTAATCGCCATCCTTGTCAGTACCTGAAGTGGTCATTTTAAATGTTGGGGGATGCCAGGTAGTTTAGGTAGGACAGATATAAGGACAATGGTCAAGATGGTTGAACTTAACAGTCAGAGGGGCAGCTGTACGAACGGAATATTTTTGACCGGATTACTGATCAAAGATAGAGACAACTGCTAATACATGCAAGCTGTTGCCGAGGTGGAAGTCCTCAATATAGAGCTCTCGTTGGTAAGCCAAGAATCCAGATCCTGGGTCACGGATGGGCATAGAGTACTTCAAGGCAGGGAACGCGATGTTGTCATGGCTGCTGTTGGAGTTGCAACTTACTGTTACAGCGGCTACCAACCGGGAGATCAAGCACTTTCGGGTCGATCCGCCTGGATAAACTGGGGTAGCGGAGCCCTGTCACAACCTTGAAAACGATAGAGAAGAAGTTTGGCTCTGTATCAGGTCCGTTTTCTCTAATTTCGAATACTATCTACAATCGAATTAACTGTGCTAGAATAGCTATAGATTTTAGAGTATAAAACGCCACCGTTTGAACTTGCATGATTTTATTAGGAGGGCACGCGAGAACGCTAAGTACTTAAGTATTTGGGAGATAGAGCTAAACTAGAGATAAGCGCTCTGGTTGGCACCGCAACATAACGACGCTTGTTGCTCCAATAGCGGGGAGAAAAGGGCCTACCAACGGCCAAATCCCTGCGGCGCATGTCGTTAGCAACCAAACAATCCTGCTTCTCAACTTGTCGTATTTCCATTGGCATCTTAGAACATATCGCCGCGCCTCCCTGTTTTGTATAGCTGAGTCATTCGTTTTTATGATACGATTTGAAATAATCTTGAACTCATAATAATACCTACTTTGTCGACTTTGGCGCCCACCTGTTGCTAGCCGCCCCCCACTACGCCCTGTTGCCTGAGTAAATAAAGCATTATTGCGCAACGTGATACCATCAAGACTAGGCTGCATTGAAGCGGCACTGGTCTTCCAGACCCTCCAGACGCCACGAGCCCGAATCATATTTTCTCGCCGTCATCCGCGCTCCGTTTTGATTATTCGATTGGCTCTGCCTCTTCGCGACCGACAATAAGGCGCAACACTGCACCGGGCGAATCAAAGATCGCCATCGAGGTCGCATCGCCGGAACTCTCGGTGCCTATCCTCCAACTTACAGCGATACATCCAAGCCCTCTATCATGGCCCCTACAAATCCCTTCCTCGGCGGCGATTGGGCAGCGCGTCTTTTGAAGAGGACGAGTCAAAAAGATGCTAGCCCACCGCCGACAAGACCAAAAATCGCAATTGTCGCCATCAACGCGAACGCGGCAACGCCCGTAATTCACGACGCGTTGACGACAACCATAACGACGGTACCCCAGATCTACGGGAACCACCCCAACGGGCCCGACCCCGGCACCGTAGTCGGCATAACGCTGGGGTCGGTCTTCGGCTTCCTTTTCCTCTTGGGAATCATATACTGGTGCTTAAACCTAGGCCAAGGGCCGCGCGTGATAGAAGAGGGGTCAGTCGGAGGCGGCGGCGGCTCATCATCGGTCGTGTCGCGACACTCGCGGCCGCGGCCCCACCACAACAAGCGCCGAAGAAGAAGCAAGCGACGCGAGACAGTGGAGATACGGCGCGAGACTACGCGCCGGCCCGTCAACGTGGACCGCGAGGAGCAGATCGTCGTCGAGGAGTACGGTAGTCGAGGGCCGGCGCCGAGATCGCGATCGCGGAGTATGGCCGGACGCAGAGAGTCGCCCTTGCCGCCGAGGATGGTGCCTATGAGCGACACTACCGGCGAAAGCGATCATGAGATTGTGGTCGAGGAGGAGCAAAGCACGCCGCCTAGGAGGCGCCGGGATAGTATGAGGAGTCAGCGCACGAGGCGCAGCGAGGATCGAAGGAGTGCTGTCTATCGGGACGATGTTTATGTGCGGGATGTTAGCCGGAGGCGGAGCAGTTCGCGGCGATAAGAGATGCTCCCTAGCAAAGGAGAGTAGAGGAAGTATGGGTGTAATGATAGGAGTAAGAGAGAGCGGTATGCATTCGACTTGGATTGGAAGAAAGACTGAAAGCGTTCTAGTTTTGGCAATGGTGCAGTCACTATTTCGTGATAAGCAAGGATGGAATGTCTGGAATTCTACAGGGTGTTGAGTTTGAAGGTACCTATATAACCTGTAAGCTTCTTCATTTACGGTGGTGGCAGTAGTTTTGAGTATGATAGCGTGAAGATATTACGAAAAGGATGATCATGTGGCCTTCTTGTATGATATACACTGAGAAGTTTTGCTTCTATTCTGGTTTTCGCCTTGAATCTTTGAGACAATGGTCGTCTTAAAGCGATACTAAACCAAGTACATGTAGCTGTTTGAATATCAAGCGAAAACACAAGTATACCGATCCTTTCGATAGTTTCCTCATGAACAGCTTATGCCTGCCTATTTCTTATGACATTGTACTTGAATGTCTAAATCACTGATTGATGTCCTACTAGATGTGCAAAACCACACCGATTTCAACGGACAAAAGACACTGACGAGTTCCCAGAGAGAGGTAAGACCCACCTAGCTACCTAGAGGGAACGAACAATAGCAAAATAAAGAAAGCAAACATCCGAATGCTAATATGTGAATTATTGTATCTTTGCTCCGTAAATCGATGAAAGGTTGGTCAACACCTCATAATTGGGGTCAAAAAGTACCATGCTTGCCAAGCCTTGATCCCAGGCGTAAGCAGCGAGCTCGAGCTTTCACATGCCAATGTTTCAGTGGGACGTTCATTTAGGTACATGTAGCTAGGAGACTTAGTGGGATGACATCACCTACGGCGCGCATTCCCTCGGAAACATCAAGAGCTCGCGTCAGTCTGTTTCATACAAAAAGCACGATAGCTTGAGACTTTCTCACCTCACGATACCAGGAAAGGCTCTACGTGAATCTCTTGGACTGCCTTCATCGATCAAATTGGACTGACCATCCCCAATTAAAGCTCTAATACTGCCTTCCAAGACACCAATCTCACTTACAACCCACACAGTTGCTACATCATGGACAATCCACCCAGACAAATTGAGGGGGTAATCAAAGCATTGACCGAGGGCTCAAATGAGCAGCAAGAAGAGGCATTGAAGACATACTTCCTTCCTAACGCGTACTTCGTCCATCCCTTCTGCCGAGTCCCAGCAATCGATCCTCGAACTGTTTGGCTGCCTTTGATTGGGAACTTCAATTTCAACTCAAGGGGCCTACTACTTCTTATTTACAAGTGGTACCATATTCTGAGTCCTAAGATCACTCTTGAGGTCGATTCCACAGGTGAGAGTGTACCTCATTCCATAAGCTACAAGAATTTGAGATATGTTCTTGTGTTTCGTGATGAGAGGATATCCTACCTTTGACAAGAACTCTATGCGAATCTATACTAACACTCGATTTCCTCGTCAGCCTTCGACAAGCGGACGAATCTGCTTTACGCGACCATTCGGCAGACCTTCACGCTCTGGTTCGTCCCTTTCTCACTCTGGCAAGCAAACGTCCAGCTCGTCTGTCTCCTCGAGCTAGCTCATCTCCACATCGACGACCGCGGGCGACCCACAGCCTCACAAGCCTCAAACGGCGAGGATGACGACACAGCCCTCTCGGGCAAGAAGCGCTACTTCATCCGGGGCCAGCAGGATCACTACCAAGTCAACGAGTTTGTCAAGTTCGTCGCCCCCTTTGGTGCTGCTACGATGTGGTATGTCTGGCAGATCATCGCCACCTTGGTCTGCGCTGTTGGTGTTGCCGTTTTCTGGCCTTTCACAGCTACTAGCGACGCTGTCATCGCCGAAGTCGCGCAGATACGGGGAAAGAAGCGAGCGAGGGAGTGAGTTTTTCTTGATGTCGACTACTCTTTACACTGGTTCTGGGAATGTGCATATATGGCAGCACCAAAACGATGGCCGCTTTCTCGGTTTTGGTTGCAGTTGATTCAAGACTCTTCTGCTTGAATTGCTAATCAACCCTTTGGCAGCCCAGATCCTATCATGAATACGGCCTTGACCTCGAAGGATTTGCTCATCATGTGCGGCACAGGTCTGCTGAGGATAAGCAAGTATTGGGAGCAGGAGTTATCGAAGTCTTCTTGTATGTATTTTGACTATATAAATAAAAATACTCGCTTTGTAATAAAATCCTATCAAATGAGAGACATATACAGCTACTGAAGTATGCTGTCCAACTTCTACATTTGTAAACCATGGAAAATGGGGGTCGCAGGTACATCTAGAAGAACCGGAAACTATGAGTGGCCTCATTCACATCACAACAATAACTTCATATAACCACAATCAGTGAAATCAACTCACGTATCATTTCAACGAGAATGATCGATATGATAGCGAAAGGAGGTTTCTATTAGGGTATTGGGCATTACTTATGCATGCTATTCATAGGATGATGGGACAGCTCTCAGAGACCTTTAAATACAGTGCTCTCATAGCTCCAAGTCTAGGGAAGGAATAATGATTCTTCTTAGAATGTAGTGAACAAACTAGGTAAGTGACCGTCGAAAACGGGAAACTGGCAAGATCTCGCTTTATGCTCTCAGTCTAAGGGGGTTGGGCCTTGTGCTCCAGAATTCACTGGGCTCGTCAATGATGAAATCCTCAGGATCGATCACGGTCAAGGATTTGGGGGCTGGGCTTGGGCGAACCGAAGACGATGACGAGCGTCCGAAAGTGACCCTCTTCTCATTCTTATCCTTCTTGAACGGGATTTTGTTCTTGAGTTTTTCGGTCTTCGACATTGGGGGCACGCTAGGGCAAGGTGCAAAGAATGACTCAGTGGCTGTACTGTCGCCTGGCATACTGGAATTGGTCAAGGGAGGGAGTGCTGGAGCACAGCTCGGTCCTGGCTCGTTGTTGTTCATTGTCTGGGCTATATTAAGCTGATTTTCTCCGTCGACTGGCATAGTTGAATCTGAATCAGTCAAGATTGGCCCGTCGACTTGGCGACTCGCTGCTGCTCGATCTGCAGCTTGAACCAACTTTTCTTGTTTCTGGCGAGTTTTGAGTCTGTCCCTACACTCTTTTGCCGCTATCCTGTCCTCCTTCCGCTCCTTTCGGCGAGCCCTTCTCAGTTCTTTCTTCTGCCTCTTGCGGGCTTTCTGTATTAATGATCGACATCAGAAAATGAGTTGAAGAATTGAAGGAACAAATGGAAAGGGGGAAAACATGAGGTATGTCGTGTGCACGCCGAAATTTACTGACCTTGGTAGCGTCCTCTATGTCGACGGCGACCATAGCCAATAATTTGCCATGGCTATGGAGATCTCGGCCGTTCCAGCGAGCCAGGTTGGAGACTTTCTATTGGTGTGAAGTCAGTCATCCTCTCTATGCCTCAGAAGGTGAGGTTGAATAAGAAATGGCCACCTACCTCAGGTGCATGATGCTTGTGTCTTGCAACAACCTTGGTCATCCAGGCCTGGGCCTCCTCGACACTAGCATTGTCGTATGGGGCAGACTTGAGGATCTCTTTCCACTCCTCGCTCCGCCTACCGACCCTATGTTCACTGAGTTTTCCCGCTCGCGGTGTGTGTACTGGTGGGTGCAAGCCGGATGCCATGTCAGAGGGGCGATGAGAGTTGATGCGAAAGAGGAAATATTCAAAATGATATATGGTAATGGCAACGATGACACTGGATACTGATGAGGTCGGCTTGTTAATTGTGACTCTTTGGAATGGGATGCCTTTCATAGATGAGGTGGATCGAGTGCCAGAGACAGATGATCATGACGCAATTAACATGACGGATGGACGTATGTGATGTAAGTACGTAGCTGAGGTAGGTACGGACGACGACAGACAGAAATGCAGGATGTAGTTTCCTTCTCCTTGGACATGTCTTCTCAGTCCCGCCACTGCTAATCTATTTCTCAGGCTTTTGAGTTGGGAAGTCCGAGTCGTTGTTGGAATAAGTAATACTGAGCCAACCCCGTTTCTTTTGATACTGGCTGAAATGCAGACCGACGAGTTTCTGCGAGCAAAATAACTGCTCGGAAAAGGTCCATGAGTTGTGGAAGGTGATGTGGGATGTGAGAATACAGTATTGGACGGTTCAAGGGGTCTTTACTCATTTAGTCTTTCAGCATGGAGCATGGTGTTGGTGTAGTAGCAGGATAGATCTTTCACTTGCTTATAGACTCAAACTTCTTCATTTCTGATTTTGTTTTTAAGATTATGCATGTATGGTAAGTGTTTGTACTGTTAGACAAAGGAGTTTGAGGCTCCGACTGTTGTTTCATTTTCGTAGCACAACAGCTCCTTGGGGTGAGCTTGGCTTGGATGGTATTGATCAGTCTTCACAGTTGCCGCTAACAACAATACTATATGATGTGTTATACCAACTAACAGCTAAGATTGATTCGACAATACGAAACGCAAGATGTTAGCATCACCTGGCTTACATAACTCCCTCTTCGACCACACAAATGCGCGGCACCGCAGTCGTCATGAGTCGGGCTCTCTACCCGGAAGAAGGAGTGGCTCCTAAAGAACGTGGGGGTTTGCGACATGCGCTGTTACCGAAGACGGGAAGTCGTAATCTCCGAGGCGAACCAGGACATTAGCGCATGGTCTAGCGACTGCCTGGCTAGATGATTCGCTATAGATAGTATGCCGTTGGCTGCTCTCGTCAATCATTGCTCGAAACTATTTGCTGTTGTTTTCTCCCCCGTTATCTATGGCCCCCCAGCTGTGTATAGTTAATCCTCGTTGCTAGCCTTGCTTGCGTTGCTTGCTCTCAGCTTTCCTAATAAGCGTGATATGCCTTGCTCTTTACTGCCCTATCTATCTCCAGTCCAGGACAGCCCGCCTTGCCGTAAATGTGCGCAACAACGCCCGTCCAGCTAGCTGTGTAGCTTGTAGATACAAGACCCTGTTCTTCTCCCCCGCACCCACTGCTCTTCAACCTGAATGCTTGCACGTTGCTTCGCGTGGTGCAAACATCACCAAGTCGCATGTTCTAATTGTTTCCTGTTTTATGCGCTGCCTTTCTGGTAAGAGATGGAGCCGGAGATCGCACCAACCGACGTACCCGTGAATCCGCCCTCTGCAACTCTGCATAACCGAGCGCAAATCTAGGTACTCAAGACCAACCTGTGAAGAGGGAGAAAGAAGAAAGGTAGATAGGCATTATGGATATGGAGTCATTGTCTCCGACGATACCTATGTCGCCTACCACACATACAAACTCTACCAAACGTCCTCGTCCCTCGTCCCCTCCCCTCATAAAAGACTCGCCCACATCGGGCATTACCGGTCCTATATCACCAGTCGCAGATCACGTCCCTGAAGGCAGCTCCAAGTCGGGACAAAGCACAAGCAGCTTCCGGAATGTCAGCGCCTGTAATCGGTGTCGCCTGCGGAAGAATCGTTGTGACCAAAGGCTTCCAAGCTGTCAGTCCTGCGAGAAAGCTAGGGTCGCCTGTGTCGGATATGATCCCATAACCAAGAGAGAGATCCCGCGCAGGTCAGCTATACGCCAAGCGCAAGACCAGAATGCATATGAGCTGACAAAAGCTTACTCTGTAGCTATGTCTATTACCTTGAGACTCGTGTCGACCAACTCGAATCCCTCCTCAGAGCCCAGAACATCGACTTTCCCCCTCCTGATAACCTCGAATACTGCTCCCGTCCAGGCAATATCGGTGGCCATGCGCGATCGCCTACCGAAGGCTCGCTCACAACGCTCTCAGAAGCTGTCGATGCGTCCGCTATCTCGAATGGAGATGACTCAGGCAGGCCGACCAAGATGATGCGGGCAAGCGGTGGTGGTGCCGCGCCGAGATATCTAGGTTCTGCAAACGGAGTCTCTTTCGCCCGCGTCGTCTTTGCTGCCGTGCAATCTTCAGTCGGAGATCAACGTCCAACGTCCGACAAGGGTGGCGTACGCCCGTATAAGCCTGTGGCGACCGGCTTTTCAACGTCCGGCACTTCTATGCGAGACTCCTTCTTTGGCCTCCATACCCGTCCCACCATTCGTCCGGCTGAGTTCCCCGATCGAGATTTGGCCTTGAAGTTGGTAAAGCTCTATTTCGAATATGCAAATCCTCAAATCCCCATCCTTCACCGTGTCGAGTTTATGCGCATGTTTGAGCTGGCTTATGCCGATCAAGGCAGGGTTCGAGGACCTAAAGAGTTGTATATTTTGAACATGGTCTTCGCTATTGGTGGCGGCATCATTATGGACAGTCAAACCACGTCCAAGGCTTCCGGGGAAGCAAAGAAACAGGCTCAATCGGAAGAATACCACGCAAGTGCCATCATCCATCTGGAAACTTGCTTGAACGGTGGTGGACTGGAAGAACTTCAGGTAAGTTGTGGCCTACAGTGTGTTTCATTGAATCAGAGGTTGCTCTCTGCGCAGATAAAACTCCGATTTCTAACTCGTTGCATAGGCCGTTCTACTTCTAGCAGGCTTCGCCTTGTTAAGACCAGTTCCGCCTGGCCTGTGGTAAGTTTCAAATGTATTGCGTCATAGCGGGAAACCCATTACTTACATGCTTCTCTAGGTATATCGTTGGTGTAGCTGTAAGGCTGGCGATCGATCTAGGGCTACATTATGAAGACGGGAAGGATCTGGAATTTGATCTGGGCGGCGCGAAATCTTCTGTCGATGGTTATAGCGACAAATCGCGAGAATCAGTGTCACGAGAGAGAGGTCGCCGCGAATACGTTCGTGATTTGCGCAGACGACTTTGGTGGTGCACCTATGCCTTTGATAGGCTCGTAAGCACTTGTGTCGGACGCCCATTTGGGGTCTCTGACCAAGTCATTACCACCGAATTTCCTTCTATGTTGGACGATCAGTATATTACTGCATCGGGGTTTACTAGACCCTCACAAGACGGAGGGCCTACTTACAAGGTTGTGGCCAAGCATTATTTACGCCTGCGGCTCCTACAATCCGAAATTCTACAGGTATTGCAATATCAACAAGCCCAGGCAGCACGAGTAAATGGCCAGAACCAACAAAACAATTACATGCACACCAATCTTCCTTCGCCTTTCATGAGTCATTTTCAATCATTTCAACATTGGAGGCAGGACATAGACAGACGGTTATACGACTGGAAGAACTCCGCACCCTCGAAACAGGATTCAGGAGTGGCTTTCTCCCACGAGTTCCTAGAGTTGAACTACTGGCAAGCCATCATCATGCTCTACAGGCAAAGTCTGAGCGTCCCGGCCATGTTTGAGAGCGAATACCATACTTCAAAAGAAGTGAATAGCCCGACAGTGTACTCTCAGGAGTCACAAGGAGATCAGGAGCGAGTCTATGTCAAGGTGGCCGAGGCTGGCCAGAAGATTCTGCGACTTTATAGGCAACTACACCTGCAAGGTCTTGTCAACTACACATATCTTGCCACGCACCATCTTTTCATGGCTGGAATATCTTATCTTTATGCTATTTGGCACTCACTTGTTGTGAGAAGTCGTCTTGTAAGTTTTATGCCTCCCATGGTAAACTTCCGGAGACTAACCACGACATAGACTATGGACGAAGTTGACTTTACCATTTTGGCTGCCACGTCGGTGTTGTCTGATCTTATCGACAAATGTCCACCAGCAGAGGCCTGCCGTGATGCCTTTGACAGAACAGCAAAGGCCACTATCAAAATGGCTAACTCAAATGGCGGGTTTGGTCAGAGTTTACTGAGCCAAAACAGGCGTTTATCAAAGGCCAGCACCGACAGGATAGACTATCTTAATGCAAAAGAAGCATCTATCAACCGGCACAAAGCATACACCCACCCACTTACAGAACAACATATTTCTCGATTGGCGAGCGGATACGGAACGTCTCCGACAGCTCCTTTCGGCCAACATCAACCTGAAATTAAATCAGAACACATTACATACCCCCTGAGTCGACCGATCAATGAATCGAGGGTCAATCCAACCGATCCACTAGAAAGTGCAGCAATGCCTGATATGTCAGCGATTGATCCCGTCCTACTACCTCCTCCCAGTCCACATATAAACTCACCAGGATCTGTCTCAAGCGCAACTCCGAAGTCTTCACACAATGCGTTCGCTCCACCATCGAATTCAAATATCAACATTCTTCAATCACCCACTGCTGGTTTCGCGCCGGCGTCGGGCGGAATGGCATTTGCTGATTTACAAAGCATGGACTTCCTTCAGAATTTCCGGGATCCATCTGGCACGAATGATATGAGCAACGTAGATATGCCCATGGATATGGGCTTTGGCATCGGCTGGGAAGGAGTGCACCATGACTTCAGTGATGGACAGCAGTTCGACCTTTTCAACGGTTTTTTCTTTGGAGGTCAGGGTGGCAATGGAAATGGCACGTAATGTACTTGCCTGTTATGTCCAGAGGCGGCAGCTATGGTACTGAACGACTTTATGACGGAATTTAGGGCAACGCCTACTCACTTCGATGCATTTTTACAGATCCGCCTAATGGCAAGCGATTGTACGACAAGCAAAAGAGTTATTGTTATCATTTATTCAATGACAGTTGCAAGAAGAGGACGACGACATTATTATTCCGAATGTGTTACATATTTTCAACCTATGAGTTTCACTGTCTATAACAATTCCCGGCTGTATACCGACTTAGTATAACTAGGGAAAAGGGGAGGCAGACTTAAGGCATGGATCAAAGCGTATTATCAATTTATGGTCATCTTATAAACAATGCTTTAAACTTACCTACTCCTGAGGACGCCGGAAACAAAACACTTAGATACCAGATACACCTTCACTCTCTATAACACCAAGCCAACGACATAGCCTCTTGAACAACTCGGAGGAATAGGCAGCCCAATACACCACTGTACCCACCACCACGGTGCTGAGGGCCTTGTCACTTACCCATGGCGACCTGAAGACCTCGCCGTCCTCAGCTTCAGCCCGTGCCCGCCTTTTCTCCCTCTCCTCCCTCTCATCAGCCATTTGTTCCTGTCTCTCCCTCTCGGCAGCTGCGCGTTTGGCGTCCCGTCGCCGCGCCGCCATCTCGTCCCAGCGGGCTCGGCATTTCTTATACGCCCTGTAGGCGTGCCGCTCTTCCTCTATGCTGTTGCGGGCGATGCTCAACCTGTAATCGACCATACACCGGGCGGGGCTATTCAGGAGGTCGTACGCCTGTTGGACGTGGCCGTATTTCAAGCTAGCTTCTTCTTCTTCTTCTTCTCCTCCTTCTCTCCCTCCTTCCAACCCGATGGCGTTGTTGCGCTGTTTGTCCGGGTGATGTCTCCTACTTTCGACGCGGTACGCCCGCCTGATCTCCGCGTCGGTCGCGCTCGGGGCCACGCCTAGGACGCTGTAGGGAGTCAGGCGGGCGTTGAAGACGAGCGTTTTTGGTAGAGGTGGAGGTGGCGGTTCTTGCGCGGTGGTGCCTAAGAAGATCCACGTTCCGATGGAGGCAATCACGAATATAGACGCTATTGTGAGGTAGAGATAGGTCTTAGCCCACTTATCGTGGCTTTTCCCCCGGGAAGGGGTGTCTGCCTGCGCTGCAGGCATGCAAACTAAGGTAACTTACCTATGTCTCTAGTCTCTCTGTTGGAACCTGGCTTGGTTGATTAGTGGGCTGCCTGGGTCAGATAGGAGTCGGAGCTACTTTCGTGATATCGTAGATTTTTTTAAAGCAAAGATGGTGACGGTGAGAATTGTTTTACCTCTTGGAGGTAGACTAAATATCAACACCTCCAAACCTTATGAAAGATTTTGTGGTACAAAGAGACGAAACACTCTAGAGCTTTGTCATGATCAATCTATCTTGAAGACAGAGGCCTTAACCGAATTTCCCTTTGTAAGGGTATTGTTTCCCTTAATCAAGTCTTGTCAATGTCACGCAATGAGTCTCTAACTTAAAACAACAATAGACATACCTGTCTCACGTTGAACCGTGAGCACGTATAACAATAACGGGTCTACATTCCGCTGATGGTCACGTCACCTATGTCCATTCCACTGCGTGTGCCAGCAGAAAGAAATAGCAAGGTTACCGCTTCGGAACCGTATTGATGCAGCAAGTTTTACTCTTATTTTCCCTCTAATCAAAGAGATAGAGTACACAATCCTTTATGCCCTAGTATCGTACAGGTAGGCAACGATTCTCTTTTGTCCAGCCTTAGTTTCCAGGTGTGAAGCAGGTCTCTTTATATACCGCCTTCCACTCGAAGGCTCCGATTCTTTTGTTCGTGAATTCATTTGTACCGATCATGAATCTTACCAAATACGTGTCGAGTTTAGGGGCTCGGAGGCATTTGTTCTGTGGGCGTTACCGTTCCCTTACTAGAACGTGTCATGCTATATGAAGCCTAGTGAAAGACGTCAGTACCCTGTAGATTCAGTGGCGGGCTGGAGAGGCTTTGTAGCCCAAAGTGAAACCGTGTTGCTGGAAATTACTCACAGTAGCGTCCTTCATCTCGCAGATTCGCTTAGCCAATTGGCTCACATTTCCATCAACAGCGACAACGTAGATTGACAGATCAACAGTAAACATGTGCTGAATTGCATACACAATTCTTTTTGGGTATTTACTATCGCGCTCGACGTGGCTGCCCCATTGCTCGGTAGGTTTAAACGGTGCAATATCTGGATCTCTGTCCAGACAATTCTGAACAATCGGAAGGAGAGCTTGCTCAATCGCATTTTGTTTGATTGCCTTGTCCGACTCCAGGCCAGTATAGACAAGCTTGGTCTCGTCGAAATGGGCGATGTGGATCTCGAAAGGCTGCGAGATTGCCATGACTTTGTGAGAGCCGTTATGGTGGTACCGGAACTCATACACGCCTTGCGTCCACCACAACTTATCATGCGAGAACATGACCTCGCCCTGGACAAGGTCAATATCATCTGGTTCGTGGCTTTGGAGGGGGTTGTCTGATGCTAGAATGCCTTTATCAGCAGTAGTCGACTCGTATTGGCCGGGTGTTGTCGGGATCCAGCGTCCAAGGGAGGAAACATCGGTATGCTCTCGTGAGTGATTGTCAGCAACCATGTACAAACCAATCCAATCCTTTTTGCCGTGTCTCGCTGGTGCCGTCCAACTCACTCGGATAGGTGCGCCATAGTCAAGGAACATTGTTTTCAGCGCATTTGGGAATCTACCAGCAATACCCTCTTTGCCACTCGACCTCTCCGTGTGTGCTGAAGTAGAAGAGCTTTCACCATGAACAGTGATCTTGTAGTTAGTAGGATCACAGCCGTTCAAATTTACTTCTCGCTGCCTGATACCAAGCCGGGCCGGATTTACGTTGAAAAGGGCCGTCGTATCTCTGACAATATTTGAAACGCTAGCAGCCAGTTTGGGCCGAGCAGCATCGAGAAATTCCTCGACGTATTGCGAAATTCGGTCCATAACTCGATCAACGCTGCTTTGCCATTCGGCAACGTATGGTGGAAGGGATTTCTTGATAAACTTGGTTAGACCAGCTTCGTCTCGAAGCGTCTGCCCGTATATCTTCCGCATATGAGGTTGCTCGACAAATTGAATAAACCAGACGGTGAGCAAGTGGCTGGTCAAAGCCAACGCAAATATCAACTTGCTCCAAGTGATAAGTGCAGCGCCCCAAAGGCCGGCGGTACCGATGATTCGCTCTGGATTATTGAGAAACCGATAGATGGAGGTATAGTTCAATTTCACACCCCGGTCAAAGAAGAAGTCGCCACAGAACCACCCGAATTCGCCCAATGACTGGTAAATGCTCATAGCAGTCCAAATCTGAAGTGCGATGAGGCTAGCACCGATCACATGTCGGAGAAGGACAAAGCCGTTTTCCCAATCAGCTGGGACCGAGTACATCTTCCAACAGGCCATGATGAATGAGGTATAGCACATGGTCTGAGAGATGTGATACATGCCTTTCCATTGGCGCCAGGCCTCGTTAGTGGTGTCGCCGAATTTAAGGAAATGGCGAGTCCACATTTTGTCCTTTGACTGACGGTGGAGAATTGAGCCCAAACCAATAGAGCACCACATACGCCACAGCAGAGCATGCAGGGCGAGCAAGAACTGCCAAAGACGATTTTGGGGAGCAATAACCGCAATGGTGACCAGGTATAGGAGTAACAAGCAGGTCGAGTAGTCAGTGTTGCGGAACAAATCGATGTGCTCCCACCCTAGCAATCTGTGAGCCCTAGTAAGAGTTGGCTGATGGAAGCCGGCTGAAGAACTGTGTGAGTCCTGAGAATCACTACTTCCAGGTCGTTGATCTTCATTCTCCACGGTTTCCTCACGCTTCCGAGGCGTCGGTGGGTTATACGTCTTCTCAATGTGTGGATTCTCAATGAGAACTAAGAAGGCGAATTGACAGGTATGGGCAACGATGGAGATGAATAAGACTGCGTAGCTACCAGCCATCATTGATATACCATAATAGCCGGCATAGCCGATGGAGTACATGGGATGAGGTGCCATCTCGAAGACGCCGTCAAACGTGAGTTCTTGGTCGATGAGAAAGAAAAAGTCGCCCCAGTACCAGGCATAGTCCTTGATAACTCGCAAAGCATCGAGCTTGACCCAGAGATTGAATCCGACAATGGCCAAGCCAAGAGACCATCTGCCAATTGTCATCCATATGGCTTCACCAACCGGGGTGTGTGCACAGGCAATAGCGAAGAGACAGTACGAGAAGAAGTCCCCCAGAAGGATGAGGTCCACAAAGCGACGAAAGACAAGCCAGGTGTTGTACTCAATCGGCGCTGTCTCGAAGTCAAACTCGCCTTCGACTTCTGTCTCGGAGTCACGCTTGAGTATGTTGTATAGCCATGGTCGAGGGTTACGGCCGGTTGAGGGAGGCTCGAACAGCTTCCATTTCTGAGCCCACGCAACGAGTTTGAAATCGTTTGACTGCCAACGCAACAGAAATCCGATACCGCCATTATAAGCGGCACGCCAGAACAGATAGATTATGGCAAGGACAGGTTTCTTCAGCGATGCTGGTAGAATGTAGAGGGTCAAGACGTGAAGAGCAAGCACGCTTAGTACAATGACATCTCCCACGTTCTTGGGCTGTCGCGGGTCGAACATTTGTGGGATTCTGTCATGTGTAATGGGAACCACAAAGGCTAAGAGTAAGATTAGTCAGCAGTTGATATTTTGGTGATGGTGAATTCCGCTGTATAAGTTACCTGTTCCGCCGCGAGTGCGGCCATAAGTCTTTTTTGCTTCATGGTTTGCGGTGGGCTTGTCCTCAGAGGGTAGCTCATTGTCTTGGGCGCCGGCGGAAGACGAGAGCTCTGCATTGCCATCATCAACACTGGAGTGATTGATCAATCGGCGACGTAGCTCAGCGACATTGTCATCGCCGGCGAACAATTCACTTGGTGGCGCCGCCATGGTGAATTGTTGGGGATAGGGAGTCCCGTGTTGTTGGGACGAGACCGGCGTCGGCGACAAAATGTGTTGAACTTTGTCGACTCACAATTGCGAGGATTGCGTGTTGAAAATGGTATGACAAGATATTATTATTCAATTGCTTTTTGCAGATGCAGGTTGCACGGCGAAATGAAGAAGGAATGAGGGAGGAACGTGATGGTGATGGTTTGAGGTTTGCGCCGCCCAGGTTTGCATCGGCTTAAATGACGAGTTATGACGCGCTGCGTATTTATAGCTGGAATGGAATGCTCACGTCATTATTGTTGTGCGTGAAGCGGCTCGTTTCTGATGAACAAGGCACAATGGGTATTCTAGAACAATGCCACAGCATTGAATTCATGGGTATCCGGCGCACTAGAGCTCAGGTGCCATCCAGATAACTGGTCTTGCACCTATAGGAAGCAATTCCCGCACGATACTACCTCATAGATAAATGTACATATAATACCTTAGGTACATGTAGAAACAATAGCACTTTGCATGTGATCAGAGATGGAATTTGCCGTTGAAGCGGTCAGTTGCGGCAACTGCGACCCGGCACTTCAACACCAGCATGAATCTTCCATTAGTATATTTCCGCTGTCTCCGTGAGTCTCAATGCTAAACCCTCAAACTTGAGTTACATTTCTGTCATGTGAGGTTGGATTACCGCAGATATCTCTGGTCAGTGGAGGGGATATTGTTCGCGTCAGTAATTCCAAACCCAATGGCCATGAAAATAAAGAGATCACTTAGAAATAAGCCAGGTCTGAAGACGCCACGTTACAAGAGATGCAAATGCACTATGTCATTTCCCGTAACCCGAAAAGGAAGAAAGAAAGCAAATGCAACGTGTTTCCCATGCATACACACACATCATCACGTAATGCCAACCCGTTTCCTACAAACCGTGCTTTTGTGGGCATCAGTCATGAACCGTTCATTTCCCATCTCAAACTCTTACCCCCAGCCTCATCTACTGAGCCTTCTTCGCAAACTCTACACGCAAGATGAGATGCTTGAAGCCGTAACCGTCCATCTTGGCACATGCCTTGACGGCGTCTCCACGATCCGCAAAGCTGATGAACGCAAAGCCCTTGGCCAGACCGGTATCGCGGTCCTTAGCCAGGAATACTCGGGTAACACGACCAAAGCGCTCGAACATGTCGCGGAGCTCGCCCTCCTCTGCCATTTCGGAAACCTTCAAACCAAAGTATTAGTTTAAACCCCCCGAAGAATAGCGTGGTCACTGCAAATCATAATAGAAGTAGTGATAAATTTCATGATAATAAAGGATAGGATGTCCCAATAGTTCGGACTAGATGTGGATCGGCTGAGGGAAAAGAAATAAAGACAAAAAAACTTACGTTGGTGACACGTAATGTAGCAAGATCGTCGCGTTCGCCGTACTTGCCACCCATCCTCTCGCCAGCAGCACCAGCACGATCTCCACGGAGTGCGGGAGGGACATAGCTGCCCTTCTTGCCAGCAGCCGCGGCAGCCGCGGCAGCCGCAGGCTCATCGCCCATGCCAGCAGCGACATCGCCGGGGCCTCCCTCGGCACCGACCGGGGCCATGGTGTCCTTGTAAGGACAGCGGGCTGTGAAATGCTCACCGTTGCAGATACGGCACTTGACGGTCTTATCCTTGAGCTTCTCCTTCATGGCGTTGGCGTTGGGGTCCTTGCTCTCCTCCTTGGTGTCCTTGCGCCAGTTGGTGCTGAGGCGGAAGATGATGTTCTCGCCGACGCTGGTGGTGTCCATTTGGGGGCCGGCGCCATCCTTCTCTGACAGACCAAACTTGGCCCAGGTCTTGCGCTCGGCGACACGGGGGTTGACGACTTCGCGGTGGGTGACCATGCGGATGCGGCGGGTGGTCTTGACCTTCTGGCCGTTCTCGTTGTACCGGTATGTGATGGTGGTCTTGGTTCCGTCTTTGTTCTGGATGGTCTGGGGGGGAGGCAACTCGGTCACGGTCTCATCGGCCTCGTCGTCGTCGGCCCAGTCTCTGTGCGGCGGTTTGCATTAGCCTTGGTGAAGGGCTGGCTAGTTACTGAGTGGGGGGTTGGACATACCTGTTTTTTGACGCCATATTTGCTGTGAAATTATTTGCAGTGTTGACTTGTTCTTGTTCTTGTTGCTGCTACTGCAGAGTCGAGTAGAGAGTCGGTATGGGTGGTGGTGTTGGTGGGGTGGGTTATCTCATTAGTTGGTGAAGATGGATTTTTGCCATTCAGAAATAATAATTCTTAGCCAGAGTCATGGCTGTGTGGGGCAATTTCTGCCCCGCGCTTCGCTCAATGTGTAATAAATGCCCCCCCGCCTCCATGCCCTTTAACTCCGAATACCTCCCTCCCTCTAGTATCTACTACCTGCAATATAACAATCAATTCAAGTTTGTCATCTGTTGACCTTTTTCTGCACACGTTGGGCATACATATTATGCATTAAGTACTAAAACACAATCGCACAGCTATTCAACAGATGTACTGCTCATGAGTACATGAGAGCGCCTCATATTCATCAGAGCTTTTCAGTCTCAACATAATCTCGTGCATATATATGAAGGTCTGCGGTCAGGTTTGGATAATTGAGAGTGGTTCTGTAGTATCTGGCACTCGCCATGCTGCAGTCTTGTGGGTGAATTAATAGATAGATAAGTATACAATAGTAGATAATAAAGGGTGTCAACCCACGTCCCTGATCATTAGCTTTTGATAATTCCGTCGTATTTAAAACACCACACAGTCGCTCTTACCCAAGCACAAATCAATGGACTTCGCCAGTTTGGCTGCCACTCGAAACGCCCCTTTCCTAATGGAACAGAGAATCAACGCCCCTAACAGTCATAAAGGTCATCATTGACATAAGACATAACGCAAAAATGATAAGATGATACAAAAGGATGCAATGGAGAATCAGCGTTCTGTTTGACATGCCCTTCATATCTCAAATCTTGAGTTTGCAGCGCGTGGTGGGGGGATAGGAGGGAGAGCATAGCTTGGGGGAGGCGCCGGTGGTGGTCCCTCTACGAGCTGTGGCATACTCCTGCGGAATGCAAGTGACCTGGCTTTTGACGCTACCGTCAAGAGCTCAGATGCCTGGATGTGTGAGGAATTTGGTGGTGATGAAGTTGACGATGATGGCGATTCGAGTCTAGGTGCATCTCCTAGCCCAATCCTCCAGCCATCTGTCATATTGGCCAATGGGTGGCGCATATTCTGGGTAGAACGGCTTGTACCTAGAATGGTAGACCTTTTGTATGCCGAATGTATTACTGGAAGCTCCTGCTGTACGCTATACGCACCAAGCGCCGACGCAGCTCTTGGCTGATGCTTTGCCTCCACAACAACCGCCGTAACAGCACAAACAAACCCAGCGTTCCCAGTCGGAGCACCATCTGTTCTAGGAGCCAGTCCTTCGTCCATGTCAAAAGGTTGCTGCAAAGATGCAGTCAAGTCGTTGCTTTGTTTCTCGGGCGAGTCACTGCGGACAATAAACTGGTCCCTGAATTCCTTTCCGAGGCTCTGACGTGATTCCCAGGATCTAGACAGCGAATTTGGTGAGCGTGGTGATCGTGGTGACGGCTGGTCGATGACGATGGAGAGCGGGCGTGCCATCGAAAGTGCTGTAGGAGGCGACTTTCGATACGCGGGGGGGCTTGAACTATTAGGGAGGGTACCGCTCAAAGAAAATCGCTTTCCCGTGCTAGGCACGCTAAAATTGCGGACAGTCGGTATGCCGAGCGCTGGTGGTGGGCGTTCATGATCGATGTTCAAGAGCGAAGGAGCTTTGGAGTATTGGCGAGGGCCTGCTTCCGGCGGAGGCGCTTCAAATGTCGATATCAAGGTCTGCATGGATTGTCGCCTATTTACTATGGCCGCCGCGTTCGGCCGGAGCCTGATTTCTGGCGCAGTCGGTGTACCTTGCTGATCATCCCCGAGTTGGCTTGAAAAATTCTCTCGAGTTGGAGAGCAAGCTGGCGAGGATCCAGCAGACGTGACTATGGTTCGTTGGCCAGATGAAACATAAGAAAATCGGTGGCTACTACTGCTATCCCGCAGATTATCTAAGTGTTGGCCGTCGGATGATACCACGCTTGCAGTTGGCGAACTGTTGTGGTCAGTGTAGGCCGACAATCGCCTTGATGGTCCAAAGGAGAAGTCGTTTTCGGTTGGGTCCAAAAGCGCGTTCTTCTGAATGTAAGAAAAATCGCGAGTGATAACACGAGAGAATCGATCCGGATCTCTGACAATAGCAGCCCTCTGGTAATTCTGTGCTCTTGGCTCCACCCGATCCGTGGTCGACTCAGGTCCTCCTGTCTCTGAAAGTTTCTTCTTGCCCCCCAAGGCCTCTATCTCCAATCGCAAGACCGCCAGCCAATTATCCATCGCTTCTGGGCTTTCATAAACAAGAAGCATACTAGCGACCTGTTTTTTCTCATATCCCTTCATGGAAAGCTTCGAGCGAAATGATTTTGGATCGCTCAAGTTAGTTGCATCAGTTTCCGTCGAAGAGACCACTTGCAAAACCCAGTGCTTCCCAGGAATCAGATCACTTGCGTAGGCGGCGGATGATCGTGTCAGCTGTAGGACCTTCTCTGGTAACCGATTGAAGCTTCCTTCTGCGGCGTATTGTAGTAAATGCCCGGACGTAACTAAAACAAAGATCTTCTCTGTCCACTCAGGGATACTTTTCCGACCAACACCGAGGGACTTCTTTTTTGATGAGCCACTTTTGCCGTCATTCAAGTTATCACTATACTGGTCGGTCTTCGATGCATTCGCAACAGATGTTCGTTGAAGGCGTTTGGCTACCCTGGGCTCACTCAACCGGGCGAGAGCTTCCAAGGGGGTAGTGCAAGCTGGAAGAGTCGCGTGCTTCACCGCTTGAGGATAAACTTGAAATAGTGGTGGAGCATCCCAAGTCCCAGTACAAGACTTGTCGGTACCTGAGCTCCCTTGTCGAGAACGAGGAGGGCTGAGAATATCAGAGCCAGTTTGGCACAAGTCGGTTGTTGTGGTGCTAATGAGTGATGCTTCCGATCGTGACGAATGTAGCCTTGGCGGCCAGTTTCCAAAGTCTCCAAGTAAAGAGTTTCTGACACCCGCAGGCCGTTGCGTTATCCTGAAGGATTGAGACTCCTCGAAGCTCCTTTCGTTCTTCCCGAGCTTCGAACGATTGAACATCCCTCTCAGTCCTAATTTGGACTCTCGCTTCATTGATTTGTCCGTACGCAGAGCTGTTCTCCCCGGATCATTCCCAATACTAATAAGATCTGGTGGTCGTGCTCTTCGTGAGCCGGTCGACCTCTGGAGCTCTGCCTCTAACATAGCTGCTTTTCTAGCTGTTGTCTTATTCCACCAATGCTGCTGAGATGATAGGTGTTATATGATAACAATTCAGTGCTTATAGTGCCTCTTGGAGTGTATATATCTCGCATGAGTCGAAGGACACGGATACGAGGTCCAAACAACTTGGGAAACAAGAACTGAGCCGAGGATATAATAAGGAAAAAAAGAGGTCGAGTTTCTGACTTCTGATAACTATCACGATCGAAAGTTCAGGTAGTATAGGCAGGGTACCCCTCTAAGCAGGAAAAAAAAAAAAAAAATGAATAGGTTACTTCAAGGAATGCGAACCGGTGTGAAAAAGAATGCTGGGGGCACCTTGTGCTTTGAGGAGTTAGGCGTAAGGATTCCCGCTTTACTAAGAAACCTCTGCCACGCGATGGAGCTGGAGTCGGAAATGCACTAGAGCAAGGTAGCTCTCCACCTAAATATTTTTGGGGGATAATTCTGTCGCTATTCTATGCTTCGTAGTATCGTGGTCGCGAGATATGGTTGCGAGATGTGATCGCGAGTTGTTGTGTTGACCAAGCTATAAGAGAAGTTTTTATCTTGTTCTAAACCCAGGGCGACTGGTTCAAACCCAACCATGAGTCTTGTTGAAGGACCAGATGAAACGAAACATGGCTGGGGAGTCTGGCAAGAGAAAGAGGGCCGAGGTGCCAAAGAAGTCTATAAGCAAGGCAGATAGCGCATAAGAAGTTCTGGGAATATGTAGACAAGACGGTTTGCCTTCTCACTTCTAACAGCTATGTATCTGTCAATTATTTTGAGGACTTAACAAGAGTGAGAGAAGATGAGGATGGATGGATCATGGAACAACACCTCGGGAGAGGTGGGCGGGCGATTCTACAGGGTTGGTATTTCTGGGGTTAGTCGGTGCCGCTGGGACTTATTACAGGGGTCAGGGTATGTTGAAAAACCCGTCCCATGCAGCAACCCGCCGCGCCCGGATTCTACTCATTGGGTACCGCGAAATTCAATTGATGATAGACTTGTAGGAGATGACTGCACACCGTTCAAGTTGGCGAGATACCCTCCATTGCTTTGGATGTTATCAATTAACGATAATCATGCTAGTCTTCCAGATTTTATATACCTTGCTTGATCTTGACGTGCATTTTACACAAAAGTTCTACTGATCGTAAAATCCACCACAGAGGGAGAAAAAAGAATCAAGCCACATGATCCAGAATGCTGACGAGGGATCTCTATTAACAAGGTTGGTCCTGTAAACTCCGTATGCTGCAGAAGACCGTCGACGCCGACGCTTTGTCATAGACAACAAATCAAGCAGCAAGTCAAAAATAACCTTCAAAATGCAGCGCATCGACGGTCACTCACATGTAGCCGCTGCAGTGACGAAACCCCGATTGTGCCGTGGTGTGCAGTTGACTACTTGCTTGTGCATGCGTGTCACACCGCGACAACCAATTATCGTCAGCTTCAATTTCCTATCAAGCAGTTTGTCACGTTCTGCGCTCCGATTATGTTTTGGGTCGGTTTTTAGAAACGCGAACGCGTTCCCTCCCGGTCCCCTCATTCCCACACTCAGTCCCGCCAATAGGGACGAATGATACAGACAGCGGTATCCTTTCCAACTTATATGTATAGCCCTATGAAATATATCCGCGTCCATGTACTAAATGAGGCGCATTGTTGCGGCGCCGTACTGGGATTTCATGTGGAGCATATCCCAAAATAAGTTAATATTCGTACTCATGTGAGTAGAACCTCAATTGACGCGCAATGTATGGCCTAGTCCTCTCAGCATTCAAAAGGTTGCGTGTCTTGTTGGAATTGCATTATGAGTTTAGGTCTTTCTATTACATGGTCTAGACTCGGAGAACTATGACATTGTACGATGAGGATTAAATTAGATGAAGATCAAAGTAGGAGCAGTAGCTTGAAAACAAGATCTCAACGTCCGTGGGGACGGCTATTTGCGTCCCCTCCCGCACATACCTGTGACCCTGAAAGATAGAAGAAAAATACTAAAACACTGTCGCACACTGTCTCAATGCCAGCCCAGCCATGAACCACTTACCAGCTTCAAATCCCGAACTAGAATTCTAGTCCAATAATACAGAAATGATCTGGACAACCTGGCTAAAGCGATACAGAACTCTTCCTTCCATGACAAGAACAGTGGCAAGCTGAGAGTGAGGAACTCGTATTATCCACTATGTAGCTAAGGTACATAAGGTATTATGTGCATCCCGATGCTGGTTGTACCAACGGGCAAGTGCATATCTCATCAGCGAATGCGACCTGTGCTTGTTTAATATCCCGATCAGATATTGCGCACCTCATCTGCAGTACTAGCACAATCTCATGTTCATTTTACGGTACGAGAGAATAAATCATAGACATTATACAACAAGTGGGGAGTATCTCCAAAAGGTCTAATGTCAACTTGTGACTTTTGAGGCTTTATCTCATTTCTTTTATTGTTCCCTTACTTTGGAATGAGTGGCCAAATCCTCATCAATCGGCTTCCCGAGTACGGTAAGTAGCCGCCTCAAAGCCGCAGAGGTAATCTCATCGCAGGGGGGTTCCTGCAGTAGCTTCATGTACAAGTCGGGCCAGGTCGCCAAGTTGCCTCGCCGCTCGCTATAACTGTAGGGAGTGGGGGTCAAAGAAGGCTAGATTTAACCATCACGTTATCAACAGCCTTTAAAATACTCTAACTCTGTATGGAGTACGTCTCTTTCTAACAGAGGTTATCTTGGGACCCATGAGGAAGGATCGGGTCCAGAACTCTAGAGATGATTGCATGCTGCGAGCCGTGTCATACGGACTTTCCCGTTCATCGTTATCATCGATTGTCTGGATTATGACCTTCCCATCAGCGAATTGTCATTGCAGCCACAGTTTGCTTACAAAAAAAGATCACGATCTCTAGATCTCATTCACTCCATACTCCGTAGATACATGGGTAAGCCCAGTCCGACCTCAGCTTACAACGCGGCTCACGTCATTGTCAAAAGATGGCGTTGGCATGGAGAGAAGAGAACGATCTCTTTGGCCAGGAAGCTCCATACTTTTCTGTTAGGATAATTAAATGCCAAGTTGTGGCGGCAATTAGGGAGGAATAAAAATGATTTCGTTTTACAGACGAGAGCCCCACCCTCTAGACCCGAGAGCTTGGATCACCCCTGACAGACTCCCTGCTTCATCCCTCTTTTGTACAGCCGATCGTGCCGGCCGGGTTTCTGTTAGTTTTTGCGGTTTGTTTTATCATAATATTCCATTCTGACAAGGGCTTTATTACCACCAGAAAAAACGACGTTCAAAGCCCAACAAAGTCATTTAGAGAAATCTCTTTGCGACCCGGATTATGGGAGGCTAGTATTGTCTGTAGTGGTATAGGAGAAGTGATTCTCCGTATCACCCACATGGTACATCGGCGCCGAATATCTCCTCTGGTTGGAATGTGTGCTTATATGCAGTGGCACCAACCAGAGTGATATTGTATGTGATCCGGTATTGATAGGTATCTGCGACGACATTTCGTTGCAAGACTCATAGCTGTGCTTCTAGACCTTTTTGTTAAGGAGGATAGCTAGAAAGAAGAACGGGATAGGAAAGGCTTTATATGATGCGGCGTGGAGGAAGAGAAAGCTACACCATCTCGACTCGTTTTTGGCCAATTTCCAACAGAGCAGTACTGTCAGACAACACGACATCCCCGCTCACCGGCCGCATCCTAATCTACTGTACCCCAAAAGCATGTCACTTTTATGACGATGTACACAACATATACTGCTTCCCTAGATTTCCCCCGTTCCACCATGTACACCCCTTCTCTTTCGTCCGAAAATTTCCGGGAAGCAAATATATGGACAAAAAGGTTTCAGGTGGCAAGCCAGGGCAATACAGAGCAGACAAAGGGGGGTGACAGCAAATAGCGAAGTCGCACAAAACGGTGCAGATTATGTCCTTTTTGAATTCCTTATCCCGGTGACACCTCCGCCTACTTAGGGAAGTAAGTGTCTCAGACAAGATCTCACTTTGTTAATTAATGGCTTCCCTAACGTCAGACTCCCCGCTTAGCAGTGGAGCGTCGAACATTTTCTCCATTTCCGTCAAAGAAACGCCGATGAGCTGAGACAGCCGTTGCTTGAGTTCATCAACAGAGATTTCGCTGCGCTCAGGCGCCGCTCGCAGCCTTACGCACGGTATGTCATCCTCTTCTTCTCTGTGCTGTGGATCGCTTCGCTCTACCCCTCGTCCAGCCACCGACCCTGGTCCTTGCTGCTTAGCTGCGTGTGTTCTCCTTTGAATTTGTTGGTGCTCATTATTGGCAAGTGAGGAACTCGCGGAGCTCTTGGCGCCACTGTCCCCTCGTTTTCGTGGGCTTGCTGTCAAGCTGAACCTCGATGAGCCTGGCGATGATCCTGGAGAGGATGACGGGCGTGGGATCTTGGTAGGCGTCACGAGCACGAACTTACGGGGACTATACTCGCTTTTCCGTGGGCTTAATTTAATCGCTTCCCTCCTTGCTTCTCCTTCCGGTTTAGCTACTCGTGCATCTCCTCGGATATTGATCTCGTTTTGGCTGGCTTCTAATTTGCTGTAAGCTTTTGAGGTATGGAAAATAGGATTTGGAGTGAGTCTTCTGATGTGTCGCAGATCTCGAGCGTGTGGTTCGCATACGACATCTTCAGTTGCTGTAGGGAGTTCAATATCGGGATATACAGCTCCAGCAAACTGAGGAATGCGAAAGCAAGCTCCCAGTCTCCGGTTCCAGACCCATTCCTCGCCCTGGCAGTGAAAATCGGCAACGGCTGCCGTGGCATGTCTATTCGTGCGGGAGAGGAGCGTGTACATGCCGACGGTCCGCAGTGCAGCGCTTTCGCCAGTCAGGAGCTGGGGTCGAATCATTGTTGTCACCTCACTGGGCTGAGACCAACTTTTTTGGCTGAATAACTTTGCTATACTTCAAGGCGACAGTCAGGCTTGTATGACAAACTTTTCGTAAAACTCGAAGGGAGGATCTGAATGGCAAATAATATATGAGAGATAGAGACAGCGTACTAGTCCACGGGGATTGAATAGCAAGCCCGATATTTTGGTCTGGTGCGGTGATAATCCCAACTCAAAGCTTGTCGCCAGGCAAGGCCATCCTTGAAGCTGAAATATTCTCGAAGGCTGGAAAGCTCCCGTACAGGAACAGGGACCCAACCACCGAATATAGCAGCAACGAAGCTATCGCCGAGTTCCATTTCTAGATCAGCGCCGTAAAACGGCTCTCGTAGACCTCGTGTTAGTGACCGGCGATCTTTCCAGTAGATAGCGTGGCCGAGCCTATGCAGTAACGTTTTTTTTCATTAGATCAGACACGGTATTTCAAACACCTCTCTGAGACGAAGAAAGACATAATACGTACTCGTGCAATATCGTCACTGTCGTCATGAAAGCGGTAAGCAGATACTCCTCGCCATCCGCTTTGCCTTGGCGTCGCAACTCAGCTAAACGGGCAGGGAATTCAGAAGTCAACAGAATCGTTAGGCTCCTATAACGCTCGTGCAAGCAAATGCTGTCAAATTTCTCGATTGTCTCATACTTGTCCAGCTCGCTTAGAGGCAAATCGCCACGCGGATGTCGACACGTATATCCGTTCCAGCCATTCTTGGGAAAAATTTCTCTATCTAGCTGCCAATGGATCAAACCTGGCATGTCGACCTTCAGTAAAGCTCTAGTAGAATCTTTCCACTGACGTTTATGGTCATCGCTTGCCCATGGTGCTCGATGATGTCTAACGATGGACTGTGGTATCACAGTCCTATCGAACTGGCCAAAATAATGACTGTGGATCTTGTTCCTTCCTGGATAGAGGTCATCAAATATGTCGTCAATGTTAAAGTCAGAAAGCCATGGTAAGCCAGCTGCCTCGATGAGCTTGCTTGCAAGCAAAATCGGTTGTTCAAGTTCGCTGCGCAATTCTGATTCTGTCCGAGTCCAGTTGGTGAAAACAGGGTGGACGTCGCCGTTTAGATCGGGTTTTGTTGCAAAATTCGTTCCTGGTTCAAGTTGAGTTATCGCACACTCTCACTCTGTTCTCACGGCCACTCTTCTCCGACCTACCTACTGCGCCGCATCTGATCAATTCTGCTTTATCCCATCGTTTCGGGGTCGCTCCGGGCTGACTTGCGACGCGATGAAGCGTCTCCTTGACTGCCCAAGACGCCATCCTCGAGCTGCCGTTTCATTATCAACGCCATGTGTCTGAAGGGCTGGAAATATGAATGGTATTTGAGTTGACATAACTGTCGAAAACGTCAATCCCATATTATCAAATCTTCCATGAAGTGACATTCCAGTGCTGCGGAGCCCTATCAAGGGCTGAAACTAAGGAACTCTATCGATGATCTATGATTCTTCCGTCTTTCCCAATGCGGCGGAGTAGTGAACTCTTCGCTCGCACTATGATGTCTCAGTCCATCCCTCACTCAAAACGCATGCGTCCATCTTTCCAGGGATCTTGGAATCCTCATCAGCTCTCGTACTCCATTCGACCATCTCCAATGACGCGCCAGAACTCCTCGACAATCTCACGCTGTCCACTCGGTGCTCCGCGAACGGCCAGGTATTTCCGCGAGTCGATCTGAGGCTCCCAGTCGCCAGGATTACCGCCTGCCATGAGTCCGCCGGCTTCATTCAGGATGCACCACCCCGCGCAAACATCCCATGCCCAACATCCACCTTCCCAGTACATATCCATCTGTCCAGCAGCAACAGCACAGATATTAAGGGCTGCGCTCCCCATGCTGCGTAACGAATGTACCATGGAGCCCCCTAATTCCTTAGCTGCAGCGAGCTTCTTGAAGACATCTGTCTTGACCTGATAATTGACACCATCACGGTGCGCACCCCATTCAATGGCGACCAAAGATTTATCGAGCCCCAATAGCGGCGCCGGGCTCTTCGCCAACGGCAGTTTAGAACGTCGTCCCTTACCTCCCTCTACCCCCCAATTCGCGCCGACGGTCAGGAAAGCACCGTCGCCGCGGATGGCAGTGTATAGTTGGTCTAGCCAAGGATTGTAAACAACGCCGACGGCGGGAACACGGTCAACGGCCAGACCGAGCGAGATACAAGCGGAGGGAAAGCCGTGCACGAAGTTGGTAGTCCCGTCAATGGGGTCTACGATGAAGGTTGGGGCTGCAGTGATTTGCATGCCAGGCTTGTATGTCTCCTCCCCGACAAAAGCAAAATTTGGGTACGCAGCAGACAGGCGTGATGACACGAGAGTCTCAACAGCTTTATCGGTCTCGGTCACGATGTCGGCGGCTGATTATAGTGTAAGTG
This sequence comes from Xylariaceae sp. FL0255, assembly GCA_022578795.1. NCBI lineage: Eukaryota > Fungi > Ascomycota > Sordariomycetes > Xylariales > Xylariaceae > Xylariaceae sp. FL0255. The sequence continues at coordinate 178,060 of MU388853.1, read as the reverse complement.
TTTACGCAGCTTGGGAATAGCTTCGTGGAGAGGCGACGTAGATAGATGGCGGGGTAATACTTACAATTGATCTTGGTCCCCGTGTCTATATCCGTGGGATTCGCTGCCAACATCATCCGGCCAGCCTCATGGGCCACTGAGATGAGAGTCTCCCGGATCTCTTGGAAATTGAGGTCAGCCATGTGCGTGAGATTGCCTTGAAGAAGATAGGATTAGATTGAGGTCTTCTGCGGGGCTATAGATGAGCTACATAGTCTCCCACCATCGTCATCGCCAACATTATCATTCCTGGCATGAGTAGGTCGCACTTTGACGTTTCTACTTGAAAAAGAAGAAGACAATAGAAGACTTATACTCAGGTATTTAATACATCAAGTTGAACAATACAGCACAATTTATCTTTTTCATGTATAAGTGAGATTTTCGAAAAGCTGCCCAGGATTTGAATGATCAAGCACTCGAAGACCCTAAACCCCTCTATAGAGTACCTGTAGCTAGGTCCACTATAAGAGGCTCTTTAGCAAAAACCACCCCTCTCTTATATCACAATCACGAAGCTATAGTCCTTAACTCTCTTCAGACATATACAAAAAAGGGTCAAGAAAGGTGTTCTATTTCTCAACAACCCAAGCCTCTTATAAAATATTCTTCTCTCGCCATATATCACCAAACCTAACTAATTATAGAACGCCGAAAACGGCCTCAAACAAGATGGCGGCGTCCAAGCAAACACCACCGCTCATCACAGTCCTAGGCTCGCTCAACATGGACGTGGTATCCTACGTCTCGCGCTGTCCAGAAGCCGGGGAGACCCTAGCTTCGGAGAGCTTCGCCCTGTCGCCCGGCGGCAAGGGCGCCAATCAAGCCGTGGCCTGCGCGAAGCTCTCGCGCGCGCGGACACAGGAACCAGGCGAGGAGAGCGCGCACATCCGTATGCTCGGCGCCGTGGGATCCGACGCCTACGGTAGCTCGCTGACGGCCAACCTGCAGGCGCACGGTGTCGATGTTTCGGGCGTCGGCGTCTCTAAGGATCACACGACTGGTGTTGCTGTTATCGTCGTGGAGAAGAACGGGCAGAACAGGATTATCTTTTCGGCACAGGCGAATGATAGCCTTAGGGCTTCTGACTGGTGAGTTCAATCTACATGTCCCATCTACTTTGGATTCATATCACAATTCATGCCGTCTGAGTTCGAGTCCCCCTTTTCAGCTTTGTATAGCCCCTATTATCTCACACTCAGTTCCCCTCAAGTGTTCGCTAGGCTGACCTCATCATAGTAAGTAAAATTCATCCTCAAAAGGTTTATTATGATAAAACAACAATTCTAACTCGTTCCTTCCTTTCGCAGTCACCTCTCTCCCCTCTCCCTTCCCCGATCTCCTAATCATGCAGCTCGAGATCACTCTCCCCACAGTTTTAGCAGCCATGCGCGCAGCCCGCACAGCCAACGTCCCAGTCCTCCTAAACCCAGCACCAGCACAGACGCTACCCCCTGAGGCATACCAAGGACTAGCGCACCTAGTAGTAAACGAGAGCGAAGCGGCCACGCTAGCAGGCGTCAAAGGAGCCGATCTCGATACCCATAGCGGTCTCGAGAGTGTCGGCGCGATCTTCCTGGGACGTGGCGTCAAGAATCTCATCATTACGTTAGGTGGCCGAGGAGTCTTTTATTTCGCTGACGGTGGCGCTACTAAGGGCCTCGTCCCCGCCGAGAAGGCGAATGTGGTCGACACGACGGCCGCTGGTGACACTTTCGTCGGCCAGTATGCCCTCGAGATCGTTGGTGCGGGCGCTGGCGTCGCCTTTGACATCGAAGCTGCCGTGAAGAAGGCGAACCGTGCGGCCGCGAAAACAGTAGAGCGTATGGGCGCGCAGGATTCGATACCATGGCGTGATGAGTTATAATCAATGATTAAAGCTTCCTGTCCCCTTCACATAGCTTTGTTTTCCGTCGTTGGAGCATTTAATATGTTGATATTGACTACAAGCAGTAGCCAAAATATCCTGATAGCACAAAAGAGGTAGCATTGCATTAGGGAATAGGGATAATGAAAAAGTTAGCATAGAGAAAAACCAATGAAAGTTTATATAGAAGAGCGCGATGCTAGTAGCTCTCTCAATACCCTTTATACTACCTTGCTATCTAAGCATTCAAGACTTCCCATTGACGAAAGTCTTCGGAAAATACAAAAACAATAGAAGAAGGAAAAGTTAAAACTTTAATTTAGTTACACCCTCCGGGGTGTTGCTGACATTAGTCAAGCTCATTCTCAAAACCATGTTCCCAGGCTCCAACGAGCTGTCCTGTTGCGTTTTGGAGGAAAATTCTCCTTCTTAAATCCTGGAAGGTATGTTTCGGTTTTGTCCTCATCTTTGCTGTCGCCAATGTCCAGAGTATCCAGGGACGGTACGAGACTCTTCAGACTATCTGCGCCGATGGATCTTTTGTTACGCAACGCGACATCCCGAATGATTTCCCTCCGGCGAGCTACGTCCGTATTGCGATCCTCGCCAGTGATCGATGTCATGCAAGACAGGGCACTCAAGTTTGCAGCGGAGTGTTGATCGACATTGCTCGCACGTTTCGTTACGCGGCGCGAGAATGATCTGCGGCGCATCTCGCCCCATAACTCATGAGCTGGGTCTCGGTTCTGCTGACTGCGTGGTGGAGACCGAGAGTTCTGTGAATAGAACTTTGGTGTACGAGACTCGCGATTTGTATTGGATGTTGCCGGGCGGGTAAGAGGTTGCAGGTTTGGATGGTTTCCAGTGTGGGTGGCGAGCGGGGTAGTTCTCAGCTCGTTTCGAGAATCAGATGGGCGACTACAACGCAGGACTTCGCTGGCTCGCGAATGACCCCAGTATGACATGACAGTTTTGAACAAAGAGCTCTGGCGAGCATTAATATATGGATCTCGAGGTGACATCAAAGTCCTTGCTTCGACAACACCTGTCACACTTGTTTGGAGTGTGGTTTGACAACCTAGCGTTCCGTTTACCGGTACAGAATAGGCTGGGTTCGGGAACGATGGATGCTGGTAACGCACGCATATCTGAAGGTACTCAACCAGGCCTGTGTCATGTTGATGATCGTAACCAGCAATGGACCTCGCAGACTGGTAGAGGTTGTATCCGTCTGAATGCCAAAGCCGTTTGTCTGTCAGCTGCATTTTAGCCAGGACTAGGTGTTTTGAGCCAAGTATGTAGTCCCTGAGTGAGGTGAGTATGTTTGTTTTGAATACAAGGACAGGAACTCTTACGTGTTTTCATCTGGCGATCGAAAACATTCGAGAATAGAGCTCTGCGGGGTGGGCAGAATATCGATGTGAACGTTATATAACTGTTCATAGTGTGATGCATAGTCGGTGTGTGGACTCCATGTCTGCCCAGGCCGAGACAGAGATTCAATAGAGACTTCAACAACAGCCCATACCATTGGTGGGCATTTCGGACCACCTCTGACCTCAGTTTTGACTGAGATCTGAGGTATCAAGAATGCAGGCTCGGAAGTGAGGTTGAGAGAAGTCTGTGTTGTCGAAAAGGGGCTGCTCTCAAACGTTGGCTCGTAGGACTCAGAAGTATCTAGACAGTAATTTGAAGTTGAATCGGCTTCCGAGCCTACAGAAGCTATCTCATGACTGCGTAGATCGTACCGGTGGACTGTGCTTGATGACTGATCTCTCTTGGCAGTCTTCGTAAGCGGTCGTTTTCTCGTCACTCTCAATGGCTCATCAGGGCCTTCATCCATACTCCCCATACTCCCTTTTCTCGGGTTCCCTCCTATGAACGGGTTAAATTCCATAGCCTTTGTCTGCTTGATAATACGGAGCGGTTCTGGAATTTCGGCCATCAAGGATTGGTCGAGGTCCAGAGACGATTCTTCGGGGGATCTGGGATTCATTTTTGTCCTGACCAATAAAGTTGCTCACAATCGTCGTAAAACTACCACCTTGAGGGTCTGAAAGTCTAAAAGGGATTGTCACCACTCGGGGTTCCCGGCGTGGCCAATTTGGCGAGCGTAGCTAACGCAGTGACAAAAATTGGGGACCGATATTGAATCCTTTGAGAATGCAAATGACAATGATAAGGACGATAAGGGCTGGTATGGCAATGCTGAGTGTTATCAAGACTGGCGACACTTCACTAGACATAGCTGACTCCTCGAGTTTATAGTAGATGACGGCGTGCCGAATCAGGAGCCAAACAGATTGACACGGTTATCGGTGATTGCTGTCTCATGTTCTTGGGAAGAATACAGGTATCTAACGTAGATGCAGGGGAGAGAAGCCCAACAAGAATCCGAAGGTATATGCTTCAGGTATTGACAGAGACTGGCAAGCAGAACCTGCTGCTAGTGTAAAGGCTTATTGGCTAGGGAAGGGAGGTAGGACTCAAAGGTAGGTAGGTAGAAGTTTGAGTTTAGAAGAAGGATCGATGCAGGTACAGTATCATGAAACTTGCTGGTCAAGAGTGCGTAAGAGGTTTTCTTTCACACTGCTCACATCTTCCTCCTCCAAATTCAGGAAGCGGATCTATGGCGGTCAGTATCTTCTGCAAAGTTTTGGTGTTGAAAAGAAAGAGGGTGGCTTACAACATCGTCAGCAGCTCCAGCACCGCCAAACATGACTGATTCCGATAAGCTAACCGATATGCCCTTCTTGACTCTTTCCTCCCAGACGCCCTCCCAGTTCCAATTGCCCGGTTTCCGCACTGGGCCCATGGCTGTCGAAGATCCATCTGCTCTTGATGCAGTACTAGCGTTTGGATATTCCTTCCCATTGTCGATACGATGCGACCGCCAAGCATGCCAGGCGCCAGGATTTCCGGCAGATTCAAGGGGTATTGCGTCCAGGACATCTTCATCATCGAAAGTGCTACGGATGTAGCGGAGGACGGCGAAAGTAGACGGCTCATTCCTACGTGTATCGGCAAAACCCGGTGACTGACCCACTGTGGTACCCCGTGAGCCGGACGTGCCTCCGCTGCTCAGATCCGAAGGAGGCGGTGGGCGATGGGGGGTTTGTTGAGCTGGCTGATCCAGACCGGCTTGCTTGTTCGCAGCACTCCTCCTACCTCGCCTACCAAACCACTCTGGAAATCCATGCATCAGACTGAATCCTCCGGGCGGTAATCGTTCGACGTCTGTAGCGCTGACGGTGCCGTCGTCTTGGGCATCGGTAGAATACATATACGTACTGAGCGGGGTGATCAAGGGATGGAACATGTCTGTGGAGAAAGTGACGAGCGGCGGCAATTTGGGATAAGAATCGGGGAAGGAAATCTGGAACCGCATGACGGCGGGAGCGTATGGGCCTTGACAGGCAGCCAGTAAGCAGACGCGACGAAGAGACAAATGAGGAAAGCCGTACCATCGCGGACAAATATGACGCCAGACCATAGACTGGGGTCGCCCGGAGTGAGGCCTACAAAGACGCCATCCGGACAAGCTTGTTTGAGGCCGGCGCTGAAGTCATCATGGGGTTAGATGCTGGGCTTATGAAAATGAAAACAGTGTTGAATACATACAACTCTGCGAGGAGATGTTGTCTCCTAAGGGAGGGTAATGTACCGAGTTTTGACGTGGCCATTCTCCTTCTTTCTTTCTGGTCTTGGAATATTTTAGGGATACTAGGTAGGTGAAGAAAGCAAATGGGTCGATGTAGATATTACTACTAATAAAATGTAGTATTGTATCATCGTCTTCATGCATAATACAGCTACTATCACCTAATTAAGCTATAACTTGACTTATCGATAGTTGCCCCGCGTTCTCCAAATATCACCTCCCTTTATTATTTGCAGGTAGGGATCGTGGGTCTACGTGGGGTTCGAGGCTGCCCCAAATACCAGCTATTGAGTGAGGTAATAACCTCTCCGAGATGTTGTTAAAGGAGGTAATTTTGCATCGGTGATATATCTGCATGTGGCAATTGACTCCCTTCTTTTACCAATTGGGACTCCATGGCTCTGGCTACAATGGTGTCATCATCATATCCTCACCCTGGTATGTCAGTATGAGTGTGATCGGATCTGTACCAAAATAGTCCTTCCCGCCGATCCTCTGACGCCGCCGCGTGTCTACATCGCTACATGTAGAGCAAGATATCTAGGAAGCTTTCCACCGAGGCCAAATAATAATCCTAAGATTAGCTATTCGCGCGTCATCACCCTTGCCGGTTCCATCTCCTTGTGATTATCCGCCAAATCCCCGCATGCAAATCCGAATGCCCAGTGCTGCTAGCTCGCAATATACCTACTTAGCCAACATTAGCCAGGACTAATTATTTCCCGGTACAGTATCCTCCCTTTTCCGTGACCACCATGGCTTGAAATATTCGCCCTTGCCTCTCTTAAATATCTCCCAGATGTCATTGTTCTAGCACTGCTTGAATATGGCCGACGTCAAAGCATTACGCATATCGATAATAGGCGCCGGTAAGTTCAGAGCCCCCTATTGCAGCTTATCTTACCCGGGACTGACAGTCTTCATCCTCTAGGTATGGGCGGCTTGGCCTGCGCCCTGGCCTGCGCGAAGAAGGGCTTTCAGAAAATCGATGTCTATGAGGCGGCCTCGAATTTGGGCTTTGTCGGCGCTGGCATTCAATTAGCTCCTAACCTAGCCCGTGTATTGGATCGCTGGGGATGCTGGGCGAAGATCCATGCCGAGGCCACCACCGTTACATCCTCAAGCATCAGGGAAGGTTCTACCAACAAAGAGCTGTCCCTGGTCCAGATGCCCGACATTGCCGATTTGTACGGCTATCCCCACTGCGTCGGTCACCGCGCGTCTCTTGCTGGTGCTCTCTATGAGGGATGCCAGCAAGAATCAGCTATTACGTTTCATTTTTCGACGTCCTTTGAGGGCGTCAAGGACTTCACGGCTGGGAAGATCACCTTTACAGCAAAACTCAGAAATGAGGAGGCATATGATGTTGAAACCGACATCCTTCTGGCCTCGGATGGTATTAAATCAGCTGTGCGATCATGTCTACTCAAGGCCGTCGACAGTTCAGCCGAGGTCGAGGATACAGGGCAGGCAGCATACCGTATCATGCTGTCACGATCGGACATGGAAAAAGATCCCGAAATGCTGGAATTACTCGATTCCGACTGCGCGTTGCGGTGGATCGGTGAGAAACGACACATTGTCGCATATCCAATCAGCAATAAGACGATCTACAATCTCTCCACCTGCCAGCCCGACACCAATTTCGCCGAGGCGCCGAGTGTGACATACACGACGCGCGGCAGCAAATCTGCCATGCTTGAAGTGTATGGCGACTTCTGCCCGCTCGTGCACCGCATGCTCAACCTGGTTCCGGAGGGGGAGGTCTGCGAGTGGAGGCTGCGCTCGCACAAACCCCTGGACTCCTGGACACTGGGTGGCGTGGCTCTCGTCGGAGATGCATGCCACCCGACGCTCCCCCACCTTGGCCAGGGTGCAACCATGGCCATCGAGGACGGTGCGGTGGTCGCTGAGGTCTTGAGTGCGGCGCCCAGCACTGATCCCGAAGCCTTAGCCGGCTGCCTCAAGGTATACGAGCTGCTGCGCAAGGAGCGCACGTCCAACATGGTCGACCTGGCGGCCTTTTCTGGACGGACGCTCCACCTCGGCGAGGGTAAGGCCAAAGAAGAGCGCGACCGCCAATTTGAGGAGGCGCGCAAGAGGGGCGCGCCTGTGCCAGACAAATGGGCGAGCCCGGAAGTGCAAGAGATGATATACTCGCATGATTGCGTCGAGGAAGCCAGAGCTAGGTTCGCTGAATTGTACGCGAGCTTAGGCACGCAGACGAATGGACATGTGACGAATGGGATTGATGCATAATGCTAGCCCTGTTTTCAGCCTCTTTTTTGAAACGAAGACGTGAAGATTACATGATCACTAATTTTTATGTTAGTATAGGATTAAGATACTTAAGCTGTCTCGATGTTATCTAGATGCTCATTGCTAATGGATTTCGTGGTTAGGACCAAAGATGTAGAATGATAATGCATTATACTTGCTCATATTTGAGTTATTTATACTGATTGCTCCCTCTCCGTCGACCTTCAGGGACAGGGAACCTCATAATGCTGATTCCGGCCAAGACCTGAACGCCCTGAAAAAAAAAAAAAAAAAAAAAAAAAAAAAAACAACAGACCAGACTGCACGGCGGTCTCCCACGAGCCCTTCACTCCCAGGCTATCAAGGGGTATCTCTGCTGTAAACCACCCAGCTCCTTTCCGAGCCACCAGGCTCCGCATATTATCCCGATATATTTTGACCGCCGTAGCCCGCAAAGACCGTAACGGAAGTTGACTCTTCTGGCGCGTTGTACAAGATAATGTCAGGCTATCCGCAGCAACTGCCTCCGTTATTATCTCTCTCCTTTGATCCCATGCCGTTGATATACGCCTCGGGGCGTATCTCTCAACATATTTTACAGTTCGACCATGCCTACTCCATCCAGTTACAATATGATCCGGCAGTTCGGAAACGCGCGGAATTTATTATTTGGAATTGTCCCATTGGCCCTCCACACGGCCCTTCATGTGAATTGAAGCCAATGTGACCTCTTTAGAACAGCAGAAGATCTAAGCAGCAGCATGCAGCTAATGTACCACAGAGAAGCCCTGAGCAACCACTGCCAGCGCCGCGATCTTGGTAGTATCCTTGTGGCTGATAATATCCATATTGCTGTCCTTGCGGTGGGTATCCTTGCGGCGGACCGTAATAGGCTTGCTGTTGGGGTGGCGGAGGCCCGTAGTATCCCCTTGGTGGACCTTGCGGCTGTTGGTAGTACCCCATGGTCTCGGACTGGGCGTACCCTGGGTAGCCTGAGTAGGCATTTTGTAAGGGCTGTTGATAGGTAGCCTGGGGTGACTGCGGGTAAGCGGGCGGTTCGTCGTGCTTGTTGTAGGGCATTTTGAATTGTTTCTTCTGCTTTGTGGTCGAGGTGAACAGCACGGTGGTGCGAATCGATCGGCGGCGATATCAAGAAAGGTAGGGACACGAGATTCGAGATCTGGTTGATGATGATGATGATGATGATAATGGCGTCAAGAGTTGGCTAGACCCTCTATGATAGGTGCTTTGATAATGGAACGAAATGCGAGTCAGATGGAAAATGGAGAGAGTAGGTTTAATATGAGAGCGGGGACTTTGAAGCCCGGAACGGCGGCGATGCCAAGAACGTTTCGGCTGTGTTACACCTCCCAAAATCAAATCATGGTGTGGCGGAGCAACACGTAAGGTCGCTGCCCCTTCTCTCGGGCTTAGGCTCCGTGGCTTTCAAATAGTTGAATACTGTACATATTTTTGATTGGTTCGGCATTCCATGTACATTTCGTGCCGGACGGATAGGTAGCTTTTGCCTTTGCGCTTGATAATTCCTATTACTAAAGTGTGGATTATTGGCATTTATTTCAGGGCGGAGTGTTCATCATACAGGATCCTCCATCAAATACCACTCGCAAGTGTTTACGTCATATTGAATTGATGGAAGGGCAGGGTCGTGTTTGTTCACTACCCGATTGTCAGCATTGAAGACTGCTGAACCGCTCTTACATACATGGGCTGAACACAAGTTTGTACAGAATAGCATCAGATCTGATTATAAGTCGCCGCGTTATGTATGTCTGGAATTCAGAGAGGGCCTCGCCTTATGGGTTTACTACATTCGTGAAGCCGGGGGGACTACTGCATCAGTGACAGGCCCTGCAGCCCCATAAACCGCAACCAGACCGTGATCTACGATATCGGAACATGCGTTCTTCTTGTCTGTGGAGCTGCGGGTTTTGGAGCCGGTCGAGTAACGGAGGGGCGGATGTGAGGTGATCACGTTATGGCATCCACAAGCACCTTGACTTGATCACTGTCTTCTTCCATTGGAGATGTCGTCTTTTGGACCCCCACGGTCTGCTCAGACAGACAAACTCCAACAATGCAGAGTTCTATTCAAGTCTGGATGCTGTTGCGCGCCACATTCCCGTCTATCTGACCTGCATCCGACTTTCGGCACAGACTCTACCACCTTAAGACTGACTCGTTCACTAAGCCTTGACCCTCGATCCTGCGAAAAAGCGATCTGTACCCGCTGCGGAAGCCCTCACGTCATGTCCGTTGTGTCTCCTGCTGCGTGCACGAAGCCGGATTCGCGCTCATAAAGCCGGTGACCGGCAAGATCATCGGTGCCGGAAGGATGCCGTGATTCTCGATCCGGGGTGGGTTCCAGGTTCGGAAGCTTGCACCCGTCTCGATACTTGGAGAGTCATCTCGCTGTATCTGGCTCATCGGGTTCAGCGGATGATGATACGGTCAGACTGGATCTGGGACAGTAACGGTCTCGTCTCGGTTCGTGTACTTGTAGATATCGCTACAAGACCCAATGCAGGGTATCCAGCTTGGCCAAATTTGACCGCCTGTGAATATAGCCATAACAGAGAACTGTTCTTGGTTGTCCAAGTGATGGTTAAGGAACGGTGCTAAGTCGCACTGACCGACGTGCAGCGTGGGTTCTTTTCTGTGAGGTCTCGCGTTACGTACAAGAAGGGCGTGCAAGGTCTTACTGTTTTATCTATGTATATGACTGTTTTCTTGAGATGCTGCGGAAACAGTTAGGGTTGATGCACAGCGATGCCACTATGCAATCAGCTTACACAGCGGGCAGCAGCCTAGGTGCAATCTGTGGGATTCCCTGTCACAGCAGTGCTGCTTCAGGCAGCGAGCATCGAGTGCTGATACGCCGTGCTTTGCAGATTGGTATGAATCACGGGACAATTCAATGATCTGAGCCACGCCGCGACGAAAACATGCCTTCTTCATTCGTCTGAAGATGGTCCCATATGCAAGCTGAAGCAGGGGCTGGGCGACCCAACACCTGAGCTTGGTCCCTGCACCCTTGAAATTGACGACATTCCCGAGGTGCTAATGCACGCAGACTAATCTGGCTTTGCGGGATTCACCGAGAACGTCTCGGATCGGCTCTTTTATGCGGCTCTCCTGATCGAATCCCGCCTGTTGACGACCAGGACAGATGAGGTATCTATACTTTGCTTGCATCTGACGTGAGATAGAACACGGCGGTTGTGTCTCTATCACGTCCACACCATGATGCAAGAAGATGCAGCGAAGCTTACTCTTTGAGCGATAGTGTGATAGAGCTTCCTACAATGTGGTCTCAAAAGTCGGTAGGTCTTAATAAGCTTGAACATGTAGGTATTACATGAAAACACGTCATTCATGTATCATGGCGGAGGATTAGCTACCTACCTACTTACCTCTTACAAGCATTAGTGCGTAAGATATCTGCCTGAGGCAGCACGAGACAACCTTAGAATGAAGATGCAACGGGTGTTCTTCAGCCTATCATGTTTTCACTTAGTTTATCGCCTTTTCTAGTTTTGGACTAAGAGCGTTGAAACTTCCCGAGTTGGGTGGAATTAATGAAAAGTACCTTGCTTATATAGACCAAATTAGGTAAACTTGAATAAACACTAAAAGTACCTACATAAAATTGTTCATAGGCGATTTCTCCCGCCACAATCCAACCTGTTCCTTTAAGTGCCATTTCAACATCAATACATTTTTTTCTGGACCCCCTTGATTTGGAGATATCTCTCATTGGTTAAAAGCAGTCTTGGCTGACTCGGATTGGGTTAGAAACCTTATCGATGCCAAGAAAAATTTACAGCCTATCATACAGTATGGGGGTCCAGAAAAAAATGTATTGATGTTGAAATGGCACTTAAAGGAATACATACATACCTACTTTCCATCTCTGCGGCTGTCAAGAACCCTTATGGCTATTATTACTGTATTCTGTGGACCGACCGACTTCGCTCCAATTTCCTGAATTTCCCATCCACGGCTAGAAGCCTCATCAAATCATTCGCGCAGAGCCCTGCAGCAGTCCACTGAGGTGCCAGGGGTGTCTCTATCGCCAGCCCCATCGCGTCCGTTGCAGCCCAATTAATGGTACAGATATGTCGATTAATTATTAGTGGTTTTCTTTTTGGTCACAGTCATCTGCTTCGGCACGAGAAAAAGAAAACAAAAGCAGACAATGGCTGAAGCCCAACTGTCCTTGTCCTTCACCGAGGCAGGCCGCCTGGAGCCTCATCTCCCTCGTCACCAACCACGTCACCAACAATCAGCACCAATAGTAGCTTCCTTGGATCATGAATCCCCTTCGCTCCCCTCACCGCTTCCCTTTGTCACCCTCACCTTTGCCACGTCGCTAGACTCAGCCCTATCGCTGGGCCCGGGCATTCGCACCTCGCTAAGCGGGCCTCAGTCCAAGGCGATGACTCACTATTTGCGCAGTCGCCACGACGCTATCTGCGTTGGCGTTGGAACTGCGGTAGCCGACGATCCGGGCCTGAACTGCCGTCTCGCCGAGAGTGGTTCCCCCCAAATTACTAGCGACGACAGACTAGGAAGCCATGGCAGCTGGCAGGGGGTCACAGCCCAGCAACCGCGACCCATCGTCATCGATCCTCGCTTGCGCTGGGACTTTACGCCCGACAGTAAGGTTATACGCCTGGCGCGAGAGGGTCAGGGCCTTGCGCCGTATATCATCACAGCGTCGGAGCCGCCAGCACATAAGAGGCGGGTACTAGAGGACGTTGGTGGCAAATGTATAGTGCTACCCCCAGCCTCATCTCTAGAGATAGAAGATGAGATAGAATTAGAGGCATCGTCGAGATTCAACTGGCGTGCGATATTGAATGCTGTGCGGCAAGAGGGTCTACGTAGCATCATGATTGAGGGCGGTGGCCAGGTGATAAACTCTCTGCTTTCAAAGGGCAACGCGGAGATCGTCGATAGCGTAATTGTCACAATAGCGCCGACGTGGCTGGGAAAGGGCGGCGTGGTTATAAGTCCACCGCGTGAGCTAGACGGCCAGGACCGCCCTGTTGCTAGACTTGTCGATACGGTATGGATCCCGCTGGGTGAGGATGTGGTACTCTGTGGGCGTATTCAACGCTAGTGAAAGAAATAAAGTGTAATAATTTGGAACATATGATGCACAATTCAGACGAGTATCCGCTATTTGTGATGGACAGGACGGCGAAATTGAGCTTCTTGAATGCTCTGCGCCGACATCGCAAGGTTTCTTATGTTTCGACGTCATCACATAAGATTAAAACGCGAGACTTTACTGCCTGGAATCGTGTTTCAAATTCAGATGTCTGGGCCCTTGTGCTCCTTCAACGAAATTGTGATGAAGAAATTATGTGTGTACCTTACTCAACGCCAGCCCGCCCTTCGGGTAGTGGGATATTTGTGCATAATCCAACAATTTTCCTGTCCAGTACATATGTCTAATTATCGAAAGCCTGGCCATCCTTTCATCGCAGGCTGTTAAGAGGGAACTTGGAGAGAAAAAGGGCAAAGGAAACCACTCTGAACTCCATCACGGTCCAACCCTTGTATTCGAATCCCATATCGTTGCTCTTGCTCTCAAACGTGCACTTACCACACTTTCAAGTAGACCTTTTGGTAAAAAAGACATCGCTCGTCAAGTCGCCCGTCCCAATCTATGCAAATGTGACCACATCTCATGAATATAATCCCTTCTTGAATGTCTGCTGGAGAAAAAAAGGCACTCCCAAATAAAGACGAAGAGAGTATCGATGGAGGAAATGTCGCAAAAGGGGGAATCGGCCAGGTGCAGTACGAGGTAAATCATCGAATTTGAGAACGCCCCGTCATGATCTGAATATAAATCGAAGTAGTGGTATCAAGAAGGATTTCTGAAGCGAGAATGCGCCGATGTGAAATCTCAAGTCTATTAAACGCCGGGCGAAGCAAATCCAAGATATTGCTGAATCATAGATCTGCTCGCTTATGCAAATCTGTCGAGATTATGGTGTCCGGCACTCATCTTGTGCTGTACCTGCAGCACCCGTACAATTCACGGCTTCGACGTCGTCGGAGGCCATTTCGCTGTTTTGAGAGTAGGTTGTGGGGTCTGGGATCTGAAGACCAATGAAGGCACCACCAATAGTCACTAGGGCGGTACACCACCAGACCAGACCAGAGTACCCGGATTTCAAGCCAATCGAGTAGAGAACACCCGAGACCGCAGGACCGAAAGCGCGGCAAAGACTAGCCGTTGAGGCGGCGACGCCATTTATGGTACCCAAGGCTAGGTGACTTGGGGCTGAGTCGGCTATCATAATAGCATTACATGGGTATACCATGCTGGCAAAAGTGCACTTCCACATCAACACGAGCCCAACGCCAACTAGACGGTATGTGTCCGGTAACAAGACGAGGTATGGTGTGGTCATGTAGAGAAGGACGTACGCAACAACAATAAACCGGAAAAGGTTGAGGGCTCCAAAGCGTCTGATGGAGACAGGCACCACGAACATGTTGATCAAAAGTTGGTAGGAGCCTTGAATGCTCAAGATGATACCCACTGCTCTCGAAGACAATCCGAACCCATCAGCAAATCTGAAGGGGAGCGATACGGGGACCTTTTCTTTCAGCGGCACTTCTGTCGACAAAAAGATTGGCAGAAGTGCATCAAATGTCATAGTGTGGCTACAAGTTCCAGTTAGCCGAAGACGATCTACGATATTTCGGGTTTAAGGGCGATCAGTTACTTACAAAGCCAGGATACCGAACGAAATGATATTGAGAATGACAGGCCGAGTGAACGTCCGTGAAATTGCGACACCAGAGTGCTCTCGAGCCTTATTAAGATTCAGGGAATCGCGTCGTATTCGAGCAGCGGGTGTAGCGTTCAGGCGAGGTGAATTGGCCGGCGAGTTCTCATTCGTGCGATACCTGGGCAAGTCCTCGGCATCATCGATAAGGGGTTGTAACTCATCTTCCTGGTCAGATAACTTGCATTTCTCATTTCGAGCCTCGGAACATTTTTGTAGATGAGGAAGCTTAGACAGCATCCAGTTGCCCAGCTCTAACCCTCGGTCCTTTTGCATCTTTTTCTGCGCGTGCGTCTCCTCGAGGAATAAAAAGCCGTTAATTACTCCAATAAGAACGATTGAGGCACTGAAGAGATTTGGAAGGAGATATGGGTACTGGTCCCAGATTGATCCTGGCGAAAACAAAGCTGGATACTTGCTGACTGGTTGAGCAAGAGCACCGCCGATCATGGGACCGACCATCGATCTGTTTGGTAGCTTGAGTTAGTTTCAGCGACAGGATCTACGGTCGAGGCCACGGCTTACCCTATACACCACACAACAGGCATGACGGTGTATGCACGAGCTGTAGCTGACTTAGCTTCACGCGGAGGCGGTTATTCGGAAGACCTTCGACTTACGTTGGTGTTCTTTAACGGTGATCAACTCCGCAACTGTGGTCTGTAAAACGCCCATATTCCTAGATGAAGATCAGCTTTGGAGATATCGCTGGAAACACCGTCAGAGCCTCGCATACCCATTGAGAAGCCCTCCAATTGCGCGCGCCATGAGGGCAACTATGAGGTTTGGAGCGAAGCCAAATATCAGGACGCTCAGGGCAGTGCCCACCAATCCGGTTAAGAGGACTGGTTTCCTTCCAATCTTATCACTCAGTCGCCCCCAAAGAAGGCCCGTCGAGAATTCAGCAAAAGTGAAGGCTGATGTGACCATTCCTGCATAGAATGAAATTTTGCTCTCATCCTCGGTGACATGAAAATCTTTAATCATGAAGTATACGTAGGGGAAGATCCCCATGAAGGCAATGGGTTCACATATCCGGCAGATGGCTAGCAGAACCGTGTCAGCTGCAGCACTTGGTATCATGTAGGTCCGAATTTACCTAATACAAGCATCTGTCGCGTTGGAAATGGCGGTATTGGTGCCTTACGGTCACCTATCTGAGATGCGGAGGGCATCGCGGTGGTATGTTGTTTCATAGCGATTGTAGCCCACAATTACATGGGAACCTGGAATATTAGAGACTCAATGTGATCACAAGATGACAAGGGTCGATAGATTCTATGGTGTGTTTTGTCAGGAGGTTTGAGATATCGTAAGGAGGGTCTTGACCATGAAGTGAATAACTTCAGAGAAAATGTAGTGGAGGAATGAGAACTAAGCGGCCGCAGTTGTAGGTATATAAAGCAGGTAAGATAGGTCTGTAGATCTGGACGATGTACGTATAAGATGATCAGTCATGTACTTCGTAAGCCAAGATCAGGTCAGAATCGACATGGACAGCTAATCTTAGCATGAAGGAAAGCGGGAAGTACCAAGAGATTCGAAAAAGAGATAAGGCAATCAAATGAAGACCAGCTAAAGCTGACAGGCAGGGTTCCACGAGTCCAAACGACGGATATTACAGTCATTTTAATCTTCAAACAAGCAGCGGTGACAAACGACGGTGCGTACTGCGGCGGCCTAACAAAAATCTTATAGGATCTCCGTCCATCTGTGCAACACTACACACACAGCGATAGACAAAGTGTTATTATTTTTATGGAACCACTTGAAGTCCCAAGTTGGCGGATGGGCTATCACCAGGTGGGTTCGGGGTGGGACCCTGGCCATGTTTTGCTTCATGGGAGGGCGATGTACAGTGACAAGTTGACCACAGGGTGTCATTGCCTCGACCAAGCCTTACGAGGTGCATCTATCAATTAGCCAAACCTCTGGGGCAGAGCAAGGGGTGTACAAAAACTTTGAAAAGAGGGAAAATAGAGCCCAAAGCGGCAGTGGGACTTTGCCTACTTGGGCTAGGTCTCGCGAAGGTCAACCGGAAAACAAGCTGAGGGGTGGAGCCCGCCAGCGCAATCTTGTAAAAGGGTCCTAG
The DNA here is from genome assembly GCA_022578795.1 of Xylariaceae sp. FL0255. Classification (NCBI taxonomy): domain Eukaryota; kingdom Fungi; phylum Ascomycota; class Sordariomycetes; order Xylariales; family Xylariaceae; species Xylariaceae sp. FL0255. The sequence continues at coordinate 161,309 of MU388853.1, read as the reverse complement.
GCGATAATGGGAAGACGATGGTGAAGCGGTGAAGAGGATCATGCACGCACGCTGGCTCAAGGATAGTAGGGGATGGGGATCGGCCAACCCTTGCCCTGCCTCGTTCGTAGTCTGACTAACGCAGTTAAGGTCCAAGGTCCGACCTCATGGCAGCCCGGAGAACCCGGCACGGCTCAGAGACGACAGGGAAGGGTTGGACTCTAACCATTAACGATCCAGTCTCCTGGGACGCCCTCTGCACCCCCATGACGCGGGTGATGCAGGAATGTAGAAATAATGCCTGACGAGGCGAGGTATGTGTTTGCGCCCGCCTCGTGGAAACCCACAAAGCACGGTCGGATCTTCCACAACGGGGTCGCCGTTGGTACCGGTCGTAGGAGACCGATGCACCCACCCGCAGTCATGAGATTACTCAGTCAGCACCTTCCCTCGTCTGTCCAACATAGGATAGGAGGGGCATGGCGGGGTCGTGATCGCGGAGTCGGGGAAGATGGATGAAGAACAGCAATGCCAAACCGCTGACATGGTGGTAAGCTCCAATAACGTCCCTACAAGGTCAGCTTTGATGTTGCACGATCGTTACCGCGGATCCGACTTCCGAGAGACCCGTGTCTTCTTCTCGAAGCCAAGCCACAGCCTTGTTTGCATCCAGCGATACTCTTCCGAACCGGTGAAGAGGCTGCAGATGTTAGAAATAGCGTTCTGCAGTGATCTTCAACACATCATGTGATGCGGCTGCACGGCATCATTCTCGCTGGCCCCAAACAGACCAACTCCCGAGCATGCGTGCTGTGACAAAGGCACCGGTGTGTCAACAGACGGGAGACGGGCCAACAGTAGGGTGTGTGAGATGTGACAGGCCACGCCCGGTAGTGAAGAAAGGGAAGATTGCGCAAAGCTGCAAGACAAGGCGCGCGTCGCATACTAAAACATACACTCGCGAATCAGAAAGGAGCCGTCACCCCTCAATGAGTATCTTCACATTGACGCCCAACTCGGCCAGACTCGGCCCAATGCTACCTGTTGTTCCATGGATGAGAGGCAGCCTGCCGACTGTAAGTAAGGGTCGTCGACCGGAAGCGGCTCCGGGCTCATCAGAGTCACTTGACAGCATCTTGACCGGCGTTCGCTTTTACCATGCCTCTCCCAACATCCAAAGTGGGCATGGATGTATGTAGCCTGTCGATACCTTCTCGGGTGTGGGGTTTACGCGTCGTCATTTGACCAAAGCATCGGATGTTCCATGACAGGTTCTATGCATATCCATGGCAATTCCAGAAGCTAGAGATGACACAAGCCATGTGGGAAATTAGCCACATATCCCAGAGGAGGTGAAACTCGCTTGCCATCCACTTGAAAAATCCTCACTGGCCAGCGCGCGAATGACGAAGACCGGCGCGAATGGCTAAGAATACGCGGCGCCTACCCGGCCTCGCGGATCACATCCGGCCAGGAACCGGAAAGTGTGCCCGGTGCCACTCAAAAGTTTGGGTGTCACGAATCGAGTTCGCGAGGATTTGCGAGACAGGTGCGACTCATAGCAAATGGATCCGCTAGATCTAGACTGCCCCTAACTACTGGGAATTTCCCGGTACCCATACTCCGAATCTCTGACGTAGTGCTTGTCTCAGCCAATTACCCCTATTGTTTCCCGATACATTGCGCTGATATCCATGTATGTGCAATGGGAAAATTTGTACATGCATGCACGCCCATGGCCCTGGGCTTTCGAGGACCTCGGAGACATTTTCTTTTGAACCCTCTCTCCGCTCTACTGGCACTGATCCCATCGTATCTCAACAGATGCCATTTCGGCTACAACCCTGGCAAAGCCAACATTCAGGGATTTTGAGGCCAATCAGCGTAGGGTCAGGCCCAATTTTATAGAAACTGACAGAATTCAATTGGACAAAATCCCTGAATTTTAGCTTGGCAAAAATTGTAGCCGAAATGGCATATGTTGAGATGCAATGTTTGTTGATCTGATGCAACGACAGGGACAAGTTCCAGGGGACAGTGGAGAGGATTCCCATTCGCCAAGCCTTACAAGCGCTCCTTGGTACAGCTGCATGGGACAAATGTACAGGTACGCACAACTCACCTAATAAGGGTAGGATTTGAAAGTTATCTAGCTCTAAGAAAAGAAACAAGACATAATTTCAAAAAAAGGGTTTGTTGTTTGCCCCAAAATCAACCTCTTGGTTCCCATGTTGATTTTCACACTATCAAAGTACCTGCATACCCTTCTGGTCATCTGACCTGCTATTGGGAACACGTCCAAAAATTGGTAACGAATAGCCTCACTACCTAGTATCAGAGCTATGTGCAATATTTGCCTTGGTTCTCGTTGACTAACATTCTGACCATATTAATTTTTAGAATGACAGCATAACAACTGTCAAATCAACCGCGCTAAATGCCTGGATGCTCGCGAATCGCAAATCGTCTCAGACCAGTATGTCGTGCAGCAGAATGCTAGATTCATCTAATAAGTTTCCGATGAGCTGGTTGCATACCCATCCTGTTGGTACACCCTTCCATCCATCGCGAGACTAGTGGGCAAAGGTTGATGGCAAGATATATGATAGACGGACCCCTCTGCCGACTCTTCCCACAATTTGGCAGATCGCGTTGTTGGTTTTAGTAGGAGGTAATTTAAGTAACAAATGCACACGCACCACGTAAATCGAACCGGTAGGACGGAAACCTGATTGAAAGGTGATGGCAAGCGTCCCGAATGGCTGTTGATTGCCCCGCAGCTTCGGCGTTTTTCTTCATAGTGGGGTTTAAGATTGTGAAGACAGAGTGATGATACAAGGGAAGGGGGAAGAAGCAAAAAGGAGGCAGCTTTTGACTGGCGAAAAGCCGATACGACCCCATGCAGAAAGAGGGCGGTCGACACGGCGGTGCGACTTTTTTACATATCCATACCCTGAATCCCTGAACAACTCCCAAAAGTTATGTTATCCGAGGTATAGACAAAGCGGTGCAGTCAAAGTACCAAACAGTTATGCGAAGTAGGTAGGTACTCTGTGTAGATATTGTGGTTTGACAACACGAAACGCGACCCCACTCCGCAATTAACGCATGGGCATCACTGGATTAACATCAGCAAGCGGTGAGAGGTCATCGTCCTCACATGATCCAAGGTGATGTTCAAAGTGACGGTGTGCAAATCAAGCTGAAACAAGGGTCTATGTACTACCTAGATACCAAGCATATCTAACATCACGGGATCCGAAATGGGGCCTCGACATTCATATTCTGAGTCCCCTCCTAATCTGTTCTTTCTTTTCTCTATTGGGTTGGTATTTTGTGTACATTGGCAGGGGATTCGGGACCAAAAAACGGCATGCTGTAAAGGCACCGAATACGGAAAATGACACTTGGCAATGCTAGATATTATCAAACTGGCATGTGCTGCCTTCTATTAACAGTTTCGAACGCCATGTCTATAATTATTTGTACCTGACTACCGGCCATAAATAGCATGGATAGGTAAACAGCCAGTAGAAATTGAGTTGAGAGGTGGGTTTCGGTCTTGGGTCAGTTTGTAAATCAGATTACTCATACTCGGTATACACACAGACTTTATAAAGTTGGCAGGGAAGTCATCATGACTCGGTTCATCGAACTCCGGGTATTTCCTGTTAAGCTGCGCGATATGCGCGATATGTAGCACAATGCAGGTATGTGGCAGGGGTACCCTCCTCGCAGGGTAACGCCGCCACGTGCCGAAGCACAGACTGATGCTCAATGATCAACTCACCGTTATTTCCTACTTGAGTATTTCCTCGGTGAGCAATCTGCACCAGATGCCGGCTGTTACGCCAGCGCGTGGCTTGGACCAGTCCCTATGAGCGACTCTACAACGCTGTGTAGGTCACCCAAAGGCGCAACATACCTTAGGTACTTTGGCAATTGATACATCAGAATCTAGGTCGAAGCAGTTAATACTGCAAGTAAGAAATCTAAATAAAACAAGAGTATGACGGAGCCAAGTACTGTACCGGATATTCGGATAGACCTCATTGCTTCCTCTAATCTGTATCGACACGGACGTGCAGAATCGCACACCCTTCACGTCATCCATGATTACATATTGGATTTCTGTGTGTAAAGGTCCCTGCCTACTATACGACAAGGGCTGGGTATCTTGGCCTGCAGCAAGTGTCAGATAAAAGCCACATTGCGGGGGGTGCTGGTCAAGTATCGGTACGGAGTATCAGCAGTTAAACGTCCGACCTCGTGATCAGGCGATGCGCCCTGACTTACACCTTGCATTTCTTCAAATTCCATATCGTTTTCAACCATCTAGAGCTATAGTAAGCGAGGAGATCCACCGTACCCAGTCCATGGTACAGTCGCCGCCGCTACTTTTCTAGAATGCCTAGAGGTACCTGCTACATGGGACAAATTCCCCCCTCAGATTGGACACATTGCTGATGGGGCGTCCCGCCTCCACCCCGGATGGCAAAGACAACATGATTAGTTTGAAAAATTATGAAAAGAAAGAATATATGGATAGGGAAGAGAAGAAGACCCTCTCTTACTCTCGGGACTAGAAATCCGCCCGCTCCTGACCAGACACAGGCCGGGACCTCCTCCATCGCATGCCGAAGCGATCAGATGTGCCACCTCCTTGGACATGGCATCCACAATGGATTGCATTTGACCCGGCTTCTCCCGCCTTTAGTTCCCGCTGCCCAACATCTGTTTAAGACTGCTTCTACATTCCGAACCATGGCATCGGAAATACGTCTGCATGGTGTGAGGTAATAAGCCGAGGGACGACATAGATGTAAAGAGTTCCGGTTAATGGCCTCAGCATAGTGTATCCGGCCTTGATTATCTGAGGCTGCTATGCCGGTATCGATCTCTTCAACTAAATGGCTGCTGACGGACTCAAAGCTGAAATATGTCAGCAAAGGCGTAACACGAAATTGGTGCCATGCTGCTAGGGTTTCATCCCGACATTCGGATGACTTTGCCTCCGTTTTTCGTTGCAACGAGCTTCGGCTACTTTGGTCCGCCCTTCCCACTGCTGCAATTCAGATGATAGCGCCAGAGATGAATGCGCCAGCCCAGCCCGTACCAACAGAGGCTGGACCAGGGAAGGCAACCGCCGTGCATAAGTCGGAAAGGACCTTGCGATTGCCTACCAAGGGATGCTTCGAGATGACGGGGTAGATCAAGAGTAAATGCAGGCCCCCATTCCAATAGCTTTATATTTATCGCTCTGATGGCAATATTCTCATTTTTTCCTAGTCTCCCGATCGTTGCGACCTCGGGTGCCGAACAGGCCTTATTGGTATCTCCAAGAAGATTTCAATGTTTCTACCCGTGCCAAGTCTCGGGCCGCCCTATCAAATGCTACCGTCTTTGGTTTCATCCGACTGTTTGGTTAGCTAACCAACTACCTTAGTGTACCTTCAGAAGACCTTCGAGACTCGAGGTGGTATTAGCAACAATGCACAGGCTCATAGTTCACTGGTGCCCCAAGGCATCGTGTTCGCACAGGAACCCCTCGCCCTCTTATTGTAGAACAATTTACCATCAACGTAGCCTTGGTTCCCATCGCACGAGAGGAGCGATGGAATATTGAAGCCGGGGCCACCTGGACAGATACCTGGATACAGTGGTATTCCCTGGAACCAGCTCTCCACTTCGGTGTCCGCACATCTTGGCTACACTTCGTATATATGTAGAGGCTAAGCTTGAATGCCGCATTGTGATCTCGATGTGCTGCCAAGAAACAGGGCTATCGGGAGACATGTACCCTCATCTACATGGAGCCGTTCACTGCCAGGTGTCTCGGTCCCTGTTTGGCCCTCAAGGCGGCAGGGCTCGGTTGATGAAGCGGTCATGATATTGAACAAGTCGAAAATCGCCAGGACTAGACCCCAATAGCAACACCGGTTGTTATTGCCATTGGCCAAATATCTTACGGAAGTCCCTGCACGAGCTAGGCTTGATGATAAGCTGCTGCTATTGCATGAGACCTTCAACAGGGTTGGCACTAATATTCGGACCTACTGAGCTAACCTACGCAAGCCATCCATAGCGCTTGCATGCAGCCACATGACCTAGCATCACATATTTTAGGGCAGATCTCAACCGCTATGACAAGAGCAAAGTGACCCTTGTCGGCGACCGATCATGAGCTCAAGCAATGCCCTGTCTTCTCGGGCGTGAAGTCCACATTGGGACTTACCACTTCATAAAGTTGAATGTAACATCACTATGCATTATTGACCAAGTCAAGGGATCGGTTTCAATGCAAGCTGTGGGTTGGGTTCGTATAGGGGTCCCGGTCGGCCAAGCCTGTCCTCGTCTTGATGACCGCAGAGTTGTATTGCATATTCAAGCGTCTCGGCCTTCTTCCCAAACGGCGATACATTGTGGCTGATCACCGGTGAGAAGTTGAACCCTGGCTGCTCGATGTAGCTCGGTTACCGCGGCGGAGGTCCTGCTAGGTGAGTCTTTGTCACTGCCGCTTTTGATCAGTAAATAAGCAGAAACCGGTTCGGCCGAGCTCTCTCGAGAACGATGTGCCAAATGTAAGCTAGACCTTACATGGGTTTTGGAGTAGACACATACAGAGGCCAACGATTATGATCCACTGTCGGATTTCTCGCATCTTGTCGCCGTCATCCACCTAGCCCAGAAGCACAACCTCAACATCGTGGTGCAGGCTTTCTGTATGTCAGTCCGCCACAATAAGGACACCCTCTTCTTCTTCCCCTTTTCCAAAAGCAGCCGGCTGCAGCGAGTTCGTGCGATACACCATCAGACACAGGAAGACTCGGTGTGAGGTCGAGACGTCGGCCTATTTTACGTCGCATGGCGATAGACTATGTCGGTCCCGGCTATTCCTAGCGGAGATTGTAAGCAGCCATACGAATCCCCCGCCAAGAGGCAACGGAACCAGGTGGTGTGGCGATATTGCGTACCAGGTTTGCTTCATGAGTGAAGACAGTCCACTCAACGTTCTGAGTCAGCCAAATAGAAACCTACTCAACTGCAAGGATGGTCACTGGTAAACCACTCGCGAGCTCCTTCTATCACTCTGTAAAGTCCCTAGCTTATTTGCACCTCCTGTAACATCTGGCTTGGGATCCTGACCCGGCCTTAGCCAACTGCCCTGGAAATTCCTATTTGCAGATCTGCGCTTGATCTAGGCTTGCTTGCGTGGATTCTCTTTCTTCCGAACCCCACATAACCCTTGGATCCCTATCAATTAGGATGGATAAAGACCCTGCTGAGTATAGTCTCCAACTGTTTACCCGCTCTTTAGCGAGCAGCAGAAAGTCGTAAGCAGCACGAGGAAGATGATCCTACGAGCATGGAATCTTCCTAGCAAGAGTTGGAGGCCTGTGTCTTGCTGTATAAAGGTATAGGTAAGGCTTGCCGATATGTGGGGGCCAAATGCGGAGTCCTCCCGGGATTGAGGTCCCTGGGATGCGGACGCGTCACGGATAAAGTGTTAAAAGTCCCAGAGTTATTCTTGCCGCAGTACCCGTTGCTTCGGTCTCATCTACGACGGTTCGGTGCCCCGAAGCCAGTGCCGAAGCCCCGTAACGTGTCCGGTCCGTATAGTTCTACATGGAGTAAACGGCATTCCCCAATTAATAGGAGTCTTGTCCTAGCAGCACTTTCGACGACATGCGGTGTAAAGACGTGAGATCTTATGCTATCCTATCATGTGACAGACAGCCTTGAGTCTCAAGTTGGCCGGTATTCTGGTGCATCAGCGGGTTAGTGTGCGTGCCATCTTTCGCTTGAATCAGAAGAAACCGTGCGGCTCACCGGCCAACTAGTTTCTTTCGACAGTACAGCCCGAACAGCTTTGATGAGTAACCGAGGAAAATACGCGAATAGTTTTCAAGGAACAAGGAAGAGAGCTTTCTCGACTCACCCTCATGGAACTGTTCACCCATCATCAATTGGCTGACACTCGCTCGGGCGTTCGACGGGTCCCAGCCGTTGCGCTCGTGATTGTCATATTTGAAACCCATTCAAAAGTATGCTGGTAGATGCGTACCATCGGCTGCTGGCAAAAAAATAGCCTATTGCGTGCATGCGATGGCATCACTCTGATGAAATGGTTCAGGCTCGTGTAACTAGCATTTAGGCTTTTGGCAAGCCCTACGAGTGCTCACTGCTGCCGTGTCGCCTTCTGCATTGAGAACTCTCTCGCGGTACATACATGTACGCAACCCACGAAACAGGAATATGTGTCCACCCATGGCCCCCATTCCCTGTCATTCTTGACACATTTTAGCCAGCGACAACTTGGAAGCTCCGCATTCCTCCCCCACGCAAAAGAACACTTATGATGTCGCTTGGCACGGAAGCCCAAACTTCAGTTCAACATGACTTTCCCAATTTCAAGTAATCATTCATTTTGTCTGACCTTCTGTCGAGTCTCAAAAATACTATCTCGTACCGGCCAAATTGCTGTTCATAGGGTTGGCTGTAGGGCTCGGGATCTGATTGATGCCTGCTATTCCCGGTCGCCGGTTCCATATTCCAGGATCATCTCAATAATGTCTCCACGTCCCAAAATAGCCCAACAGCTTCCAAAACCTAAGCTTACTTCTTCGGATCAGAGAATTAGGGACAAGGACGGCAGCAGTAGCAGCTAGACGGTAGACGTAATATCCCAGATTCTTTACCACAACCCATTTTAAGCCATTGATCCCCCCTTTGCGAAATCCCCATTCAGCCTGTGCCAGTAGCTTGATCTGAGCCGCAGATGCTCAGCCAGCTTCCCTTGGTTGTATAAGTCATATAGTTGCACACATGCCTGAAAACATGACTATTAGCTTCACGATCTTCTACAGCCGGTCGTATAGACGCTTATCTTAGGATACAAGTTACTGACTCCGGTGACAGAGCCGACGGCACCGATGGTCTTGCCGGGAACGAGCCAGTCGCTTTGGCCGACTATCACGGCAAACTCGCTAGACTCATATTCAACCCGTATCCGTGCCACCTTGGCAATCCCACCGCAAGTCAGCTTCACACCGACAAATATTTGGGTGTCGTCCAAGCGCCGACAGTATATCTGAGTTTACGTCAATTCCGGCAGCAACACCGGGAAAATTGTAAGTGACAATCGGCATTGGGCTAGCATCGGCGAGCTATAGTGAACGACTCAGTATACTCACTATCATGACAGGTCCTGCGATGAAGTGAATCTACGTCACTCACCTCGTTGAAAAAAAGCCACCATTGCGCTCTCATTCATGGCAAAGTGAAAGAAGCTGGGACACAATACCAAAGCAAAGTTAGCACCGGCCTTATGTGCGATGACCGTGTCCGCGACGACGTCTCTCGTGGTCTGGCCGTTACAACCGACAGTGATCGGGAATCTGGTTTGCTCGCTTTGGTGGCGATTTCCTTTGTCGAACGGTTGAGATCGGTCTTCTCTTCCCCTGACAGACATACCGCTTCTCCGTTGGTACCAGCCAGGATAAGTATGATTTGGAAAGTAAGTTTCAAGAACACCGCCGAACCCTGCTCGAACGGGAGATAGGCCTATCCCCATGGACTCCAGATTCCACGATAAAAGTGAGGTGCTTCCTCTGCAAATCCCACTCCATTGACTGATCTGGGTCATTCTTGAACCAAGTCAAACTGGGCGGATGTGTACCCGCAGGGAACAATCGTTTCTGGACAGAAGTCATGACATCCGAATGGTGGACCGAGCAAGCCAAAAAGGTAGAATGATAGTTCCATCAAACGAACGCAGGTTCAGTGAAATATGAAGTAGATTTGTACATTTCGAGAGATAAGAGAAATGATATTTTCATTCTGCTTGGAACCTTTCGTGTGATCCGACCGCAGCTGTATTTCACGGGCTGGAGACAGGCAAAGGCACACTTGGTCGGGTTTTCTGATCCACGCTAGCAGACTTAACCTTTACATGTATCGCGACGCGAGTAGCGAGCTACACGACTCGGAGACTCGGACCAAGGAACACATGCATAGCGGCCTTCTTTTGACTGAGTATGACCTCGAATTTGCCGATACGGCGGCACCACACTAGTCCTACCTAAGCGACGCCGCAAGCCGATTCGCGGAATGTCGCGGAGCCTTTTCGATTACACTTGATAGTCAAAGGAATTATTGAGATATTGGCGTTTCAAAGTCATATCCCAATCATGTCAGTATAACATGAAGACTCTCGCATTTTAACTTCTCGTTTCGTCCTTCAGACAAGCTAGAAACTATACCGAGGAGTTCTCGCCGAGGTCGGTTTGCCACCATCCTTATGCCAAAATTGGTAAATTAAGTACTAATCATTGCCGACACTGAAGCTAGACCGTTAGACCACTGACATCGCGTGCGTCACTAGGAATTTCGTACATGTTTCATATTATTGATATCAAAGAGTTCCAACCGCCAATCTACGCCGCTTCGCACTGAAGCAGATAGGCTCGGACAAGGCCAGCTAGAATACCTTAGGCAAACATTGCCTTTCGAAGAACATGCCTTAGCCAAGCCTTTTATTTTCTACTAACCTCTAAACCCTCCTAGGCTCTCGCGAGTTTCAAGGTTGCACCTTCAAAGAACAAGCTCAGAGAGAAACACAGCTTCCGAAACTCCAAGTCGAACTACCCAGCCTAGAATCTTGGACAAGAATGAAAAAATTCCCTGTGGCATTGCACACGACTGAAGTCGACATGGGCAAGACAAAATGACGTGAGTAATCACATGAAAACTATTAGCTTGCTTCCAGAACTAACTAAAACGCAGCCAATCAGAGTTCAGCATCTGACTGCTTGCGGACCGGAGTATGTACTAGAGAAAAAGCTCAACTTCTCCACTTTGAACCGAGAGATGGATCGACGGCCGGCCTCCGGCGATAAATTTTGATATCCAGTAATAACATTTTGAGTCATCTACACATACGGTGCCTCCCCCTCCTTACTTATATTATCTAAGCCGACATGTCTAGAAGAAGCTACGGCGACGACGGCGGCGGCTCGCCAGCGGATGACGTCGAGAAAAATGCTGTTGCGGAGATACAGCAGCAGCAGCATGCCAGCAAGTCTTCTAATGCTGGCGGCCGTGGCATCATAGACCTCCTGGCTGTTGAGGACGGTGTTGTCTACAAGTCCGACGTCGAGGGGAGGCCGAAGTGGTTACAGCTCATTCTCGATGCCGGCGTCGAGGAGAACGGCATCAAGCCGGTGCCTGTTGAAAAGCGGACAAACACGCAGTATAACAATCTGTTCACCGTTTTCTTCACCGGGTTGTTATGCATTTTGCCGTAAGTATCCACTCGTGTACATATTCCCTTCCTACCCTGTCTCACTCCGGGAATGGAGTTGGAGAAGAGGAGGGCGGATGATAGGAAGAGAGTAATTGGAAGAGGAAAAGGGGGAAGAAAGTTCAATTCTTACTGACTCTTCAAAACCATGTAGCATACCTACCGGCATGCTCGCGACAACCGTTTTCGAACTAAGTCTGCGCGATGCCTCCTTGACCATCCTGTTCTTCTCGGCGCTCTGTACCGCCATACCGGCCTTCATGGGCTGCGGCGGGTACAAGACCGGTCTGCGGCAGATGATCCAAGCACGGTACTCCTGGGGGTATGTCACCCAACCATCTATCCGGACATCACCCTACCCCCTCCTTGTTTTCCCTTTGACTCACAAAGGTTTCCTCTTAGTCTCTACCTCGTCGTCATCCCGCTTGTCCTCAACGCCGCGACCGTGACGGGCTTCTCCATCGTCGCGGCCATCGTCAGCGGACAGACGATCGCCGCCATCAATCCCGGCAACGTGTCTGTCACGGTCGGCATCGTCATCGTCATCATCGGGAGCTTCGTCCTCACCCTCCTGGGCTACAAGGTCCTGCACATCTGGGAGCGGTACCAATGGCTGCCCAACCTCATCGCCCTCGTCATCATGACCGGCGTCGGCGGAAAGCGCCTTGCGAGCCAGCAGGAGGTCCCACCTGCTACGGCGCCCCAGGTCTTGTCCTATGGCGGGTTGATTGCAGGGTACTTCATCACCTTTGGCGGCACGGCGTCGGATTTCTCGATTTATCATGATCCTAAGGCACCCTTGTAAGTCGGAACCCCCACCCCCCGCCTTGGCTTTTACGTAGGAAAAACGAAGTGGGATATTGAGGGGGAAAATGACTGACAAGCCATTATCTTCTAGGTTCAAGATTTTCAGTTATGTATATCTCGGCATGTTCACGCCCTCAGTCCCCCTGCTCATCCTCGGCGCAGCCATGGGCGGCTCCGTCCCCGTCGTAGACGGCTGGGCAGACGCCTATAACGACTTTGGCGCGGGAGGCATCATGGCGGAAATGCTGAAGCCCGCCGGCGGGTTCGGGAAGTTCATCCTCGTGTTACTCGCGCTCTCGGTCGTCGGCAACATCGGCATCTCCATGTATCCCGTCGCGCTGAACATCCAGATGCTCGTCCCCGTATTCACGAAAGTGCCACGGTTTCTGTTCAGCCTGGTCGTCACCGCCATCATGATTCCCTTGTCGATCGTCGCGTCGACCGTCTTCGAGGCGTCGCTCGAGAACTTCCTGGCTGTCATCGGGTACTGGGCCGGTTTCTTCGACGCCGTGCTCATCATGGAGGCCGTCGTCTTCAGACGGCTGGACTGGGAGACTTTCGACCAGTCAATTTGGAACGTCGGACGTAAGCTACCAACTGGTATCGCAGCTCTTCTCGCGTCGCTTTTTGCGCTTGCGTTTGTCATCCCCGGCATTGATGAGGTCTGGTTTGTTGGGCCGTTCGCGAAGACGACGGGGGATATCGGCTTCGAGCTTGCTTTCGTTGGTTCGGCGCTCTTCTACCTTCCCCTTAGATGGCTTGAGATTAGATGGCGCGGTCACTTGTGAGACAGTGTTACATATGTGAGTATTAGGCACAATGGCAGCGGCGTTCATGATGGTATATAGAGTGTATAATATATATCAGATTATAGAGAATTGAAAGGGGCGACAGACATTCACATGAGTATCGATAGCGCACGGCCTTGAATTGAGGTATAATACAAGGGTTTTGTCGCTCATGGACATATATGCGTCTATCCTTTTGCAATTGGTAGCTCAAGCACCCCTTCTCAAGCATTTCTCTCTCGTTGAGTTTCAAAATAGCATGTCGTTAATTTGCGGCCACTATCTGGCCCCATTGAAAGCAATACTGTCGAATCTCTCGGTCTGCCAGCTCGAGTCCTATCTGGAATCCTGGCTCATTCATTTGTTTGACCAGTAACACCTTCATTACCACCTGATTGAAGGCTGAGAATTACATGAATGCCAAGGTAATAGGGGGCTTGCCTTCAGCTCACAGGCATTGTCGTGTGTGTATGCTCTTCACATATGCTTGACCAGGTTCCTCGCTATGTAGTAGACAGCAAAATAGTTCGTGTTGAGGGTTAGCTTCTCCGGCCACGGACGGCTCTAGTCATATAAAAAGAGGCTTTTTCATGAGAAGATGAATGACTGCGCCGTCTTGCAGATGATTCCATCTATGAAATGCTGGGCGACCTCGCCCCTTCCTCAGTGATCTCTGAGTTGGCCGTAGTATTGCCTGCTCGACGAGCTTTTGCTCCAGCCTTGAGCTGATCCCACTTCTCCCGGTATCGTACAAGATTGGCACGGGCTTTGGTGTAACTCTTCTCCAGCTCCTCATTCTGTGCCAACAAGTCTTGATTCTGCTGCTTTAATTCGCTAATCTCCTTTGCGAGTACCTCTTCGCTCGCCCCTGGCTTGATATTCACACCCAAAGATAGCGGCGATCCCGGGCGCATCAGTCGCATGCTCTCGGCAAGACGCATGCCGGAATTCTGAGACATAGATTCAAATGCGTGCAGACGCTTGCTGAGTTTGTCGAGCATATCCTTTAGGCTCTTATTTTCGAGGTAGAGTTCCTCGACTACGTTAGAGAGCTCTCTTTCCGACCCAGCCTTGCTAGACTTCTTCTTGAGCATTGGGGAGTGGGGCTGCTGAGACTCGCGCGCATCGACGAAATCATCTTCCTCATCTTCTGGCACTGCAGCCATCCCCATATGTCCAGAGGCCCCCATGCGGCGCTTCTCCTTATCGGCAAAGCTCAAAATGCTGGCATAGGAGGCTGTGTGGCCGCTCGTAGGAACGACGTAAAAGGAGTCATTGGTAGAATGCCCTTCTCGGGTAACAGCGCGTAATGCAGCCTTTGAGTACAGCTTCTTCAAATCAGGTTCCGCCGTCGTAGTGGTGGGGAGTCGATTCCTGGCTCGTTTCTGTGTCGAAGCTACTGCCGGGTCGGGAGTCGGAGGTGAAAGCTGCTCCTCAGGAACCTCTTCACTAATGAGCGGGAGACCTGCAAAAGCAAGCGGTGCGGAGATTCTGTTGATAATATTTCCGAAGGCGCTGTAGAATTTGGAGAAACCTTCATCGTTGGAGGGTGCAGGTGTATCGGAGAGTTCGGTATCGTCGGGAGACATAGTAGCCCTATCAGGCAAGGTAGAAGCATTCTTGTCAAGCATGTCCTGCATTCGAGACCGTGAGACGGTCTTCTTGGAACCTCCTTCCATGTTTCCCGGGGCTTCTGTATTGGAAATGCTTGGACTCAGAGGCTGAGAGCGGTATTTGGAGGAGCGGATACCGCGAGCAGAAGCGAGATTGTTTGCGATGGAGGCGCCGAGGTCGCGCGCAGGATATCTCTGTTGTTTCAACAAGGCCGGGATGGGTTTCTCGCTCAAAGGCTTCGCATGCGAGGCGGCTGATTCGTCGGTGACAGCGGCGTCATCCTTCTCGCTTTGTTGAGAATCATGCTCGGCAGAGGACAAGGGGTTTGATGGTTGCAAAGGAGCTTGAAGCAGCTTAGTTAGTCTTCGATGGTGCTCCTCGAGCAGCTTTAAGGTGCGCAAGGCTTCGACGGAGGTGGTGGCTGTAGCAGCATTCGCAAACTCGCCGGCGGCTCTGGTGTGCTCATTGATGGCAACAGTAGTGTCCGAGGTGTGAGTGGCGGCAGAGGCTGCGCGGGCATGGTCGTGGGCTTTGATCAGAGGTGCAGACTCCATTATGTGCGAGTAGGTGCGTTCGAAAGTTGAAATGACGGATGGGTCGTGGAATTGGTGGTAATATGGACACACGGATGTTTTCAAGCAGACACGTTTCGACTCATATACTCTGAATACATGTCATTCGTGATTTTTTTTGATTTTTTTTGGACTTGTCTGTGAACAGTTGTTCAATCAATCAAAGGAGACGAACAGTAACGTGAGGATGACGATGGTCTGAGTATAAAGTGGCGGGGTTATTGGATGAAAGGATGATGGCTGAGATGGGATGGAAATGAGTGGTCGGATGATTGGGGGGATGTTACTCTTTCGGGCACTCTAATGGTGGGGGAAGTGCTAATACACAACAGAATTGGGGCTTGAATAGCGCTAAGCTGTACATAAAGTAGATAGATTTAAGCGACTGAAATACTCCTTACTCGCCTGGAATGTAACAGTCCTTTACCAACATTGAAGTTCAAGCTTTTGCTTCTGGGATTAGACCAGGAAAACCCATATTCTCTTGTCTCAATACCCCCAGTGAATCACGATACACCGCTTAGGAGATCGATATGTGCCTGAAACAAGGTTACTGCACGTAATTATAGTCCTCCCTTCAGTCTCTTGCCTCAGCTCATATACTATTCCTTCGGGGCCGGCACCTTCGTTCCATCATTAGGCAGTGGCGCCCTGAAAAGAGGAAATGGGCGCATCTTCTCATTCTCCAGAAGTTGATTGGCAGTGAAGTAGAGGTAGCCGTCCGCCGCAACCGACATGGTGTCCACCCAGTTGACCCGCGGATCTCGCACGAACGGCGCGATACTGCCGTTTTTCGGGTAGAATATATTAACAGCATTCAGTTCCGTGTTACCTACATATATCAGACCGTTGCTGTCTGTCTCGAAGCCGTCGCTTGAGCCTTTCTGGCCATGGTTTACAACCGACTGTTCAGGGTAGTTAAATGGCTGTCTTGCGAGTTTTCACAGGATAAGGATGTGTTGGAAGTCTTTTATAGCTTCCTCCTTGCATCAGAAATGCTGTTTTTCCCACGGGAAATAATGAACCATGGAACTATGCTCACCTGCTGCGCCAGAAGCTCGCTGTTGATCCCTCGAGCTCGGAGCCGTGACGTCGGCATGCTGTACAAGTACCGAGAGGCAAAGGGTCCAAAGTAGAGCGTCTCACCGTCCGCTGAGAGGGCAATACCGTCGACTCCCGTGGGGTTCCAAGCCGTAACTCCGTTCGGACTAGAGGAATACTTGGGTTGGCCCCAGATAAAAGGTAAAAACTGAGACTCGCCGAGCACCGGACCTGCCAGATCGAGATGCCTCCAGCTCTCTCCCGTGCCAAGGTCGGCAACGATGATGCCGTTGCGGCCTTGCGAGCTACTGTCGGAGATGTAAGCGATGCCGGCCCCGGACTTAGTGATGCCGGACCGCAGGTCGAATCGCACGTCGTTGAGATAGCTGTCCGGGTACGCCACATCACTGGGGAACACGATCGTTTGGAAGACCTTGTCGGTCGTCAAGTCTACACCAACGAGCTTGGGGCCGCCTTGTGACGACAGAAGGAGCGTGCCATCAGCTAGTGAGACGCGGCCTGTATCTAGAATCCAGAGTCGGTCTTTTGCGTCAATGACGACTGACTGGACACCAATCAAGTAGTCTTGGTAGTTGACAGTAGCTAGATAACCATTGCCTTATCAGCTTGTTGCGTAGCTCACTACTTCGCCATGGATGAACAGCAACGAATGTGAATCTCCAGGTGAGGCACTTACTGGGCGGATCGGTGGTGCGATTGATAGCCCCTCCTGGCGGATGGTTTATTTCTAAGCTTGGGTAGGCCCTTTCGGTCGTCAGAGACATGGCTTCACTAACGGCATACACGCCATTGGAGCCATTGTAGGTGTTGTTGCTGTCGAGGCCTTGAGCGCGCATCATCCATGTTAGTCATTGCTGTTTCACGGCTGTTCATCTCTGCCTCATCGTGCTACCCAACAACGACTTTTTCTGTATGCCGAAAACAGCTCACCTGCGGGATAGTTGGTGAATATGCGCCCTTTGCTTGAGACCGCTACACCTAGGGGCTTGTCAAAAAAATGGATGCATTAGTTTGCGACATATAGCGGACCTTACCTGTCGGCCATTGCCCGTAATAAGCGTGCACAACTTCGAGAGTAGGTCCGTATACCTATCGGTGTTATGTCAGTCCACGCCTTGCGTATTACACAAGGTCTGATATGATCTTGGTTACTCACACCAGGATCTGTGCGGAACGTGATGTTCTGCGCCGCAGCACCGCCGAGGGCGGCAACAATTATAGTGACGGCGGCTTTCATGATGATGCGAACACACTAGAGGGATCAAGACTCAGAGGACTCGTGCGTGTGGAGGATCTCATCATATATTCGATTGCTCCAAGACTTAATATCCCCTCTCTTATACTCAGTAATCAAGTGACGACCTTGCATCTTCACGTTACCTAGCTCTCGATTACTCATAACTCTCTCATTTAGGCTCTGGATTTTTTCTGTTTGGTGAACAAGCGTGAGCACTCATCTTCGGGTATCTAGCTACTTCACCCCAGGTGTGTCAATATGAGGGATAAGGTTCGGTCAACATGACGGCTTTGTATCGTCATTGTTTAACAACGGTAGCTTGTTCAAGTTCTCTCAATATCAGAGAAATGTACAGTCATGATAGAATTCGGTTCCAGACTTTCATTATCAAAGGAAACCACAAGGGTGTATCGGTCGATTTCCATGTTCAGTTTGGGACCCGCTATCACCGTGGACATAATCTCGCGCCATCTCTTGAGTGGCTTGATCTTTGCAAGATCCATATTATACCTCAGATCATACTCACAATCTTCGACGCGAAAGTACATAGGTAGACTCTGATGAGATTGTGTAGATTTAAATGGAGTCGAGTGCGACTTTGCTTGGTCGGGAGAGTCTTTCTCGAACTGGCAGAGGTCTTGTGGCAGTATGGCCGGGCCGTCTCGTATCAAACAGCGGAATGATCCATGACTGGACTGGCCTTTGTGCCCTTCTGTCATATATGATTAGCAGGTAAGCAGGTGGTACCTACAGAGACTCATTGTGATGATGGCGTCAACGGAAAAAAGGTACTCTCAGAATAAGCGCATATAGGTTAGGTTATGTATATATGACTTAGAGAAGTTGCATTTTCGTCAATATGTGAATAATAGAAAGATAACTTGTTTCGTCTGAAGTCCTGCTGGTCGATAAATCCTACGTAGTACATATTGGAACTCTAGCGTATCCAGATTCCCATTGATGATGGCCTTTGTGGGTTACCGTATTTATTAGGAAGTAGCTTCTTTTGGCCGAGGCGCTCCATGTCGCATACCTACATCATAATCCTTGTCTCAACCCCGTTTGTTCTTTGCACTTGACTTCAAACAACAACAATTGCCATTCCATGCGCTTCGCTCGAGGGATGCCAGAATGGATGCCAACGGCACCAGCAAGACAGCCAAGTTGAAGGAGAAGCTGTCAGCGACACGGCACTGGCGCAAGCGGCCATCGACCGAGAGTTTCGGGTCACTCGGTAGCAGCGAGGAACATGGCCGCGGACGGAGCCCAGGCATGCGCGAAGGGCTGTCTAGCATTTCCACGACTCAGTCTAGCGATGTGGCTGAAGAGGATGAGGGAGATGATGAGGAGAGGTACGTAACTGTTTCCCGCATACTTGCGCTCTTGATGATATGATGTGTCTCTCCCTCTTCAGCCTCTCAGTTTGCCTAATGTCGTCATCATCCCCTACCCCTTAGCGACAGTGGTAGTTCCTTCGTTCTTGTATAGCTCCGTCGCATTCCCATACTCTCAATCCCTACCTCTGCAAGTGCTTGTTTATTGAATCTGGTTTGTGTTCTACTATTATGGATTCTCTCGCATACGCATTGGTTCAGAGATCTGTACTGTCAGAAAGGTCCTCTTCAGCTCTCCATCTCTAGGTGTAGGTTAGCTAGTCCTGGCCGTGCCTACCTAGCTCACCTTGCTAGCGATGGTTTGGAGCACCATACCTGCGTACCTACCCCCTTATTATTACCACTGCTAGGCAACCCCCCCTTAGGCTTCCGCTTTTGTTAGCCCCTCTCCACAAAACTAACGTACCTACTTTGGTCTATCGTCGTCGTCACCTCCTCGTATTTATCTCCCTACCCATCTGAGCTGCCTCTCTTTCAATGCTTCAACAGCTCTAATATTAGTTCCAACACAGGAGGTCTATACACGAATCACCCCCTCGGCCCGCACCACCCTCCACCCATCCTTCGCAGATCGGCCATTTGACCACCTCTTCGCCCATCATCCAGGCAGACCACGTTCCCGAGGTCCATTTGTTGGACCAGCCAGAGAACCTGGAGACCCTTTCGCAATCCGCCTCGTCCGCCGAGGCTGGCCCTGGTGGTCACGCCCTCGATCCTACCCCTTCACTATCCGCCAGTTCCTCAGGTCTGCAGCTCCCTTCTGATCCCTCCTCACGCCGCTCCAAATCGCCTGCCGGCAGGTTTAAGGACGCCTTCAGCAGGAACAAGACAAACGTCAACGCCCAGGATCGTTCCTCCACTGCGCACTCTTCCAACGCGGACTCGATATCTCGCCCGAGTACCGCCGCTGCTCTACCGTCGGGAGTAGTTGAACCGGGTTTCACATGGGCCGAGCGAGGTCGTCCAAAGAAGACCCAGCCGCCGCCTGAGCTCGATCTTCGTCCTCACACACCCCCATCCGAGCCGTCGAAGCCAGTCATCGTCAATACCCCCCCAACACCCACTGACTCGCTACGTCCTAAGGCCAGTACTCCTCCCGTTGCCGCCAACCCGAATATAGTGGTCTCGCCTTCGGGTAATATGATATCGCACCGGCGGGCGAGATCAGGTTCTTCAGTCAGCATCGGCCCAAGCAAACTCTCCAACATCGTATCCGGCCCCCTGACCCCGACGCCCGAGAACGCTGTCCCGCCAACACCTAGCGCCGGTTTCTTCTCTAGTGTCTTATCAGCTGCTCAGAACGCTGCCACCACCTTGAGCACCACCATTACTAACACAGGCATAAGCCCAAACGGAACCAAGCCTCGGCCGACCTCTACGCCGGAAACATCATTTGGGGACGACGATAGAGTCGAAGTCGAATCCTCTGCCGACGTTTTGAAAAACTCCACCATGGATGGCAAGGAGCCCGCCGTGAAGACCTTGGGCATGGGTGACTTGAGCTTGAGCCAATTGGGATTCCAAGAATCTGGAAGCGCAGCCCCCACGCCCGTAGCTTCCAAATTCTCTGATCTTGGAGCCGAGTCTCGCGCCCGCTCGGATTCCGCACCTGTTGAATCTGAATCTTCCGCTGTCCATGACCATGCGTCATCAGATGACTTTAATTTCGGTCGAGCTAAGTCTGTTTATGAACCACCCAATGTAACGCCGCCGGCAAGCGTGTATGAGAGCGGTTCTGGTATTCACCGTAGCTCCAGCATACGAAGCGCCATCTCAAAGAGGCGGAAGCGCGGTAGCACAGGTGGCACAACAGGCACTGGAAACACGATCGGCGCAGCAATTGCCGCTGCTAACGCTTCGCTAGCTCACCCTTCGGCAAATGGTAGCGCCCCCAAGCTTACGGGCTTTGCTGTCGCGAGTAAAAAACGCAATCGAGATTTCCACGGTTTCTTCAAGAGCGTTCCTGACGATGACTATTTAATCGAAGATTATAGCTGCGCGATACAACGAGAGATCCTTGCGCATGGAAGACTCTACGTTTCCGAGGGCCACATTTGCTTTAGCAGCAATATTTTGGGCTGGGTTACTACTCTGGTCATCAGTTTCGACGAAGTCGTCTCAGTAGAGAAAAAAAGCACAGCTCTGGTCTTCAAGAACGGCCTCATGATCTCGACCTTACATGCCAAGCACACCTTTGCCAGCTTCGCAAGTCGCGATTCAACCTATGATTTAATCGTTAACATTTGGAAATTGGGTCATCCAACTCTACGTAGCTCACTTAATGGTGTTTCTCTGGATGAGACTGGTGGCGACAAGACCGAGAAGATTGACGATGGAGATCGTGTTGCAGGAAGTCAGAGCGAGTCGGAATCGGAGTCTGGCGATAGCGAGGATGACGAAGACATCTACGATGAGGACCTTGAAGATGACGAAGTACCAATCAACACCCAGCAAACGCAGGGGAGCCCAGTAGAGACAGATGGAGAGAAGGCCGTCTCAAGAAAAGTCTCAGGGGTCACGGCCCTCAACAGCGCTGTCACTGATAAAGCTGAGGCTACGTCCCCTACGGCTGGGGGTGATTTCCCAGGGCCCGCCACTCATGGCGCAACCGATTGCGGAGATGCCGATACGCATTATGAGGTGATAGCTGGAGACGAGATTATCGCGGCCCCTCTGGGAAAGATTTACAACCTGATGTTTGGTCCCGGATCGGTTTCGTGGATGAGCAAGTGGTTGACCAACGAAGAAAAATGTACCGACTTGCAGATGGAAGACAAAAAGGGGTTGACGCAAGACAATAAAACCCGAACTTACTCGTATATCAAGCCTCTCAACAGCTCGATAGGGCCGAAGCAGACGAAGTGTATTGTGAGCGAGGCGGTGGAAGTCCTTGATCTTGAAAAGGCGGTCATCGTGGTGGTTGGCGTGCAAACCCCGGATGTACCCAGTGGGAACATCTTCAGTGTCAAGACAAAATACTGCCTGTCCTGGGCAGAGAATAATGCGACCCGTGTCATCATGAGCTGTACTATTGAGTGGAGTGGAAAGAGCTGGCTGAAAGGTGAGTACTATTGCATGTCTTCCACCTAAGTTCATTATCCTGACGTTCGTAAAGGTCCTATTGAGAAAGGTGCCAAGGATGGGCAGGCCCAATACGCCAAGGCTATTTTCACAGCTCTCAAGGGTGCGGTGTCGGCTCGCGCCCGACCGGCTGCTGCCGGCGGTATGGTGAAGGGTAAGAAAAAGAAGGGCAAGGGCAAGCTTAACGGAGGCTCTAAATCGGATGAGCCAGCCAGTGCTGCATCTTCTAAGACCTCCGACTGGGGCGTTTTCGAGCCGATACATAAACTTGCGAGCCCTGTGCTGGACATCTTGAAGCCGGTCATGACGGGTAATGTAGTATACGGACTACTTGTCGGCTTGCTAGTGGCGGCGTGGTTCGGTTTCGGGCTCAGCGGACAGCAGAGGGGATTCCGCTATGGTCGTGACATGGCATTCTCGGGGTATGCGGACCGTGCTGTGGCATACGAAGAGATATGGAATCGAGAAGAGAGCGATCTATGGGATTGGCTCGAAGAAAGGGTTGGGCTTCACCGGATGAATGAAGGCATCGCACCGGTACACAAACGAGTGATGGAGCCCCGAACAGCGGAAGAGAAACTGCGTGCAGGGAGGATGAATGAGAGAGAGGTTGAAGAGGCGATAAGAGTGACGGAAGAAAAACTGGACATTCTGAAGTCGGTCATGGACCGCAAGAAAGGAAGCGTGCCAGAAGGAAGTGGAATAGCCACAACTCCACTTACCGGTGATGATACCCGGTAATATTATGGTAATGGACACACAGAGATCCGTCCACCACACGAAGCTATAAACAGAGCACATTTCTACGAAGTATCTGTATCTACTTAC
Organism: Xylariaceae sp. FL0255; assembly: GCA_022578795.1. Classification (NCBI taxonomy): domain Eukaryota; kingdom Fungi; phylum Ascomycota; class Sordariomycetes; order Xylariales; family Xylariaceae; species Xylariaceae sp. FL0255. The sequence goes on along the minus strand of MU388853.1, from coordinate 138,645 downwards.
CCAAGCCGATGCTCTTCCTGAGCGATGTAAAGTCTTTTTGTGCTGAGGAGAGAAACGAATAAGAAACTATCACAAGTCTCACAAGTTTCGACCAACCATTCGATCCAAGTCTGTGTGAGACTGGATGAGACCTGTATCTCTAGCTCCCCGTGAAAGTAGGGCGGTTCGATCGGGCCCTTCCTCTTAAGTACCGATGCATTGAAGATCCCCCAGGGCCCACCCCCACTAAGCGGCGCCCCCAGCACCTGCAGACTCATTAACGCGCTACTCGAAAGAGAAACGCGTCTTTCCAGGATCCTGAACTCAACACACCTACATCATTCTTGTCACACTAACTAGATCCTCTGCGAAGGTTCCCGTCCGCGCGCAACTATTTTGTCCGAATAAATCGCTAACTGGCCAACACGATGGATGACGATAGATCGTCTGAAGAGGAACGAGACGAGGTCGCTGGCCACTATGACGACTCAAATCGAGCCTTTCTCCAGGCATTCCTAGCCCGCGGTACCATGACATTCAAGGAAGCCCAGCCCATTCTCGCCGCCATCTTTTCAGTCCAGGAAAAGAAAAAGACCAGACCGGAGCAAGTCACACAAGATGACTTCATTTCGTACATCTCGGCCGCGTCGGCAGCCATCTCGCCCTTCGACCTCGAGATCCGCAGCGTTGCACACCAGATCAAGAAGGACCGGGTCTATGCCGTCGTGAACACCACATCCGACCCCATGACGCAGTTGGCGACCTTGCACACGCCTGACGAGATAGCGTTCGTCAAGCGCGTCATCGACGCCATGTTCGAGAAGTACAACACCCCGCGCATCGAGGCACTATGCCTAGACGGAATGCAGGCCAACAAGCTCCGCATACCGCCGCGACCAGATGACGAGGAGATGGGCAAAAACGGAGAGACACAGCAGTCTTCTGTAAGGGGGCTGAAATCGAGCGAGGTCGAGGCTATGATGGGGAGCATGGTGCAAGAGGGCTGGTTCGAGAAGAGCCGGGATGGATTCTACTGCTTAAGTCCCCGGGCATTACTAGAGCTGCGATCGTGGCTCCTGGAATCATACAACGACCCGGACGCGGAGGCGGGCGAGTGGCAGCGTGTCAAATTCTGCGAGGCCTGTAAGGAGGTCGTGACGATTGGACAGCGGTGCGCGGAACGGGATTGTCTTGTGCGACTGCATGATATATGTGTCGACGCCTTCTTTAGGACGAGAAGAGGCGGGGAACGCGCGTGTCCCAAATGCAAAAAGGGATGGACCGGGAGCCACTTTGTGGGCGAGAGAGCCGTTACGGAAACGGAGGCGTATCAGCGCGGCAGGAGACGCAGTGGGAAAGGGGGCAGAGCCAGTAATCTCGTGGAGGAGATTATGCATGGTGAAGACGAAGAGGAGGATGAGAATGCGGGTAATCTCAACAATCATGATGACAACGACGACGATGATGATGAGGATGGGGAGGAATGAAAGGATAAAATCATAATGAAGGTACACAAGACATGGTTGTCATTTGGTTGACACTGCTTTCCTGGCCGAAGATATCTTGCTTCTCGATGGAGCTCTATACAAAACTTTACACGCGAACTATAGAAAAGGACGAAAGCACTATAACCTACCCCGCCATCATACTACCCTCTACCAGGTAATAAAGCAATTGACAGCCATACATCGAGGAAATGATCCAAAAGTGAAAAGAAAGACGTAGGGGGAGAAAACGGTCCCATCTACTTGAAGTACAAAACAGCACTGCGGATGATAGCTTGACAAAATAGGACAGAGTAGAACCATCTACTATCTGTAAACTAGGTACTCCGTACCTTAGTTATCACGGGGCAATGGAGCTAAATTTACCCTGGACCTTAGGTACCCGACATACATAACCTAGGTATAGTCAGGTAGGGTCTGGGGTAGGTCCCTCTGCCGAAGCTTTCGCCACATTGTGGCAGTACAGATAGTGACGTAGCGGGGGACGGGATCATTCAATCAAGCCTTCGGTGGAATCAAGTAAATACATGTAGCTACCACTTTGACTTGGACGCATAAATATTTAGATCATCAGTCAACAGCTACCTGATATACCAGAGACAACATCGAAACGTTCCCAAGACAGACCACTTTCATCTTGATTCGTGCGAATTGAACAACCTCGACAAGATGTTAGACTTCTTCTCATCCAAGAAAGGGAAGAAGCAACGGGACGACAAGGCTGATAAACAGAAAGCCGACAAGGAGAAAGAAAATGCTGTAAAAGCCATCAAGAAGGAAGAGGAAGCTTCTGCACCAACATCATCATCCACACCCATCATCGTTTCCAAACCCGACGACACCAAAACCAAACTCGACGAGTCATCACCCGAGAATACACCGCTGCTCGATGCCGACGACGAGAAGTTCCTCGAACGACTGACCTCTCCCGACCTCAGTCTCGAAGGCGACGAAGATGCTGAAGGCCCACCACCCCCTCTACCCCCGCGGGTGAAGACCCCCGTCTTCGAGCTAGAAGATAGCGACGACGCTGCGAGTACAGTGAGCAAGGGGGATACAGACGCAAAGGGAAAGGGAAAGGGCAAGGAGAAAGAGAAAGAGAAAGGCAAAGACAAGAAAGAAGAGAACAACAAATCCAAACGCTTCTCCTTCGTCACCACCCTATCGCGAAACATCACCAAGCGCAGCGGCAACGTCAAAGCCAACAAAGCCGGTCTCAAGCCGGACCCGGACCACCTCGCCGTGCCCTCCTCCTCCTCAGAAGCCAAGCACGAGAAAGACGAGATGGCGCGCGTCCTCGACGATCTAGATCTGGCGGCGCAGAACAACCGCGCCTTCTCCCTATCGTCCGAGTCCGCGGCCATGGTGAAGAATTTCACGCAAGTCCTCAAGGATCTCGTCAATGGCGTGCCGACCGCCTACGGCGACCTCGTCAAGCTGCTCGAGGACCGCGACGGCATCCTCGCGCGCAACTACGAGAAGCTGCCCAAGGGCCTGAAGAAGCTCGTCGCGCAGTTGCCCGAGAAACTCACCGGCTCGCTGGCGCCCGAGCTCCTCGTCGCCGCGGCCGAGGCGCAGGGCCTAGCGAGCGTCGAGGCGGAAGGGGCCGGGCTCAAGGGCGCGGCGAAGAAGTACTTGACACCAGGGAATCTGAAGGAATTGGTCACGAAACCCGGCGCTGTGGTGGGGTTACTGAAGGGTATTGTCAACGCTCTCAAGACGCGATTCCCCGCCTTCGTCGGCACGAATGTGCTTTGGAGCCTGGCGGTTTTCTTGCTGCTCTCGGCACTTTGGTACTGCCATAAGCGGGGGCGCGAGGTCAGGCTGGAGAGGGAGGCTACGGAGGCTGGGAAGGCGAAAGGGGGCGAGGGTGAGAAGGAGAAGGAGGATGGGGATGAGATGATTGATGGGAAGCCCCGAGTTGAAGAGCTGCCTGATGATCCGCAGTTACCGTCTGCTACTGCTCCTGAGCCCAGTGCGAAGGAGGAGGGAGAAGTGACTTCGTCTGCGACGAAGGTTGAGACTGCAAAATGAAGGAAAAAACATAATGATGAACGAACGAGAAAGGCGGTTTTCAAAGATGGGATCACGGCGAGGGCAAAACTACCCTATTCCTTCTATTTAATGAGTAATTGATGTTTGCGGTGGTAAGTGATAAAAGGGAAACGGGGTTAATATACCATGCATGGATTTGTTGGTCTTCAGCTGGGGGAGGAGAGAACTTGAGAATATCCATGACGACTTTCACTTTGAGCGAGCGTTTTCTCTACCTTGACGTATTCTCTATAGACGACGCTCGTACTGTTTGCGAGGATGATTAACGAATTCCTACGTTAGGTAGCTAGTGATGAACATCTCATACATCCGTCATACTGTGATTTATGGTCGTCCAAGTGTCAATCAGTCAGTATCGTGGGAAACAACATAGCATAGCGCCGAGAACTCTATTGTGTAAGTCACTAAATTTCACCACAAGGGAACGACGGCTCGTAATACCTTTTTGTTCATGTAGAGCGCTTTCACAGCTTCTTTTATTTGGTTGGCTATCTCTCTTATCTAACATGTATGAGATTTCATCTTCGTCAGAGCGAGGATGACTTGACGTCCTGTCCGCCAGCTAGGAGTATTAGGTATTTGTCGTGACCATTATCTTGGTCTACCTAGTAGGAACATCCATCCTCGATCGAGACTTTGCAAACCATATAGAAGCCAGGCAGATTCCCATACACTGCCCGACCCTCACGAGAATTTGATACTCGGTCTTTCCGAGTATATGACTCAGGTCGTTAGCTATATGCCACCAGTATATAGGTAATAGGTAGGTGTCGTATCAGACTAGTCCGGCATTATAGCCAAGCCCCAGGTCATTTCGCAAGTGAGCATAAACCCTAAGATGCATTTAAATCTTCGCGGCCTAGACGCGGCACAGTCCCTTTCCCAGAAGTGGACGTGAATCGCAAAACGGGAGGACAAAGCCCGTTCCATTCCTGTTTTCACCAGGGCTCAATCATCCTGCACAAGCTCCTTAATTTCCCCACTAGCAGGCGCGAGCCCAACAGCAAGCTCAGCCTTATCGTCCCGTCCGCCCGTCCGATCGAGCACGCGCGCGCCATCCTGCATCCAGAAATCAACCTCGTCCACAAGATCCGCGACGACGTCCTCGACGATCTGCTCGTCGTAGCGCTCGGCGATGGCCCGGATGCGCTCGACTTCTTTCTTCCGCCGGGAGGGGACGCCCCCTACACGGACTGTGTCTTCGTCTGCCATCTCCACGTCGTTGTCGTTGTGGTTGTGACTCGAGACATGATGGTTGGATGATGGAGTAAATCCGGGGGGAGGATACCAGAAGTCAGGCCCGAAGTTGACCTCTGCTGCGCCACCTCGGAAGACGCTGATGGCGGGGTAGTACCCCAGCATGCCGTCATCCATGCCTTCTCGTGCGCCAACCTGAGCCTGTGGTTTTGATGCGGGAGGGAGAAAGGCGAGGAGGTCGGTGAATGGTGTGCCCATAAGCACGCCGTTCTTGTAGACCTTGATATAGGAGTTAGGTAGTGTGCGTAAAGCCGGCGTCTGGTGATTCGGGTTCGGGCCCTCTCCTGCTCTTGTGCCGGTCTGCCCCGATGATGCCATTGGGGAAGGGTTCATGAGGTCTTCGAGCTCTTTGCTTGTGTGGTAATCGATCTTCTCAAAGTAAATGTGCGCCTTGAATCGGATGGGGATGCGGTCTCGAACGATGTTGGTCGCCTCGATACTCGTGGTATCATCCTCCTCGTTCAGAAGGTCGACGGCGGGGTTATACTGTCCTTGGACGACCTTTTTGTGAAGGTATTCGGAAGGAAGGCGGATCTCGAGTCCTATTACGTCGCCCTCTTTCATGTCTTCGCCGGGAGGAAAGAAGTCTTTGGGCCGCGACATGTGCACTTTCTGGCCGGCCGCGTCGCGAAATCCGTAGCTATAGGCATCGAATCCCACAGGAGCGTCCAGGGAAGCCTCTCGTCTGGCGAAACCCATGCGCACATGCGGTAACGGACCGCTAGTCTGCTCTCCGGCTTTAGCATTCGTCGTGCCGTTGGTGCCGTCGAGTATTCCTCTAGTGATCTTGCATTCCCAGTACCATGTGCCCTCACGTACGGCGACGTTGGCTCTTGCCATTCTGAAACCCTTGTCTGTGGTTATATGGGTTCCTGATTGATCGAAGTACATCTGTGTAGAGGCGTCTTCGAAGCTGATATGTGGACAGTGTGGCTCGGGCTCGGTCTGGCGGTAGTAGAAGGAGGAGGGGAAAGCTGGGTCGGCGATGCAATGCAGGTAGTGGTAGTTCTTCTTGTTGTAGACACTAGTGGAAGGATGGTTAGTAGTTGTATGTGCAAAGTACTTCAGCTTGAGGAGGCACTCACTGCTCTGATGTCTCATAAAAATGGACTGCAGAACCATCGAGGGAGGGAACATCGTGGTGATGGGTGAAGACGGGACCTCGCGCGGGATCGAAATCTGAGGGCTTGGGAGGCGCGAGCTTATAGCGCAATGGCGATGCCTCGTTTGGAATGCCTTCCTTGGTCTTTGGGTCGGGGGTAGCTCTGGAACTATCAGGCCCAGTAGCAGTGGCGCCGCCCTTGGACTCTCGCTTCTTGAGTGTGTCCTTCTTCACGCGCGCTGGTTTGTCTCGGGCCATGGCTGCGGCAGTGTCGTCATTTGATTGGGGCTTGGGTGTGGGATTGAGAGGCGACGATACGGGAGGTGCGTGGTCGTCCTCAAGAGCTCTCTTCTGTGGCAGAGAGGTCGCTGGAAGAGCAGGCACGGGCACTGGTGTCATCTGCCGCTTGGGCAGCTCGCCGTCTGTAGCCATGGCGACAAACGGTTACTCGGACAATGAATGCCTATGATTGATTGCCTACCTAAGGTATTCCGCGGCAACGAGCCGATTGTGGGCTACCTAGTGGTAGCATGAGACTCTCATTATGGGTTATGCGACAGACATACAGAAAAAAGGTTAGGTAGTAACAACGACAGATGTACAGGTGGATCAGTGGAAGTATTGGCTTTGGAGGTATCTAACAACGACAGTTACGCCGTAGAGCCCTTGAATTTCGCGATGATAGTACTAGTGGGTTGTAGTGCCAAGCCATGCAACCCACTCCGCTTCGCTTCGTGGGCTTCATAACCCCGGGACACTTCAAAACCCGCGGGACACTTCATTTTATATAGAGTTGCCATACAAAATAAAACTAACTCAGTTAATATTCTACGATAATTTAATAACTACTATATTTACGGCTATAAAACTAAATCGATAATATTTATATTAACGAGGCGAATTTTGTTAATTTAATCATATAGCTATAAATATAATAATTATTAAATTTAATCAAAAAAGGTCATTTTTTTATATAAAATCAGATTTATAAATCAGCTTTATAATATAATAAAATATAACAAAATATAACAAAGGCTAACTTAATAATTATTATACTTATGGCTATACAATTAAATTAACAAAATTCGCCTCGTCAATACAAATATTATCGGCTTGGATTTATAGCCGTAAGTGCAGTAGTTATTAAGTTGGTTTTGGTGTATTAACTGAGATTTTACATACAATTAAGTATCCCGCGGGTTTTGAAGTGTCCCGGGGTTATGAAGCCCACGAAGCGAAGCGGAGTGGGTTGTACGCCTTGGCATCCAATCCACTAGTAGCTCCAAGCTCTTGCATTTTCTGTCTCCACCACCCACCCAATACATAACCCGGCATATCAATAAACCACAAAATGATAAAATACCCATCTACATATAGCTTATATAAACTGTCCAAAAAAAGAGACCAGCATGCTGGATTACCAAATCTATAGCATAATAGATATCTAGAAACAAAAAAATATCACCCATACTTCAAAAAATCGACCCTCATGGGACTCGAACCCACAACCTCAGTCTCACAACCACAGCGTAAGCTACCAAACGCACGAAGTAGGAGGACCACGCGCTACCATTGCGCCAAAGAGCCCCAGCTTTTCAAGCTCTAGGGGGTGAGCGTGCTTAAAACAACTGTTATAAATAGCCCAGAAATGGCCCCGGAAAATGGATTTTGCCCCATTCTTTTAGTAACGCCTCTGACAACTTAATACTACCTATCTAAGTTAGGCTGATGCCTCTAGTCGGTATAATAAACGCTCAAATCCTCCATTTTGGTCAAAATGCCGTGTCTGGAGTTGTTCATCTTTTTGAGTACATACCGGTTTACCTTTTGGTCCCACACACTGTTGGTAACTACTCGCTAGGGCTCCCTAGGCACATTGGACAATACAGAAATATTCACTGAAGTAGAAAGACAGAGTATGTCTTATGGTATAAGTCTGATATTCCCCAGGGCCTACTGCGGAGTGAACGACTAGTAGACCTTGCCACAGTATTCCAGAGGCAAACCTGGACTGAGTACACGTATTCCAGAGGAGGTAGGTTAGGTACCTGCCAGTTATCATCATCTTGTTCGCACTTAAACTGTATTAGGAACTTAGGTAGGTACCAGTGCAGCCGTCCACCTCTTGAGGTATATGGCGCACTCACGAAGGACAGCCCAGGATCGTTAATGTAAAGGCCAGAGGCACAATCTCTTCTTTCTGCAAGAACTAGTATTCCCTAGAGGAGCGGGTATTTGTAGGCCTGCAGTAATATACTACATATAATGATGTAGGATTCGCGGTCAAGGCCAATCAATTCGTGGGCATGTCACTCTGCTGCTCGAGGTATTTGATTGTTACAGCAGTAGCTCGTGAGTATGGAGGTTCTGGACGCATCGCTGAACTGGCAGTCGACCATCGCCCAGCATGTCAGGTCCCAAAGAAGCTGGGAATGCCCTTCAGAATTCTCTCCGCCATATTTGCAGACAAAGAGTGTCCGTCTGTGGAGTTAAGCTTCCTCTTTCCTGAATTGGCTTTACCGCATACTTCAGGGTTGACTGTTCGTTCAAGAGATCATTGCTTGGAAGACAAAAGCTCTCAGTGCCGTTAGATCCATTTCAACCATATGCCATTAACGGTACTAGGATTGCCGTTATGGCGAATCGTTAAACCAACCAGTGATAGTCTTTCTCTCAAACTCTTTGGGCCCTAAGTCCATCTCAGTTTTATCTCGGTCTGCTGGTGTCGTTGTCCGCACGTGTGGCGGTGGCTCTTCCGACGTAGCTATCCCTAAAGGTGAAGCGGCCTTTCTTCGTTTGGGTAGCTTCAAAGGTGAAGGTCCGTCCGCAGTCGTAGGTGGCTCATCGGGTTCTACCTCTAGTATTTGCTGGTTCGTACCTAGGCAAACAGCAGTCGCATAGTCTTTCTCGTGGCTGATACTTATAGGTGCATGGGTTCGCAGCTTATTTTGGAAAAACATCGCAAGCACCGGGCCGGTCTTCGCCGGCGAGTCAACCATTATTTTAGGAGTGCTAGTCCTGATAAGCGTGATGCCCTGAAATGTCAACCCTGAGAAAGGGTGTGCCTTGATCACTGCCTCTTTGGCTGCAAATCTAGAAGAGGTACACTAAGTGTGAGCTCGTCATGACCGGCCCTAAGTAAGGAAAAGGGACTCTTGACTTGTCTTACCTCCCAGCCATGAATTCAACCGCTCTACTAAATTGAGGAGTTGATTCATCTAGGCCATCAGGACCTGGGTTTAAAATGCAGCTCAGGATCTGCTTTGTTTTGAAGTTTTCCAGCTCGTTTGGGTTTAGGATACGCTTAATGAATTGTCGACCTCGTGGAGGGTAGCTTAAGATTTTCTTGATCCTCAGCATTTCACAAATGTCATTTCCAATCAATGTTGGCATCCGTATGGCGAATGGCTTCATGGTTTCATCACTTATAAGAAGATCACCTAAGTGAGTTTGGAAGATGCGTTCGGAACTGAAGCAAACAATTACGGTGAAGCACAGATTTGAATGTTTCTTGTACCAATAAATTGGAAGTCCGAATGACGCGCCCTGTAAATCTAGTACGCGTTTCTTATCGATTAGCCTCTAATTGCTCCTCAACACCCATGGCTACCCCAGAACTCCATCACTTGATTAAACCTCCGAAAATGGATAGAAAAAGGACAACTCCAGCTACGGATTATATTAATTGACATGTGGTAATGGTATGTATTGCAATCAATCACCTCGTCTGGGGCTTTTCTTGGTGACCAAATAACCGCTTCCTTTCACATACCAACATGCCTGTAAATCAACCCGGTAACAGTTATACTTACCACGTACTAAGAGGTAGCTAACACCGTCGTGTTTCGCCCTCAAACTATGACTGTCCACTTCATTAACAACCACGTGGATCAGATACTCTGATTTCCATTCTTGACTCGATTCCTTCTGTATAGCAGCACCAGATCCATCTCGTGAATTTTCTTAGTTGTCTGCCAGGAGAGGAGCTCTCTCGGCCTCGCCGTCCGATGCCCTTGTGAATCCCACTCCCCTCCCGGTTGCGGCTGGCACTGCAATGACTAAAGTGGCAACAAACAGTAAAGCCATGATGATGAAAGCAAAGATCCACTGCAGAGCGATAACTTGTCGGAGGAACTGGGCAACACCGATGGCGGCTGAGAGGACTGTAAGATTGAATCCCATCGTGTAATCCTGGCTTCAAGTTAGTTTACAAAATTACATGAGGTCTGTACCCGGGAACTGCGTACCTTGTAGATGATAATGAAGAACAGTCCATATACTAGGATGCTCCAGATAAAGATATTGCCAACGATACGGGCAGCGAGTGTCTCGGGATTTGTCACCATGATAGCACCATTCCAATAGATTGCAACGAACGTCCAGGCAAGTGGACCAGAAACAACCGGTAAATGAATGAAACGAGCATAGGCAGGGTGCCGGAAGTACAGAGACGACAGGTTGATGAAGTTCAGGATGACAATAAGCTCCGCCCAACCGAAAAGGGAGCGAACGAAGAGCATGATGAAGGCAAAGTGGAAGAGATTATTGAGGATGAAATGGCCGCCAACGGCACAGGCAGCGTTCACGCGTTCCACATTGCCGGAGAAGAGATGGATAATATAGCCGGCCTGGAGTACGAAAAGGACGATCCTGGTGAACAAGTTAGCGGCCACAGCCTTGTCTTCATGGCTTCTGATACGCTTTCAAGTAGTCTTACCAGTAAATGCTGGCGATGATGTGGTTCATTCGGAAGGCAGTAAGGTAGAGGTCATTCTGCTTCCAAATTCGATGCCGCGGCCAAACACCGTCATCGGGGCTATGGTAAGTGTAATAGAAGGAGCTGACTACAGACAAGATCCAAGTCAGAGTGGTCAAGATCTTGTAGGTGATCAAGGTGTTTTTTGAATGCGAATCGCGCTTGGCGAAAGGGTTGACTGAATGGTTAGAAGTGTTAGCAGGACAACTAAAGGTCTATCAACTTGGGTAACAAGAGAGACATACTGTGGTGAACTCTCTCCATGGTGCTATGTGATTGCTGGATCTCTTTAGTTCCCTGAGTCCAAGTGAGGATTGGCTAGGAATGGAGGAGGAGGAAAGAAAGAAGGACTAGAATTCGAAACCAATGTATTCAGAAATACATGTACGGAAGGATTCTGGGGGAGGACAAAGGACCTAACTAAGATGAATCTAAGTCAATGCTTGTTTGGACGACGATGGCTGTGGGGTTAGCTCCAAATGCAGCTCTTGCAGGGTGCTAATTGTCCACTAGGCGTAGTTCGTGGGGTATTGAGTGACGTTGTTTGCCCCTCTTGCGTCCCCTCTACTGACCAGTGGCGGGATCTCAGTGCAGCACTAGCTCATACAAGTCCTACATTTAATACTGTAGAAGGAACCTGTAGTTCTTTTCAGCAACAACTGGAGAGGGGTTAAATCTTGTAGGGCGAGCAGTTGCAACAATTGGTCTTATTATTTCAAGTCTCTTCATCTTCGTACCTCGCAAGGAGTAGCTCCCAGGTCATAGAAACACCCGGGAATATTTGAGACAGGTAGTCAGGTTCGGTCACTTATTGTTATTAGGTAAGGAACTAGCACTTCTTCTCCAGTGAATAACCGCATTTGTTTGATCAGGAGTGACGAATCACACACCGTGCCTTTAGGACACATGCATGCGAAACTCGATTAGGTACATCTTGGTCCATCACTTTGGTTTGCCAATCAGTACCATTATGAAAATGCTCCTCTAATGTGAGCGAATGGCTCGCCAAATTGTAACTTTCCAAGGACGGATGGCTCCCGGCGAATCACTAGCAATCCGGTCGTCATAGCATTGACAAAAGCTGACGAAAGCCCCGTCTGCCCGTTGCTTGGCTGGTCGATCGAGATTCACAAAGTCGTCACGAGGGTCTCAACAAGCCACATCATTGTTGTAGCCTAGCGCCTGTAAGACTTGCCCCTCACCTAGAAACCTGAATATATGAAACTGCAGCAAATGCCATGACACATACAACAGGAACTTTTAGTCCGGCGCAGTGGATGACCCCTGCCAGATGCCCATCCGAAACATTTTACTCGAAATTCCCATATTACACATGCGTGCTCGAAGATGAAGACGGATCTAGAGGGATTCTCAAATTATCTTTCTCATGGCCATTATGTAAGGGGGGTGGGTATATGATTCTCCAGGTATCTTCAACATATGGCAATGCCTTCTGCTCCGCCTCAGTCCTCTCGGGCTTGACATCTTCTCTCTTCCCAAGTCCCAGAATTTTCAAATTTCCTCATGTATGGTGCCAGCCATTTTCGAGTCACTGTCCTTTTTTGCACATTCGAAATAGTTTTTCTTGATTGACAAGGAGCTACCGAGACGCCTTTAACCCATGGTTGCCTAATCCCCTCAGCTTCCGATGGTCTGTAGAGTTAGGCATTCTTCTCACCGGTTGAGATTTCGTACCCGTCGCGCCAAGGACGATCTGGCAGGTTTCGATTAAACACCAAAAACTCCGATTCTAATACACTTTATGCAATCTCATGCCAGGAAACTCCGAATGGTGATATATTTTGGTCTCATTCATTTTGACTTGGTCTTGGTTCTTCCCAATATTGGAGTTCAAACTTCCTGACTGTACCCGCTGTCAGTCTCATGATCATCATCTTCGTGGGTTCGTGTTGACTTACACTTATGTGTATCCAATGGTGCGTAGATTTTGTCGCCTTCAAACAATGTTGGGGGCTGGCGCTCATCTCCATCTAACTGTGCGTACTTGCCAGTATGTTGGGGTGAGTGCTGCCCGTTTTCTGTCTGATTAGCTGTTGGCATGAAGGTTGCCTTGTTGCCTTGTCTTTCTGCCTCGAGACATGCCGGATGCTGCCGCTGGACCCGTCGTCGTATGGCTGCTTGGGAAATTCGAGGCGATAAGGAATCATGTTTGATGTACCAATTCCCCATTTCGAGCAAGTTTTCTGGGTACTGAGGCATAACGAAGTATTATTGAGAAGAAAGGGAAGAAGCTCGGCTTGTCTGTGTCTACTGTATAAGTGTGATTATGTTTCTCAAGTCTTGAGCGAACCACCTCACTCTATATCCAGCGCCAGACCGACAGGTAGTTAAGGAAATGGAAATTCCACTTTCTCATCGATTGCTGCCCAACCATCTTGTGATTTCCTCAAGTGAGCCCGCCATCCCCATCCGTCGCCAATGGCGTAGAGTACCAAGCCTCCACCGAGGATGATATTTTGACAGGGGCATTTGACATTATGAAATGCCAATTCAGTCTAGACCAAACCACTCCTCCTGGCGGCCTCGTTTCGCTTGAGCCTCAATAGAAGCCGCGAACTTATACTAATAAAAACTGGCCATTTTCACCCCTGAGACAACCATGCATTCTCCAGTCCCAAGACCCAATATTGCGACCACTCCGCATGGCCCATTGTTAGTGCCTGACCAACAGTTACATTGTAGCCAACAAACATGGGAGCCTCTCGCAATACACAGTTGTCAAGACGCGTCATGCCCAAAAAGAAATCTCAGAACAAATGTGCCCGTAAGGATTCGACAAAATGGGATGAAAACAAGGGAACATTGAGAAGCCTGTACATGCGTCACAATTTCCCGCTCCCCAGGGTAATGGCCATCATGAAGAAGCAGTATGGTTTCGATGCTACGTGAGTGCTTTGATATTCGTGTTGAACTCTCCATACATACTTTTTTCCCTCCCTTCAAAACATCTTGATTAACCATCAGTACAAGGCCAAAACAATTTCGCTATCAGCTCACTAACATCTGGGGCTGGAAGAAATACAACCAACCAAACAAAGAATCTCCCGTGGAGGAAATCGATTTGAGTGTTCCACTTGAACCAGACATTTCCTCGGTCGAGGCTCCGTCAGAAGATGAAGGGCAGCTGCTCGATCTACAACAGCGAATATCTCAATGGAGCGGCGATACCGGGCCAATACCCATTCCTCCCGTCGATTTTGATGATGACAACCTGGCCTTGAGGGATTGCATCCGTCTTTGTGCTAAAGACGCCTGCGTCGACGAGATCATGAAGAGAGGCGCTGAGCTCCCCGATTTCATCAAGGACCCGTCGGACGACACAAATGACGACTATGACGACGTCCACGAGTGGGACAGTCGTCTCATCGTGTTCTTGCTTGACCGCCTTGTCGCATCTAGGGCCTCTGCCAAGTGGTACCAGATAGCGATACACCAACTTCGCATTTGTCCGATCTATATGTTGATCGTGATGACATCCCTCATCTTGACGGCGGCCAATAAGAGACTAACTGAAGGCGGAGACACAATAGAAATGCGCCAGGAGTCGTCTTCGACCTTGTGGATTGCTTCTTTTGGTCTACCATATATTGCCAGTGGTGATGAGCGGCGAGAACGCGGCCTCTGTTGGGATGCCGAGCAGCTGGTAGACGAGTTTAAACAGGAGTCCCGAAACCTGACCCCTGACTATGTCTTGAAACTTCGAGAATCCATCCGAGAATACAACTATACAAAGTTCCACGATGAGAGTCCAGATCACAAGTTTGACGCGGGCGTAAGCAGCGTTAATGGTGGTAGGGCGATTATTGATCATGGCGACATTGAGACAGAAAATCAAGTTTACGATCTCGGCAACTTCAGCAACTTTGAGATATATGACCCTTTCCGCGAGTGACGAGGTTAAAGGCACATTGATATATTGAAAGACAGGGCGCGTGAGAACCATGATGGAATTATATTGTAACCTTTGACGGGGGTTTTCTCTATTTCTTTGTCTCGGAAAGATTGACTTGTATTCGTTGTATTACAACCCATGATAGGAAATGTCCAGCTAGATGCCATCTCGGTAGACTTAGTGGGCGCCCCAAGTCTCTCTGTACTGTCAGTCTATATGTGTGAAATAATTGAATGGCAATCGTGCCTGTCAAATGACTGAGACACGACATCGTAACCCTCGAGGTTTCATGGTCACTGTCCGACTGAGAATGTAGTTGATGTTGAGAAGGTACAGACACAGCTGGCGCGCAAATTCCAGTAGCCTTTGCAAGCTTTGCCTAACCACCCCAGAACGCCTAGCATGGTTGGCATGTTAATGCTGTCTGTGTATCTTTCCTACCCGTATCCCAGAAGTCGCATGAATTTTCCTCGTTCAAGATCTGATCACCCTTTTGATACATCATCGCCTGCACTTATCTAGCAACGCGCAGTCAGAGAGATAGTATCCGCGGAGGTAAGTTAGAGATTGGCAAATGGTGATGACCATTCCGTAGAAGGTACAGCTATACAAATGCTCTTGAAAATTCGCATGTTGCCCTATGAGCTAGGCCTCTTTAGAGCTCTACAGATCTGTATCTTGATTTTACTAGACCGTGCATTCTGGATGATGCAAAAGAGGTTGTCATGCAAGCCACCATACATCATCCAATCAAACTCCTATTATCGCTGCACTTTGTTGGGCCTCCATGTCCGCCTATTGTGGCTGTGTGCATCTGTAAAATGCTCGGTTACCTATGCCAGCCTGATTCCTCGTGTGAAGAAAAAAATTAACTTGTGACTTGGATATTGCTTGTCTATTCGCGCCATATATCCTAATCGAGAGCTACTGTAGTGGGCATCTCTGCCAGTGTCTCGAGCGCGATTGCTCGACCTACCAGACAAAGAATACTAATTGATCGTCCTTTCGCCATGTCCTTTGCGCTCACTTACGGGTCTTTTGGGGACCTTATAACAACGATTCAACTCGTGTATCGCCTATCTCAGGCACTTAGCGAGATCCACGGTTCTGCGCGCCAGCTTCAAGACTTGGTGGTCGAATTGCGTTTGTTTCGGGATGTGCTGGAACAAGTATGTTTTATCCACCACTGAGCTTTTGGACGGCGCTTTGGCTCACATTGCCGGTGTAGGTCAAGATTGGTTGGCAGCGTAAGAAACCATGTCCGGAGCTCAATACACTGGCCCCTTTGATTGAACCCGTGATCGTCGAGAGTCGTGAAGACATCGAGACCTTTCTTGAGAAAATGCTGAAAAGATATGGGAAGCAATTCCTTCAGCCGAGAAGTTCACGCAGGACTTTCGGGGACGTGGTAAAGGTGATACAGTGGGAAATGTGCGAGACTGAAAAAGTCGAAAAACTTCGAAAGAAATTGAGTCGTCGCCAGATCGTTATACACACGGCTCTTCAGGAAGCTCATAAGTAAGTGTCAAAGCAGAAGCTCGATCCATACAGAATCTAGGCTCATACATACACGTATGCCTCAAGCTGTTTATAGCTAACTGTATCGGTGCGTCCAGAATCACTGAAGAACAGGACCATGCTGTTCTTCGCGAGAGCATCGCATCCCTCATCGCAGCTGAGAAAGCGGCCGACGCTAAAATCGCTGATCGGTTCACCCAATTGACAAATGAGCTTGAAAAAGGAGCCATGACATTGTCAAGAATTGAAAAATCTGTGTAAGTATAAATTTGGGTACGAGCTATCCGAAAATATCTATTAATTGCGATGTCCTTTAGGACATCCACGAAAGAAGGCATATACGCCATTCAAAGAGCAGTGAGGAATATCGAGCAGGAAATATTCACACTCCCAGGCCGGATCAACTCATTCACGGGAAACATTGCGTATATTGAGGACGCGCTTGGCTGGACTTTGCCAGTGCTTTTGGACTATTGTCCATCTTGGGAGGTAATGAAGTCCCTCATATCACTCCGTTCATTTAGAAGGGGAAGTCTAACGGGTTAGACCATTCATTCAATAATCAAAGATCATTTTGTACATCGTGCCTACCGAGGTATGGATCTTGTGGAATCGAGACGATACGTCTTGCAGGACAGGAAGACAAGGCAAGACGCATCACAGCATATTCCCTTCAATCAAGTTGCTTGCCCAGGGCAGAGATTTGATATGGCCATGATCTTCCACACCAACGACAACGACCGCGGGGCCAAGAGCCAAAAAGATGGTGCTCATGAAAGCATATGTCCCGGTTGTGGGCACGTCAATATGGTTGATGACCCGGCACTAGACGTCGTGTGCCAGAATTCCCAATGCGATAAAATCTACCGGAGGATCATTGATGTCTCAGACTTTGATGAAGAACGCCTTCATCAATTCGTAACATTTGGTGAACCCACAGACGAGGCTGAGGATGATCACAACGATGAAGACGGCTTACAAAGCTTGTGCACCAGTAAGAAGGGCATCCAAGACTACATAGACGGACCTGAAATCTTCAAAAGAGTCCGGCTTCTTACTCGGTGGGAAGATCGCCTTGAATATCGAGGTGATCGAACACTGTTCATTGATGGCATTTCCTTCTGGGAAATGACCTCTCATGACGTGGTACGTCAAATGGGTCTTGCAATATTAGTCAGAATACTAGCGAGTACGAACTCGGTCTGGTCCGGTTTCGAAGAGCTGCCTGAGTTTGACTCTGGGTTGTTATATAATTTCTTATTCGCTGGCTGCACACGAACACAGTCGGTGCCAATTATCTTAGTAACAGCGAATCTAGGGAAGATTCGAAGACGTGCCGCAAAGATGATTAGAACTTTGGACTGGGTCCAAAATGGTTCTCGCATCTCGGTGGTCACCCTTCCGCGATCCGCTGTCTACACAGGCGAAGCCTGGGCAAGATTATTCCGACAACTTCCGGTGCGCGTGAAAAGAATGAGAGCCGTAGCAGTGAGAATGTTGAATGAAAAAGGCATCAAAATATAGATTGTGGACCGGCATCAACCATTTCTGAGCTCAAAAGCCGTGCTACCGAGCATCATTACGACGTTAGCCCTCAGAGCTTTTATCACAACCCTACAGAGCTTCCTATACAGTGTACTTTGCCTTTTGGATGTCTAAGGTTAGTTGCCGCAGCATTATGAGGGAGCCCTGTTAACCTCCGCCGACAGACCATGATGCATCCCATCTGAGCGCATTAATGACCATTGGTTGCGTGGGCAAAAAACCGGACGAAATCAAACAAAACCCAATACCTTGGTTCCGACCCTGCCTTGACATAGTAGTAGACGTGTGCCAAGTCAATCCATCACCATTGATTGTACTCCTGATGCAAGGTTTGTACGGCAAACCTAGGTATCCCTTACTACCTAGGTAGTCTGAGGTACCAGTAATATTGCCAGCGCTTCTCTTGCAGGGTTTATGATTACTATAGCATAGAGACAGTGGGAGATTTGCATCCATGGATGGCGGCAACTATGTTCCTTCCACAAGCCATCCCGATGACGGCATTCAATTAGTTCAAGAACTTTTCATGCATTCATTTCGTGGGGAGCAG
The DNA here is from genome assembly GCA_022578795.1 of Xylariaceae sp. FL0255. NCBI lineage: Eukaryota > Fungi > Ascomycota > Sordariomycetes > Xylariales > Xylariaceae > Xylariaceae sp. FL0255. The sequence goes on along the minus strand of MU388853.1, from coordinate 120,465 downwards.
GAACAATGTGAGACCCTGAGACTTGCACCCATGAGATAGGAGCAATACCATGACACTATGCAGAGTATACGAATGAAGGTATCGATTTGCAAAAAGTTGAGGCTGGTGAATGCGAGAGAGCATGCCAGAGAGAGCGTTGTCAGACCAGATTGGTCAGCTGAGGTGTATACTTCAGCACCGCTAAGGTGGAGAATCGGTGAGAAAGCGCAAGTCTCAATTGCGTGGCAAAGACAGGATGATAAGACAGCTAATGGGATGAGTTCAATTCTATGGCGGGGCTTTCCGGGTACGTAGCTGCCTTCGGCTGCCAGTACGCTATCTCATCGCTTCCCAAACTACCTAGATGAAGAGAATGAACGGAATGGAAAGACCAAGAGGCTTAAATCGACACTGTCAGTATTGAATATGTCACAAAGTGCTTCAAATCTTCTTGAGTGTAATTTGGCACCCTGTCCAATAGATGCATTTTTTCTTGTTTCGCAACGCCTGTTGGTCTCTCCCTGTAGATTTGACAGGAAGTACATAAAGAGACACCGCCTCGTGATGTGAAGATATCACCTCGTCCGAAAGACTTTTAGTACCACTCTTTCCAGGATTACGTACCAAAGAACCAATCATTTCGACCTCCTGTCAGCGCTTCGTAATAACTGTCTCGTACCGGAAAAGCAACACCCTGGTGCACAGACTTGATTGATGAGGTGACCTTATCCACCGAGATCGGCAAGGAGTACGCCCGCAGCTATCAATCCTAGCGTACGCGCACTCCAAAAAGCGGAGTCGTCGGCCATTGCTTGAATAAAGGCCAGGTCGAAGAAAGCGGTACATGCAGAACATCTGAGGTGTACACGACACCGCCAGAATAGATTGCCCCTCTCCTTCACACCGACAATACCGCACCATCAAAAACACACAATACCAACCACAAATTCATCGCTTCGACCTGTATTCGTTCGTCTACCTGTCAAGATGTTATTGCAACAATATGTAGCTCGCATGGCCCCGCGGCTGTCCAAGATGCATCTTCTCAGCGTAAATAGATTCCAATTTCTGGTGGATGACATCAAACGGGTGTTGGGTCCATCGTCGGGGCTGGATGCGAATGACGTGAACACCAGAGAGCTGTCCCTTTTGATGGAGCAGTACAAGTCGAATCCCCGTGAATGGGCGCCATATGCCCTATCGAATGACAAGATGGCTTACACCAGAAATCTTGTCGATGAAGGCAACGGCAAGGCCAACTTGGTCAGTTAAGCCCCCACTGCAATCGGTCCAAACATTGGTTTCTTGTGCTGACATCGACCATGATAGCTCGTCCTCGTCTGGACACCTGGCAAAGGAAGCCCAATTCATGACCACGGCAACGCCCACTGCTTGATGAAGATCCTCCACGGCAATCTCACTGAAACTCGTTATGACTTCCCGAGCGGCGAGAGCGATGGACGGATGGAGGTCAAGTCCGAACATACCTATAAAGAGAATGAGGTTGCCTATATGTCAGATGACCGGGGAGTGCATCGTGTCTCCAACCAAGGAAGTGACTTCGCCGTTTCGCTGCATTGTAGGTACAAGGCCTAACCGTCGCCGCGTCACTTGACTAACAGGTTGACAGTGTACACACCACCAAATGTAGCAAGATCAGGTTGCAATATCTTCAGTGTAGACACAGGAAAGAAGATTCATATCCCTAAATGCGGAAACTATTCTGCGTTTGGGAGACGGTTGGCTCGATAGTCCAGAGAGAGATTGCATGGCCTTTGCTTTCGTGTTTCATGTCTAGCGAGTATACCACAAGCGATATAGTCTTCGAGGAATAGAGATAGCCAAGGGATAGGTCGAAGCATCACCGTATCATCCATCACAGTCTGTCGGGTTCGTAGGATAGATAGCCTCAGTTCAAAATAGAAATCATTGCAGTATTTCTGGCGAATTCGTGAGACATGACGTTGGAAGAAGGAAGTTAGATACTTGAGCCTCATCATAGGATATATTTTGACATCAGAAAGCCCTGGATCCAGCTTAGCTCAAATTGCGCCATATGCTTTGCCGCCATATGGCATGGCGATGGCGATGGCGAAATGCCGGTGTTGAGGGTGCTAGCGGGCACTGTAGGCATACTGTGGTCTCCCGATAGCCATCCGACAGCCGCCAAGCCTAGCTGCTGAGGAACTTTCACAACATTATTTACTGCTGTCATCTAAATCCTGGCTCATCCTTGATTTGAAATCATGAGTCTTTAATTTTAAGAATCGATAGATGGTAATCAATCAAGAGATCAAACAACATTTATCTTCAAGTTTGTTGATAATATGTCTACCAAGCTGGGGAAAGACACCATGAGTTGTGCTGATGACACTACCGGCGGATCATGCCCGTAGCAGTTAGGTAGGGATTAGTAGTGATAAAACCGAGAACCGCCAGTAGTGTGACTGCCAGCACTAGTGAAATCAGCCTCCGAATATCCTGTCTTCGTAAAACTGATAACAACAAGCTAACTTTCAGTGAATATGCATACTGGATTTCAGCTGTTCAAATTGCAGTGAATTAGGTAGGTTTTGGTCCTGCAATCTGCTGTTGAGCTCACCTTGACTTTTTGCTGCTGGGTACCTAATGCTTGCTGCCAGTCCACTGTCCTGACCCACCAAAGGGCGCACCTATGGGATTCTGTAGCCTCGGGCATCAACACTATTAACTTATACTTGCCAGTGCGCTCTGATGCAGTGCTCAAACATTGAGCAGACAATCCGAAGATCTTGTGTGTCTAACCATTGCAAGCTTTTCGAATGAATCGCTAAGAACTTGTTCAGATGGGTTAGTCGGCGAAGAGCTATGGCAGTAGGTGGAATATCTAGCCTGTACGAAATCAAATCTGGCAAACCCATACTCAGTCTACCTAAATGCATATATCAAGGCAGGTCTCAAATTCCTTTACGGTTGTCTTGATAATAAAATCCATTTTTTGAGGACCTCAAATTGAACACTTTGGAGAGCCTAAGAGTCTTTCCCTTCCTTTCTCGCCTTTACTCTGTCTTTTATTTTGGAGACTCAAAGAGTCCTAACCCGCATATACTTTATATCACGTGATAGCGTGTCGCACCCCGGAAATTTGATGACATAGGTACCACGAAGGTCGCGTTGCAGATTCCGGGTCTGGGGCAGGCGCGATCCTTAGGTAGGTCTTCTTTGTGACGCCCCTGCCTCTAAAATAGGAAAATAAGAGGTACCAAAGCCAGGGCCCTGGAACCAAAACCTACAAGGGAGCCATTCATTCATTTATTTCCACAAGCTCTCCCAATCGAAGCGTGACAACCTACCGTATCTACCTTTTCCCTCTTCAGTCTGTCACAGGTGAAGGCGAAAGGTTCTCAAGCCCTAAACTCCCCCAAGCTACCTAATTTGGTTTGATTTCCCTACACGGAGGCATTTGTCAATTCTTCTCGCTCATCAAGAGCGCATCACTTTGCACAATGCCGCCACAGAAACGGCCTCTCTCTAATTCAGGTGCAGCGCAACCCCAGAAAGTTGCCCGTCACAGCGGTTCTGGGTTCAGCTCCAGCCAATCGTCTTCAATTGCCAACAGATCTTTTTCATCTTCAACACCAACACAGAGCACGCCACCGTCGTCGTCAAATCCTTCTTCAAGCCAGCTTCAACAGGGTACACAGTCGCTGGATGACTTCAATGACTTTGAAGATGAGACTGCCCTGGACGAGGGACCAGCGCTGGAGTTCTACGGGACCATGGACAACAAGATCGTCGGAGTTCGTTATTACAATGGTATTGTCACACCTGGTGAAGCTATACTGCTGCGGCGGGAGCCTCGTAACCCCTATGATAAAAATGCAGTTCGGATTGACAACATCATGGGAAGCCAGATTGGCCATCTGCCAAAGAATTTCGTGATGAAGCTAGCACCATATATAGACAAGGAGGATATCGTCCTTGAGGGGGTTCTGAACGGTCACAAAGGACCGTGGGACTGCCCTGTCCGCCTTTACGGTGAGGAGTTTATCTACTTTCCCTTTCCGTTTCGACCACGCTGAACTCCATGTCTTTAGTCTACGGTACCAGTGACCCCGTTGGTCGTCTTGATCTGGAAAAGCGGCTCAAAGATGATAAGCTCATCAAAGCTACTGAGCTCAAGAATACCAGAAAAGAAGCAGAAGCCCAACGAGCCATCGCTGAAGGATTGAAAAATGGGACGCCTGCTTTAGGGTTGGGCCCATCTGACCATACCTGTTCCTCAGCCCAGGAGTTGTTGGAGGGTAGTGAGGCTAATGATCTTCGAGCCGATCTGAGCGCTCTCGATGTCCTCAATATGGATGAAGAGGCTCTCGCTGCATTACCTAAAGCTTCGCAGCCCTCTGCTGTGAAAACCCAACTTTTGCCGCACCAGCTGCAGGTAAGACTTGGACATCCTTTTGAGCCCTGCCGACTGTTTCTGATATGTGCTAGGGCCTGGCGTGGATGGAGGCCAAAGAACAGCCTCAACTTCCAGCCCCTGGATCCGACGATGTTGTTCAATTGTGGAAGCGCAAAGATGCAAATCACTTCCAAAATCTTGCATCCAACCATGTCACAAGTCATCGTCCTAAGCTTCTCTCGGGTGGTATACTCAGTGATGACATGGGATTAGGCAAAACACGTAAGTGACTCATATCCTTCTCGCTTCTGGTTTCATTTTCGAGCGAGATTACTCATTACTCGACCGTAGTCCAAACAATAAGTTTGATCATGAATACTGGATTTGAAAATGGTCCTACGCTCATTATTGCTCCTACTAGTGTTCTTTCGAACTGGGAGCAGCAATTTGCAGAGCATGTTCGGCCTGGGCAACTACCCCGAATCTTAAGATATCACGGTTCGCCAAAGTTCAAATCGTTCAAGAAGGCCGATTTGCTTAATTACGATGTCGTCATTACTAGCTATGGGAAGCTCTCAAGCGAGTTCAGCTCAAGCAAGCTCAATGCTCTTTTTGCCGTGACTTGGCGTCGGGTGGTCTTAGACGAAGGCCATGTCATCAGAAATGCCGCGACGAGAAATGCGAAAGCTGCGTCTCAGCTAGAGGCCAGGTCGCGATGGCTATTAAGCGGAACACCATTGTACGTTCATCTTCTCATGTTGCCGGATCTACAGTCCGTACTAATCACAAATGCAATCAGTGTCAATAACGCCACCGACTTTTGGTCTGCTCTTCTTTTCCTAAAGATCACAGGAGGCATTCAAGAGAAGAATGTGTTCAACATCAGAATCGCCCGGCCGCTGGAAGGCATCATCAAGGAGAAAAACAACAGTGCCAGACTGAAGCTGCGCGGTGAAGCCCAAGCACTTTTCCAACTCTTAGTACAAGATCTCTGTCTTCGCCGTAAGAAGACTATGGCATTCGTCAATCTGAGGATGGTCGAAAAAACCGAATACGTGCATCGTGTGAAATTCACGGACTTAGAACACCAACGGTATCAACTAATGCTTACAGAGGCACAAGGTATTCTGCAGCAATTTCTCGCAAAATCTCACAGTAACGGTGGGAACCGATATCGCAAGACTCTTGATGGCGATGAGAATGATGTCAAGTTCGCAAACGTTTTCGAGGCGCTTCTTCGGCTGAGACAGATGTGAAGCTCCCCCCTTGACTACTCACTTTGACTTGAACTAATAAATCTTCTAGGTGTGATCACTGGTCATTGACCGGATCCCGGGTGAAAGCTATCTTGAAGAAGTTGGACAACCAGGAGATGGTCCAATTTACCAAAGAGAACATTCAAATTCTACATGATGCTCTTGCCGAAGCTGTCCTCATCAAGGAGGAATGTCCGATCTGTTATGATACCATTGACAGCCATGAGCCTGTCATCACGGCATGCAAACATCGCTTTGGCAGAGATTGTATTTTGAATGCAATCTCAATACAGAAGAGGTGCCCGATGTGTCGCCAAGAAGTTACATCAGATAAATTGCTGGACCCTCGACCTGATGAATCAAGTGCTGATCTATCTCAAGATCAAGAAGGCCGCAGCTCCAAGACGGCCCAATTGGAACTCCTCGTGGAGAAACATCTCGGTGATCCCAAGTCCAAAGTGGTCATTTTCTCCCAGTGGACTTCGTTTCTCGACATCATTCAGCGTGTCTTCGAAGAGAAGAACGTGCAATGTCTTCGTCTCGACGGCAGCATGGATCCCAAGCGAAGAGATCAGGCTGTTGAAAAGCTAAACCACGATCCTGAGGCTCGAGTCATGCTAGCCAGCTTGCACGCAGCTGGTGTTGGTGTCAATCTCACAGCAGCTGACACCGTCATACTAACAGATTGCTGTAAGTTGTCTTACTTTGGCTTCGTGTGACAACCACTGACAGACTTGTAGGGTGGGCGCCAGCCATCGAAGATCAAGCGGTTGATCGAGTTCACCGAATCGGTCAGACGAGACCGGTCACAGTCTACAAATTATTGATGGAAGGGTCTATTGAATACCGCGTTCTCGACATTCAGAGCGAGAAGCGAAAACTGGTAGCTCTAGCTTTCCAGGACGAAGAACACAGTCAGGATGAAAGTGCTGCACTGTCGGATATCCAGCGACTGCTGTATAGCAGTCAAGTCTGATATATCAAGGTCAAGTTTGCAATCCTATCTCTTTTCCTTCATGTGTGTTTGGGAAGGAGGCAGCGCAGCGAGGTTCTAGTCTGGATGTAAGGCGTCGCTTTGCCCATGTGCTTGTAGAGGGAATGTTGCTGCAAAGCCTGGAAAATACGGACAAGGAAGAGGGTGTCCACTCTCAGCTTCAGACTCAGCTATAATGCTGTTATAGTAAGAAAGTAATTGAGTGCTAAGATAGCTCGGAACAGCAAACTTAACTTGTAAAGTGATTAGTACTGGGTATTAGGAAGCTCAGAGTGTATGTATTTCAAATTGACAAAGGTCTACTAGTCTTCGCATCGCGGATGATACTCTTGAGCCCGGACTTCATAATGTTACATCGCAGACAATGTGACACGGCGCACTTCTTTCCTTGTAAATCAATGCACCATTGGGTACTTGACACACTCTGGCTGCATATCCAACTCTTTCCATTATACACTTGTTGAAGGCACAAGGAGATAAGCGGATTAATGGCTGAAATAGAGCACTATGCTTCTGAGTGCTGAGGTAGGCCGTTAGTTTGAACTTTTCTACGGCGCAAGCTGACTTGAACACATTGAGATCGATCAAATATTTCCCGCCCGACCCTAGGTGCCGTGAAATGACGGAAATTTCTAGGCAAGAAGGACAACCATGTTTTGGCAATATCGATTTTAGTCACTTACACAATAAGGCAGTGCTAAATATTGGTTGTGTTTTATCTCAATATTATAGTCCAAGGTCGAGAATAGCACAGGTGCTCAGATCATTTCTATTAGGTGCCACAATACAAGCCTCTAATGTCCAGGAAGGATCAAGTGCCTGCAAGGTCGGTACAAAGTAAGCATAAGGAAGAGGTTCCCTTGGGTAGGATTCCACCTACGTGAGATTTCAGCCTAAGATAGCACACCGTCCCCCCAAGTGAATAGCAAGCATCTCTGATCTCATGAGAATTGCACTGAAGAGAAGTCATATCTACTTATGGTACGTTGCACTATTTCCGAGAGATGAAGAAAGCAATATGTTGTTGAAGCAGCTTCAGCTGGCTTGGGACGGTCTCGAATGATAAAGCCATCAATGTGCTTCGCAACTACCGACTGCGTGATTTGAGGTGGGTTCTATTAGACATAACGGCTCTTAATTGTGTTCACCCTCCGGTAGCTACCTAGGTATAGATACTGGGATGGGGCTTTTTAGTTTACACCAGTACAGTTTGTCTCAAGATACGTAAATAATACCATAGCCCTCAAAATAACTTGGCGGTTGCAGCAGTGGCTCGTCTTCGCTTCCAGTCGACGAATATGTCTTTGCGCAATGGTCCAGATCCCGGTCTTCAATTCCGTTTTCGGTCATATTTTTATTGTTTTGCTTACATGTAGGTATAGCGGGTCTGTTATGCATGGACTATTGAGAAGCTCTAGGCATCGCGACAGGGGTATCAACCAATCTCTAAACCTCTGACACATTTGAGAGGAGCCTCTTGCACAATTCCGTCGTATACAACAGGTAGGACTTTTGAATAGGTGCACGGAGATAGCCTTCTCAGGTCGCTTTGCAACTCTATAGAAATGTTCGTCTCGCTATTGGCTGGTAAAGAAATATCCCTGTGAAGAACATCAGGCAGCCCAGGCAGACGGACGGGGAAATACGAAAATTTCTAGAAACTCTGTAGATCCTGGGTATCACGAGGTCCGTGAGCTACTGATTGCATCGATCCTAGAAATCAAGATTCAGAATAACGACACGCTCGCGACTATAAAGCTGAACGTTCTCCCATCTAGCAATATGAAGAGAATCACAGCCGCACGCACAACTCTCTCGTCTGTACTTCATCCTCGCAATTTGCTCGCGAGCCAATTAATCTTATCGTGTTTCAATCAACCTCTCTAAGTTTTTAGATACTGAGAAACTATCTTGTTATTGCTTCACCATGCTCGCCAATGCTCTTTTCTCTCTGACAGCATTCGCCATCCAGGGCCTTGCCATTCCAACTTCGGGCAACAGCCTTCAGGCCCGTCAAGGCTATACTTCAAACTGTAAGAGACGCAGCCGAAAGACGATGATGTAAAGATAACGAATCCTGATCGTCGAGTCGACAGGCACTGCTACATATGATGTGGTACAAGGCGACACCTGCGACGGAATTATAAATAAGTACAATGACACATTCAGCTTGGCTGACTTGTAAGTTTATCATTTATCCCCAATGATCAAAATGTATTTGATTAGAACAGCGCTAATCACTGTCACTCTAGGTATTCATGGAATCCGGAAATCGATGTTCGTTTCTTCGTCTGCCAGCTGGCGTGCTTCCAGGGAAAATCGCTAATATTTCATTTCTGAATACAGTCGAACTGTGCCAACCTCTTCGTTGGCGAGGTCATCTGCGTCCAGGTGAACAATATGACAGGCACCGTACCTGCGTGTCCTGTACCGGCAATGCAGAATACTATCTCAACCTGTGATGAGTGCTATCTCGTCAAGGAGGGCGACTCGTGCACGTCCATTGAGGCCAAGTACGGCGTCACTCTGTCCGAGCTTGTAGCATGGAATCCGAGCATCAATACAGGCTGTACTGCGCTCGAAATTGGATACAATTATTGCGTCGGTGTGAGCAGCTAATGGCCACATTGTGTATGTGCTCAGGAGACTGTAAGCGGAGCTGGGAAGGTAGACTTACGAGAATGTGCCTGCGATGTTGAGACGTTTTGAGAAGGTTCGGGAATATGTGATTCTGGAGGATAGGTAACTGGGCTTCCTCTTCTGATTGAGTTTTGTTATGAGCTTGAGGTCAACCCACTTTGTCTGTCATTACGACTACGCGACAGTGTCTATCCTAGGACTAGGCACAATCCCTGGCGAATAACATTACACACCTGAGTTAGAACTTCAACTTGATTACACCTACTCAAGATAGAGTGCTATGTAAGTTGGCGAAAGATATGTCTATACTTCCTCTATTTACTCTGCAGCTTCTCTCTTCTCAGACTCAGCGCTCACTACCATCGGAGGCTCTGAGGCATATAGGTTCTCCAATGGTAAGGGCTCAAAAAACGTGATTATTGGTAGGCGACGATGTATATATTACGTATCATCCAACTGTGCAAATCGTCGGCAAGAGTGGTAGAGGAAGAATGTAGGGGTCGACTCACCGACAAGAAATCCCAACCTGAAGATGGTGCACATAGCTCTATGCTCGAACGCCTTGCCATCTGGGTTGCCATTCCTTTCTCGCGGTCTGAGCAGGATGCAGGTACCATGCCAGAGTCAATAGTCGAGTGTTATTCCCCGTGTTTACGAAATGACTCCAAAAAGCTGACCCATCGGTCTAGTAATTGCCTCCCCAGTTCCCCAGACGTCCCCCACAGCGTTGTAGCACGACGATGTACTTCAGCCCTCTCGGCTGAGAAGGTGTAGCTACTCAGCTTTCCCCTGAAAAGCAGCTTGGGCGTGCATGGAAGGGTAGTTTTGCCGTATCTCTCCCCTCATGACCCTAGAGCTTGTCGCAAGTGCTCTAGTGTCTTATTAAGCACCAACACAGGATCTTTCGGCGACGCACTTCCAGATCACTGCTATATGGTGAGGAGACTAGCATGGTTTAAACATCATGATGGGATATCCCAATAATATTTGACAGATCCATCTGCGGTTCCAGCGCTCGGAACGAGTATCTCTACAGTCGTCTTGGAGACATGATATCAGACGCGGTAATGCCTATAAAATCACTTCGGCCTAATTTATACTTCGTGGTCCGATTTATATTCTCGCACCTGCTGCGCTTGAGATGTTCGTTCTGCTCAAAAGGCCCCGGACCTTTTCTCGTGGAATAAGACACCCTTGCTTGTTTCCCCATGAGCAGTCGAACGAGGAATGCGAAGATACATAACATAGCTGCCATTAGCCCAGCGGTTAGGGATAAGCTAGACGATGAGCTATCCTTGCTCAATCTTGATACTTGGAGACAGTCCATATCCCAGTCCTTGGTCCCCATCGAGCTGAGGCTCCCGAGAAAGATGCCTATTACCCACGTCCCGAGCACATCAGCCACTATGACATGTGTATTTCTCATCGTCAGAAGTGAGTTACTGGCAATTGTTGTTTGTAATGACCCGTTCAGGGGAGAGAGTTCCACAGTATTTGGTCCCTCTGTAGTTGAATGAGTCTAAGAATATGATTAGATCGGGACAGAAGTGCACGAAGAAAGTTGTCTTGGGGTGAATATCCGTGCGAATATGTAGTATTCTGTGCGGCATTGTACAAGGTGACTTGTCATATCCACAACTCAATTTCGATGATAATTGACACGACAAACATGCGAGGGATGCATCCGGTGTTACGCCCGAGGTAGAAAGCTGCAGATTAAGAGCTCTTTATGGCGAAACTAACAGAATGATACTTTCTAACACCCTGTTTACAAGTACACCAACGTCTATTTATAAGAGAACGCCATCATCATGACCCCTTGGACCCTTGCTAGCGAGTACCCTGACCCTCCAAGAGGGAATGATCTCTCCAGTTCTGTCAGAACTCAGAAATGTTTGTCCTGACGATAATAAAATTTCCAGCCGAGGTACATGAAAACGCTGAAGGCCACGGTACTGGTAACGGATTCTGAGAAGGAAGGTTTTTCTTGTCGTTCTTGATTACTGATAACTGCTTTGAAGGCTGAGGAAAAGTCTGTTATAGAGCCCGTCACCCAGAATAGAGCGTGCCAAATGACATACTGTTGGTCCCTATTCCTTCATCTTGTGCGTTGTGCCGGATGTTCAACTCCTCAGGCTCGAGGTCTAACTTCTCTAACGAAGAGCTTTTGCTGTTAGCCGCACTTTCGGGGCTATGCTTGCGTCCCTTTGTGGACTTGCTTGATAGCTTCGACATCGTGGGCTGGGAAATAACCGGCAAATGGGGTAGCCTTCCGATGTCTGACTGGGATGTTGCCCTAGGAGGCTGCACACATATGAGTGAAAGGGTAGATCATATCTAATTCCAATTCTGTACTTGAATAGCTGCTCTTTTGTGTTTCGAGTAATCGTGTTGTTGCTCTGTGTAGAATCTGTCCCAATGCGGGAGAATAGAGCTGTGATTCAGTCATATTTGCTGGATAGACTTTGGACTTTGATCAAATTAGTGATCCACGGCAGGCGCAAAGCGGGTGACTGTCTAATTTAGATGGGTATATACGCGGGAGGAGGGCACAATACTCACATTCTAATATAGCTGGGGAAGAACGTCCTTAACGTTCGGAGGGAGGCAGCTGTACTGCGCTTGTCGCTCCTGCTTCGGAAGCTGCCTGATACCAACCGAGAGACCCAGGCCGAAACTTCCTTAGATCTCCTTATTCTCGCTGCCTGGTAAATTGAGGTAGACCAGGAGACATGTAGCTTCCAAGACGTCACTCTTGCAAGTCGTATTTGACAGTATCTCGCTTCACCAACATTTAACCAACAGTAATTTTGGGAAGCCAGGCTGATGCTAGTCAGATGATCACCAATAGTCCACAACACCCAACATAGATTTTGACCCAATGGGAGAAACCGTCTCTTGCTAGAGCGTAAATTAGTCACAGTGTAAAATTAAGAAGACGGAGCAGTAGTGGGAGAAGAAATAAACAGAGGCAGTATAAGCAGACCAGAGGAAATTACCTGGCCACTAGACTTGTAACATGGTGGTATCGTTCTTTTGCCGATGGGACTGTAGGTATCTCCTGATTCCACTACTGTATACATCCGTAAGAAATGACCAGTTTCTTTTGTTTGCTTCCTCGTTCATCTTACAGGCCAACAGTTGCGCTACGATTTCTCCACCCAACTGAACGATGTTCTACCCAGGGATATCTGTTGGGAAAACGCGAGGCAATAAAGCTGAAGAGAATATGTAATCTTACCGATTTACTATGCTCTGATAGGCTGAATTGGGAGTTGATGAGTGCACCAAAGGAGTGGCATGCAAGGGAGATACAAACACTTACATTTCAGACCCATATGGCCCGCGTGCTTGGGAAAGGTCCCACGTGAAAGAAAATGTACATAAAGATTTAGATTCGTAATCCCATGTGACTTGCCAACAGATTCTACCAGTCAAGTTAGTGGAGGTCGTACGGCTGGAGAAAACATAATGATGACTTCTAATTGACTTCCAAAATACTAGTAAACACCAAAGCACTGTAGCTATCTATGCATTATTGCTTTTTGAGTGCCATTACCACATGTCTGAACACGAGAAATTGGACATATTAGCTCATTAAGTGTACATATTGCTTGCTCATGTTGCGCATTCCATCAGGGCTGTACTCCATAATTTTGTCTACAGGTCTATGAGTCGAGAGGAGTCTGGACTATTACCAACTTCGAAATTTTGTTTTTATTATCGTTTCCCGCATTTTTGCACACCGGTGTCTTCCTTGATCGGATGAGCATCCTCCCGAAATGGGAGTGGAGTGTCTAGTAGGCTTTCCATGACGAGCAAACAGATTGTGCCGCTTGTTTCGGACAAATACAAGACTGCGCCTCATGTTTGTTTTTATGTAGACCCATCTTGTATTAACATGAATGAATTAGTGACAGCATTGAAGGGCGAAGCAGTGATACTGTCCACGTTCAATCAATGCCAGCATTTATTTGTAAATGATTCCATATTATTTTGTTTCGTTTCCGGCAGATGCATAAGGGTTGTAAATCTGACGTTGCATTATGTTGCTTATCATCCAGCTGCTGGACAGGGCAATGCAGAATCAAGATCCGTGGTTGGTCGAAAAGCCGCCCCAACCGCCAGATTCTTCCGTTTTCGGGTTCTTTAACGATGTGACCCCATAGCCCGGAGTGGCAGTGCTCCAGCACAAAAAGCGACAGGTTACTAGGTGGTATCGACATGTGGCATGGGAAGGGCGGCAGATGGCTGGGCCGCAGTGACACCTATGAGCTCCTATCACCTGCTTCTTTTTTTGGTCCCAACGTGTCGGTCGTCCGATCACTGTCTTTCTGTGCCACCACACCTGGAGGCCCTCATTCTCCATTTTTTGTTTATTGCCTAGAGTAGCAATGCAGCCTTACGACGTTGAACAGGGTTATTGCTGGTATTGGTCGGATTGCAAGCCGGCCGACGTTTGCAGCCGACGTATGTAGCTGACATGCTGGAAATAGCATACTGGGTCCATTCCTAGCTATGTCATTTGACGTCGCCATGGCACTGGTCTTTGGTGCGAGGTACATTCTTCCTCAGTTCTTTGTCCTTCGAAATCGCCCTCTTGACCGCTGCAAGAGTACAGCCTCGTTCACGCGAGCGCGACTGGCTCGGAAAGAGTCACTTGCTTCGGCTCGTTGTGCTTCCGGCTGTCGTCCTTTGTGCTTGTCTTTTCTATTGCAGCCCATCCTGTGTTCTATCAGAATCATATAAAGATGGCTGCCATCAAGGTGAAGAACCAGGCTTTCGGGTCACCTTCATCATCACGATCACAAGTCCTCCCCCAGATCTCATCTGATAATATAATATCATAATCTTCCCAGCCAAGCCCTGCTACTTACCAAAGACCATCAACTTCGTAAGACATCATATCAATATGCAGTTCTCCATCATCACCATCTTTGTTTCCATCGCCTCTTTGGCCAGCGCTTTACCTGCCATCGTACCACGACAAGATGTCCAGGCGATTGCAAACGCCCAGAACGCCTGGGCGCATGACACCAGTGTCGTCTCCCAGTTCCTAGGCGCGGCTACCAGCCTCACAGGTGCCGACCTCACCAACGCGGCACAAATCGCACTCGACGCTGAGAAGGATGAGCTCACGCACAAGGCGGTGCTCGATGCCAAGTTCGGTACGGACTCCCGCATCATCTCCGCCAACACTATTCTCGTCACCGAAGGGACCTTCCAGCTGGTCGTCAACAACTTAGCCAACCTCGCACAAAACGGCGCGACCATGTCTGTTGGTGAGGTCCAAGGTATCATCGAGAATACGAATGCCGACCGCTGCGGCAAGGTTCTTCCCGCCATCGATCAGTACTTCCAGGTCTCGGGAGATTTCCTCAACAACGGAGCAATCCTGGAAGCCACAATCCCTGTCAACTGTTAAGGAGAGTAAAGTATTGAACGGCGACTCCCTGGGGATGGCCTAGTTTAATCATTCCTTTTTCAAATTCTCATGCATGTCACTCACACCGAGGGCCATTCATTCTGTTCTTGGTTGGGAGCACGGGGTTCAGGTTGGGACAATTTGGCTCTGGCGCTTATCATTCCCATGGGAGGATTAATACAGACAAGTTGGGCATACTTCTCACCCTAGGGACCTAGGCTAATCAGGTGTTTTTACACTCAATTTGTCGCTGCCTCAACCTGTAGAGTTGATTTTTCCTTCTTAGCACAAATTTTGTGAGAAAAGGAATACTTATTGCACATCAGCACATGTGGGATTTATGCTTATTAACCGGAAATCCACCTACTAGTTAGTAACATTCCTGGCAATTAAAATCGTCTGATAGCATTAGCAAAGCGTTATATGCCTTATGACTCATGCCTCTTTCTTATCATTTCTGAGATAAAGCGCGGTCAGAGGTTTCTACTCCTTTGCCCTTTGCATCAACTGCTCCCGCATTATTGGAGCTTTCCGCTGCCTTACTGTAGGACGGCGGAGCCTCGTATCGTGGTAAGCCCGATGGGCCACCTTCTTCGTCGGCCACCTGAGATGAAGAACCGGCCTCGGTATATACTGGTGCGGACCCTGTTGCTAATGGGGGAAGAATATTGACAGAAATTTCCTTGCTAAAGTCTTTAATAAGGTTTGTGACAGTGAATGCCAACTTGATCTTGGCCGTGTAGTACACACTGATATTATACGTTGCGAAGGAGGAACTGAGAGCCCCTATTGGCCCTTCGACAGCTAGGGGAGTTGTATTGATCGTTTTAATCCAGTCGGTCGCCTTCGAGAATGGCCTGTTATCGTCTGCAATACCGCGCAGGTGGCAGACTGTCCAATTCCCCGATGAAGAAGGATGAGAGAAGATCGCTTTCCCCGCTCGAACTGCTGCGTGAGCCTTGATCTCAATGCTGAACTGCGTCAGCCGGACTGGAGGAATTAAAGGCGCCGCGCTTTCGTGAGGCTGTAGTCGGACTTCGAAGATAGCCGGCTGTCCGAGGTGTAGATCCCGTGGTGTGGTGCAATTCCAGTCAAATGAATATACGGGGAATCTCGTTGCACCGACGAAGGCTTTTGCCTTCTCTCTGAAACCATGCGGTTGGTCTGACGCTGGCAAGAGATGCTCATTCTGCACAACCACATTCCCACGCCACGACAGCGGTCTCCCATCAGAAGGCTGGGGGAGTCTTGGTCGTTCATAGTGGATAATGGGTTCCGTGTACTTTGTCGGCTTGAAAACATCTATCTTAAGCCCCGGCATGTTGATCTCAACTCCGACTCTATATTCGACGAAAGCTTCGAATCGGTGTCCCCATCCACGGTAAGATTGCGTGAAGCTAGGTGGTAATGGCTGGTTTCGCTCTGCAACATATGCAGTACTTGGGTCAAAAGAGTCTGTTACGTGTGCAGTGGCTGACTGAGGAAAGAACATGATGAAAGGATACTTCGAGATCTCCCCGGGCCGTGCCTTGAAAGAGTCATCATACACTAGCTGGCTCTGATAGAACAGCGGTGCCCGTCCACGATAGACACTCGTGGTTTGACCGTTGGACTTCCAGATCTTCGTCTTCGCTCGTCCATGGAAAGTGACGTGAGCTCTCAAGGGCCCAAACACCTCAGCGCCAGGATTTTTGGCTCCCGGTTGGTACCAGATCTCGATGTGGCCCTCAACAGGATCAAGATGACCGCAGTACATCTTCCTTGGATTGCTGAGGACAACCTTGCTGTGAAGCTTGGCAACCGACATCTTGTTGCAGTATATGAAGAAGGGTTGGGGATGGAATAGATATGCGACCTGTGCTGAGCGAGCGAGCTTTAAGATATTGTATCTATGGATCAAATGGTGATTTGGCAATTGTTGCGACAATTCAGGTGGCCCAGCAGGTGCTGTTGGCTCTAATCATTATAGCCAAGGCAAGTGCCAACTTGAGGATTTGGGATGATGAATAAAGACGTATGAGTGTTCATCTTTGTTGAACCTGATGAGAGGTGATATCTAGACGTATTATATGAAGGGGTGGGTAAAAGCGCATTAGCACTTTCCACGTACATATACGTAAAAGAATTAGCCTTGCGCATCGCGAGCAAGATAAATCGTATTTCGTATGAAATGAGAGCTTTAGGCTGCCTTGGCATCGAATTTTAGGGCGAGGGCAGGCGCAGCGAAGCTAGGCGCGGTCTCAATTTTATGCTGTGCACCTTGCTGAGAGCAGCAATTGGTGATCATCTGGGTGATAGCTGTTTATTACGAGATACGTCACCTGCTCACCTGTGGAAGACATTATCTGCAGTGTCACCACAGCATGCAGCGACTCAGGAAATGGTTAATATTGTCGGTGTCGTATTTCCGAATTTGAAGCTGCAGTTGTCGACCCCTAATTTCAGATACGTACATTGCCCTTCTTATCAAAAGATCAATTACCATCATCTGGCTTCAATGCGAGTTGTTTCTTTGGCTAATATACCTGTCAGATGGGGTACATTGGGGGTCTTGCTTTGCTGCTTGTGTGGCTGTGCAGTATGCGGACCAAGATGCCAAAGCGCTTGTTGGAAAACGGAAATAGTGATGTGATGGGACTGGAAATGAATGGCTTATAAAATGCATGTCTTGATGATAGTCAAGCCATGGAGCAATGATCGCTTCCTAGTGTAGAACATTGTCATTACGAAGATGTAATCAATGACCGTTGAGGCGGGAATATTATTGGGGAACATGTACTCATGCTAGCTTCTGCTAACGGTACATGAGGTACTCCGTACTGACTGAACCGCTTTGCTTTGCAGTCCTTACTACCTACAGAGAACAGTTGTCTAAAGCATGGCAAATGACAAACAGAGAGTTAAATATCAAACTGTGCCTTCTATAAGTGCTGTATCGGATCAGTCACTACAGATCATAAAAATACTGATGTTTACAAGATGAGGCCAGAGTTCTGCCACTGTAAAGGCGATGCCATTGATATACGGAGTATTCTCCATATATCAAGGTATATGTACCTAGGTAGCTCGCCTAATCATACACCTACATGTAGTCACGCACTGGGGCTAACGGGGGCCACAAACCTGCCTACTTCTCCATTTTGTTTTATAAATATTGTTAAGCAACTCAACTTCCAACAATTGGCAACTTGGCGGAGTGGTTAACGGCAAGTTCATCTTTCTCAAATGTGCACAATCGCATTTACTAATATCCCCTTAGCGGCAGACTCGAATGAACATCAGCTTCATCAGATATCTGCTTCCTTCGGGAGCGTCTGTTCGAATCAGGCAGTTGTCGAGAAATTCTTTTTTTTCTTTTTTTTCTTTCCAATTTTCTTGTTTACCCGCTTGTTTGCATTTCTTATATGCTTCTTGTCTTCCTGTTGTTGTTGTTTTTTCCCCCTGTTTTACAGAATCTTATGTTCCGCCGTCGGCTTTGCAAGGCGCACAGGCGGGTAGGTGTGCTCTGGGCTCTGATCCTGTCCTCACTCTACTTTCTACCATCTGAGCCACCCGGATAGGCAACTTTGAATATTCTCTACCTTCAATAACATCAAGATACTTGCTCAGAATTCACTCACCAAGAGATTATTGTTCTTTTATCGCCCCAAGCATTGGCTTTTTAAGAGGAAGCAACTATCTGATAGAACAAAAGTTTCTTTAGAGACAGCTCTTTCTTCAGGTAAATACGGCTGTTCAATCTGCCATCCTTCGGGATAGGTTCTTATTTACCATTACAGAGTCTCTCGAACCTTGAATACGTGTATTTCGAGTGGACAAGTCTGGTTGCCTTAAGCTCGCGAGGGACATTGAATCAGATCTGATGTTTTTGAAGATTTCCCGGCTAGCCAAGGGTTTATTCTTCAGGGTGCCGCTGTCAGCAAGGCCCCCGAGGCGCCTAGGACTATTTTTAGTTGCTGAGATTTCGCCCCGTAATCCGGGAGGCATAGATACATAACGTAGGTATAGATGTTGAGGTATTCATTGAATGAGGTATGATGAACATATTTATTCTTGTTCTTTTTCTTTACTTTAAATTCTGTCAGGATTAATCGATCGCGTATATGCAAACAAACAGTGTGTACATCACGATGACAGATGTATTTGCCCTCAGTATGATGTACGTGGAGCGAAACAGTCAGTCAATGCACGCCGATCATTGACCACTTTAATGTGTGTACAAGGAAGGAGGCAGTGGACAGAGCCACATCCGAGCGGCCCCAACCTTCTATGCCCATATGCGACAGACAACCTCCTGTAAAGAACACTCCAAGCTTCAAAATCCATCTCGCAACAATCCACTTCATCGAACTGGATCAGTCTTTCGACGACACGCCCATCTCCCACCGTATATGGTATCATCTGCCATTGTTCTCGTCCGAAGCCACCGATCTCCCCTTCATTCACGATCCGCCCGCCGCCTGTCGTCATAGCCCTCACAGCAGTTTCATCCTAATCGCCGGACGTGGAATTGGTTGCACCAAATTTACCATCTCCCTCGCTCTTTCTCTTTCCCTTTTATTTCCTTGTCCTTCTCGAATCTCCACAATCAGCATGACCTGGGAACTTACCCGACGTCGGATGGTGCGAGCGATCAATAGCAAATTCATTTTCGATCGTATTGTACGTCTTCCTACTTTCAACTACTCCTCTTGTCTTTCTCTCCTCACAAGAGCAAGTATCGGAACATCGATATCGCCTACAACGTTATCGAAACCTTTAATTTACCTTGTACGACTGTCCGTGTCTTCCGCTAATCACCACTTCTCCCTCGTCTTTAGCCTGTTCTTCACGCCATCATCTTCTTCATCGAAATGGCCATCGTTGCACGACTCGTGTCGCGCTTCAACGCTTATTACGATGAGCGCCCAGGTATTACTTGATGAGTTATGGTCTTAATGTACTCCTTACTAAAATCTGTTAGTGCTCACCATGATGGTGACCAACGCGGTCCTTGGAGGCATTGCCGACACCGTCGCCCAGACCATTACCTCGGTCAAGCAACGCTCCCAACGGAAAACGATCGGCTCGAGAGACGACCCCATATCCATCGAGATCCAAGACATGAGCAAGAAAGACTCGTGGAACAATGACCTGTTCGCCGATCCCAGATCCCCCGCCATCCCCTTCGACTTCGAGCGGTTGACCAGATTCATGGCCTATGGTTTTGCCATGGCCCCTATACAATTCAAGTGGTTCGGTCTCCTGTCGCGGACCTTCCCCATCACCAAGACCAGCGCCTTCGTACCAGCTTTGAAGAGAGTGGCTGTCGATCAGATCGTCTTTGCCCCCGTCAGTGTTGCGTTGTTCTTTTCGGTCATGACCATCGCTGAGGGTGGTGGGCGTCGGGCTGTGACGCTCAAGCTGAAGGACATGTATCTGCCAACCTTGAAAGCAAACTTTATGGTTTGGCCAGCTGTGCAGATCATCAACTTTCGCTTGATGCCAATGCCTTTCCAACTGGTAAATCTTTCACAAATCACTCATGACGATAAGTAAGCTAATGATCATGTTCTACAGCCATTCGTATCTACTATTGGTATCGCATGGACGGCATATCTGTCGCTGTCAAATGCAGCGGAAGATGATTCCATGCACCAGAACGCCGCGCCGTACTCCCCCAACATTCGTCTCGAATAAGAACGGTTTCTCTATGTGCTGGGCACTGGAGTGCAAGACGGGGCCGATGGTCTGGTTTTGGGTTCATGGGGCGTAAAGTGGCGTTTGATAAAGTGTTATCCCGTGTTTCGGCTTGAAAATGGGTGGTTGATACATACAGAGGTATGGTACAAGCTAAACCTCAACGCCGATAAGGTTATGATGAGGTAAGGATCAGACGCTTTCTGTATATACCTTAGGCTTCGATGGAATTCCTTAAAGGATTTCATATTTGTTGAGAAGACTTTGAGTTCTGAGCAGTGACGCCCATTACAACTACCTGACCTACCCCTACGGACACTGCTCTATCTTTTATCCAGAAAAGGGCTGGTCAGGTTTCGGTATCATAAGCCCTTTGAACAAAGCTACAAGTATCTTATCTTATAAATACTTAATTGTCGAGGTTGTCTTGATGGTAGCCGCGGATGTGGACGAAAGTAGATTCGGAAGACGCGAATTGACGCAGACAGAATTACGGACAACGGTCGCTAAAGAAGCTGAATAGCGAGGGACGTCACCGTGTTCGCGGGTAGGATCCTCATCATTAGATTACCCCACCATTGGAGCTGCCCCTCCATTAAGCTCTTTTCCCTACTGATGAGTGTTTTTCTCATCGTACCACGTCTTTGACAACTCAGCCCTCAGATTCCCTTGAAGAAATTCCCTATTTTATCCGTAGCGCGCTTATATTGTTCGCCGTCATTTCTGACCATGTCTCTGTCAAGCAAGCTGTCCATCACGGACTGCGATCTGAAGGGCAAGCGAGTCCTCATCCGAGTATGTCGCAAGCTCCCCTCCTCTTACTTTACTAACTATCCCAAAAAATCATAGGTCGACTTCAACGTTCCCCTCGACGAGAACAAGAAAGTCACCAACAACCAGCGCATTGCCGGGGCTGTCCCCACCATCAAATATGCCATCGATAACGGTGCCAAAGCCGTCGTGCTCATGTCCCATCTCGGCCGTCCTGATGGCAAGGTAAACGCCAAGTATAGCTTGAAGCCTATCATCCCAGAGCTTGAGAAGCTCCTCGGAAAGAGTGTTGAGTTTGCTCCGGACTGTGTCGGATCCGAGGTCGAGGCTATTGTGAACAAGGCCGACAAGGGCCAGGTTATTCTGCTTGAGAACTTGCGATTCCACGCCGAGGAGGAGGGCTCTTCGAAAGACGCCGATGGCAAGAAGGTCAAGGCCGATAAGGCTAAGGTCGACGAGTTCCGCAAGGGTCTGACTGCCCTTGGTGATATCTACGTCAGTGAGTTGACCCGGTCCCGTTTATCCCTCAAGGATACCACAAAGCTGTTTTGACTAACTCCTGTACTTTCTAAGACGATGCCTTTGGCACCGCTCACCGCGCCCACTCGTCAATGGTTGGTGTCGATCTACCCCAAAAAGCTGCCGGTTTCTTGATGAAGAAGGAGCTCGACTACTTCGCCCAGGCCCTCGAGTCCCCCGAGCGACCGTTCCTCGCCATCTTGGGTGGCTCCAAAGTCTCTGACAAGATTCAGCTGATCGACAATCTCCTCGACAAGGTCAACAGCCTTATCATTACCGGTGGCATGGCCTTCACTTTCAAAAAGACCCTCGAGGGCGTCAGCATCGGCGGCTCGCTGTTCGATGAGCCCGGCTCCAAGGTCGTCGGTAAGCTCATGGATAAGGCCAAGAAGAACAAAGTCAAGGTCACTCTCCCCGTTGACTACGTCACCGCCAGTAAGTTCGGTGCCGATGCCGAAGTCGGTTCTGCCAACGATGCGAGCGGCATTCCCGATGGATGGCTTGGTCTTGATGTCGGCCCTGAGTCCGTCAAGCTCTACAAGGCTGCTATCGACGAGGCCAAGACTATCCTCTGGAACGGCCCCGCCGGTGTCTTCGAGATTGAGAAGTTCGCCAACGGCACCAAAGCTACTCTAGATGCTTTCACTGGCGCCGTTGCGAACGGTGCTATTGGTATCATTGGTGGTGGTGACACAGCTACCGTCGCCGCCAAGTACGGAGCAGAGGACAAGTGCTCACATGTCTCAACCGGTGGCGGTGCTTCTCTCGAGTTGCTCGAGGGCAAGGAACTCCCTGGTGTTACCGCCTTGAGCACAAAATGAATTTCCGAGGCAGATGCCACATCGAAGATGGCACAATCCACCTATAAACTCTGAAGCATTTCGATGCTTGCTGCAATCTCTGTGTGTTTTGCGTTTCAGACTACCAAACACTTGAAAATGATGAAATCCAGAAAAGGTGTTCGCTCACGAGAGAGTGGATTGTGAGAAACGTGTGTCTTAAATGCCCAGCCCCGAGGATGGTGTGGAATTGGGGCTTGTTTAGGGCTGGTATTGGCTGAAGTCCTTGATAACTCCAGGTGCTACAGGTATACTTGTTACTTGCCTACAATAGCATGCATAGATAATAGAGTACTCTGTTACAAGAAGAGGTATCCCAGTCTGACAGAATGGGAGTTCTTTTGGTGATTATGGAGAAGTGCGAGTGTAAGTCTTACTTGACAGACATAGTAGAGAACCACATTTATGAGAGTTGGGTCCGTCCTTCTTTTGCGACCTTACTAATCTCCTCCTTTAAGTCAAGCTGGACCAGAACAGAACTTCACTTGAACTTGGCAGGTTTTTCCATCAGATGGTCTCTCTCGAAATAGTCTAGTTGCGCTTAGGGACGTGAGAAGATGCCTGCCAAGGTGGTTCGGGTTGCAATACAGATGCACATATTTACATCTATCCGGATCTAGGTATGTTTTAATAACGAATGTCATGGCGTTATCCGCTCTGCCTAGTGCGACGACACCTCTGGGTGTAGCATAACCAGGTCGACAATAAGCATTTAGTTCCATCGACTAACGCGAGCGTACTCGTAAGAGGAATAAGAAAACTGATCCCACGTGCTTCCTCCAGGAGCGGGCACAGCAGCCGTTTTCCTACCGATGAAAGTCGCCTTGCCCACACACGGAAAATCAGCCACCCCAGAAAACTTGGCCATGATGTCGTTTTCGAATGTGATAGTTCCCTCTTCCGGCTCGTAGAAGATCTGACCCTCTCCTGTCTCGCGGCATTTGAACTTCAGATGGAACCTGAGTGTTGTCTTGGAGTTCGATCTCTTAGTTTTCTTCGGTGGACGGCCTCGATCGCGAGACACCGGACCAGATTTTCTCTTTCTGGATCCATCGTCACTGTCGTAGTCATCTTCCTCGTCGTCTTCCTCGTTGTCGTCGTCGTCATCTTCTAGCTCTGCGATATAATCTTCTAGGGACTTCTTATCGGTGCTGAGAACCATCGCGCCTTCGACGACGCCGAAATCGAAGGACGCTTCGAAGATCCCCGGCTCATCTGTAGCCTGAATATCCATACTGAGATCATCCTGATCAGGCCATCCCCCTTCGATCTCCGGACAATCGATCATGTAGCTCCCGACAGGCGAGTTCTTCGTGGAAGCAGCCCCCTTCTTCCCCTTGATCGTCTTCAAGTAGCGTGCATGCTCCTCATTGCGCTCTTGTTCGCGCTTCGCATTGGCCTCTTTCATGGCTTTTGCTTCTTCCGCGGCGTGCCTCTCCGCTGCTTTCTTGACTGCTTTGGCGTCCCAGCCGAGAAACACGGTCTCCGTGGAGCATCCGTAACCAGTCGCTTGGTGAAGTCCTTCGACTGTGTCCCCGATCTCGCGTATTTTGCCAACGCGGTAATCACCGCGCCGCTCTACGGGAATGCCGACCACGGAAGTAGTTTTGGACCGGTCTGGCTGTCCTGTTGCCGTTACGAAGTACTTCTCCAGGATATACTCGGGGCAATTTACCAAGTCTTCAGGAGTTAATTGCTGTAACCAGTCGACATGCATCTGGGCTTGCAGCTCGGTGATGTGCTGTGGTACTTGATCACATTTTCCTTCTTTCAGCGCCTTTTGTAAGAGTCGTGTGCCTTGCCCCGAGTATTCGTTCTCGCCGTAGGTCACTCCATAGTGCTTCAGTTGGTTTTTCACGAAGTCGTAGTCGTCCCGGAGATATTTATTGCCAGCTGCGGTGACTCGGGGGAGGAACGCGTCACGGAGTGAGGACGCTTCGATACGCTCAGACCGTCCTGTTCCGGCAAAGAATCGACCATAGGCATAAGTGAAGCCCTCTTTATGAATCCTGTCGGTCGGCATTGCGGTACTTCAGGAATGAATGTAGAAATTCGTAGTATGGGAATGGTATCTGGTCAGAGGTCGTCTCAAACAAATCTGCTCAGTGGTGGGGTGCCGCTGGGATGGGAGATTACCTCGTGTTAATACCAACCCAAGGTAGGTATCTAAGTTTGGGGGCCCGGGCGGCGATTTCAACGTGGGTTTGTTATTTGTTTTTTTAACGACAGTCTGGAATCATTGTGCTGCAATTGGCAACCCTGACCCAAATTAAAGATCTCTAGGTATTGGAGACAGAAATGCATAAGGGCCAGTGCAATACGACATTCCCTGTGAACTCAGATCGAACATATCTCAAGTATTTTCTATCTATTGGCGGAAGTGGAGGAGATGTTTGCTGGAGGGTGCATGAGTGCAATAGGCATGATGAATTGTCATTTATGATTGTCTCCATCTGTCGGAATGCTGGAAGAAGAAATCATTTCGGCAGGGCACGTCCAAGGGTGATGTAGGTGAAATATATCATCAATCTTTGTATTTGGAGAAAAGAGACTAACCTAATCATTTCTCATCCCATTGTTTGCTAGAGTTCGGAGCCGGACTGGTAGCAATTCTCGGGCGGCTCTTGAAGATCGCCTCCTCTTCCCCAGCTTCTATCAGCTCTTCTACTACGGAGACATCACCGTTGCCAAGTCCCTCTTCTTCGACTTTGGGGAAATAACTGTCCTTCCTCTGGGCGACTTTACTTCTCCGCTGCGAGCGGCGTCGTTCTATTTGAGCTTTTTGTCGCGCTGCCTCGAACCCTGCCATGGATCGTCGCGTTCGTGAGATCAAGTCTTCATACTCCTCGCCTTGCTCGAGTCCTTTGTCTGTCCCAGTTTCTCCAATCGACTGCAAATGGCTTGTCTTGATAGGCGATAGATGTGATTCATCTTCCAGGTCGAGGGTCGATGTGCGTGTCATTGACATCCGAGTCCTTTCGGCTAGCGATAGTGTGTAACGTGATTTTTTGGAGGGAGAAGGTGATGTATTGTTCATAGAAGCCAGTATTTCATCCGCTTGTGCTTGCGTTGGAGAGACAGGCTGAGGAGGTGGAGGGCGTGGATCTTCCAATTCGGGAATTGGAGAAGGGGATCTGGCGTCCTCTAACCTCCCCGTTAACGCGGACGGCTTAGGAGACGGGAGCCGGTAATGGGCAATGGGCTCCTCTTGACGCAATCTAGCAGGCTCTACAAGTGACTGCGGCGGCTCATTCGAAGGTTCAGCTCTGGACCGTCGATGCTCTCTTGGGAGCTCTCTTATTTTAGAGTGACGGGTCGGACTTGTCCTGCGCTCCTCTCGGAATGACTTTGGTCGAGGTAATAACCTTCGTGAGCTTATAGATGCCCCAGGAATACTAGATTGGCGGCTATTACTGGGGGCTGAAGGCTTCCTGATTTCTAAGGGCGCAGACTGCTCCTCTGGCTCGTCTTCCCATTCACTCAGATCAGAGATCGGGTCTGAGACAGGGTCTGGCGGAGGCATAAATTGTGAGGCACCAGTCGTAAGCACTCTTTTGACACTGCTCAACAGGGTTGAAAAACTCGTGATTGTCTCTTTGTGAAGTCCATTCAAGTCCGTTTGGAGCCCGTTAAGTAGAGTTGCATATTCCCCTGGAGGGCTGTCGAATGTCTCGTATTTCAAGATCTCTTCCGCGTCACTAGTATGGTCAAGCTCAGCATTGAAATCGATACCAAATCCTTTCTTTCCCTTTTTCTTTGGGGTTTGAGGGATAACTCGTGATTTCTGGTCACCGAAGGACTTCTTTCGAAAGTCTTCCCACTTTTGGAGTCTAGTTTTCTGGTGGTGGACACGCTGTTCTAATTGTTCAAGCAAGCCAGCACTCTGGTCCTCTAAGTCTGACAGTCGACCTTCTTGGACACCTGCCCAGACTTCGTCGAACGGGTTCCCCAACAAGCCGTTCCTTCGGGACTGGGTTTCATTAAATAGAAGTCCATCGAGCCACTGCTCGTTGCCTGTCCAGTTGTTCCTGAGAATTCTGCGAACTTCGGCTTTCGCGGTATCCGAAATCTCCAAAGTGCTGTAGCGGGCATCTGCCTTAAGTAGCTGGCGGCGTTGGGCGACATCTCGTTCTTTGGTTGCCAGTAATCGCTCAAAATCCCGATACCTGTGGCGTGCAGCATTTTTGGCGTTCAATGTTGACCTTATCGATGCTTTGTGAGCAAGAAGAAGCGCGTTCAGCTCAGTCCTGTTCCCGGAATAACCCCAATTCTCTAGAGATAACCTCTCGGATATTGTTGGTTTGTACTCGGACCCGCCGTTTAGGGCACGTTCAGCAACCAACTTTTTCAATACAGCGGAAGAGAAGACAGCAAGGACCTCTTCGAGTCTCTCACCCTTGCACTCATCCAGCATAGTTTTCCGAATGAGGACATCACGACCGAGGACACCAGCTTTCTTGGCTTGTTCGAGGCTTCGGACGAGAGCGGCTCGGAGGTTGATGGATTGGACTTGGTCGGCGGGAGGATAGAACGGGCGTAGTTTCTGAGAGTGACTGAGCTATTTAATTCACGCTGGGAAATGGGTTCGGCATACATTCAAGGTTTCAGCAGCATCCCACATGGAGAATAGCTGGTACAACGCCCACTCCACACATTGAATACGTTTCTTCTGGCCGCCGGCCGCATCCTTGGACGAAAAGGTGGTGGCAGTTATATCAGGCCAGTCGGGCTCGAGATCCAAGTCCAGTAAGCGAAGATTGGTGAGGAATAGGACAACATTGGAAGTGCAAGTCGGTATATTGGCGGTCAAGGTTGTTGTTACTTTAGCGGAAGGGGGAGCGCGTAGGGAACGCGTTCGTCCCAACGACGAGGTGGTTTGGAGGGTCGACATGGCTGCATTATGATAGCCCGATTAGGTGGCAGATCTGTCGCGGAAGGTTTCTAATAATAAGACATATCGAGAGAACGCATGTTGGTGAAGATGACGCTGGTAAATCTATGGCAATATTTATATTCAGGAGGTTGCTAACCTTAGGCACATATGTCCCAGCGCCTACCTAATCGATAGGTACTATCGTGGTGGGGCTAGGCTCCCTATTTTGATCAAGTTACCCTGTACTATCGCTACTTTATATCCCACACTATCCGTCTTTACTAGACTGGATAAGGTTGTGTATTCAAAAGAACCGTCATTATTATCAACTCTCTTTCACTCTATAAGTTCCCACATAACATGAATTGTTGTGGCTTCATCAGCGCCCAGAAAGAGGTGAAGGTGAAGAAGGCAAAGACAAAGAACAAAGCCGATACAACATTATCAAAGGCCCCTGCGCCAGAAAGCATGTCGACCAGCTCTTTTTCCGTACAGCCTTAGTATTCATCAACAATTTTGAAGATTTGCACTACTTCAGCAGCTTCGATCGCGAAAAGGGTATATGGCGGTCGATGTTTTCTGACTCCGAGGAGCTTGACCTCGGCCATTTTGGGAGAGGGATCACGCAAAGTGCCGCGGAAGTTTACAGGCAAGAATAATTATTTTGTCAACTGTATCTCAGGCGATAGTGTCAGCGATCATTGCGGTCTCATTCACAACCGCCACAGCAGTAGAGACCTGCACCGCGGCTTTCACTTTGGGTGGCGTGTGAGAACAACTGGGCTTAAAGCTAAGCTTGCTGATGGACTTGTATTTACTCGGCTGCAGCTAGCCCTTATTTCAAAGCCTCTCGTTACTGGAACAGATAAATATTTACGCCTAGTCAAGCGAATGTCATGAACAGAAATCTTTCAGCTTTCGCAACGTTACAATGCAGTAACGCTGAGTACCCCGACACTCTCCCTTGGCTTCATAGCCAAAGAAAAGGCACAAGGGACTTCCTCCGTCATCGGGCAAGATGGTGAACTGCATAAGGGTATGGATAAGAGGGACTTCTTCGACGGGGATGGAGATATGGGAACTTTCCGAACAAATGGAACAGGATCAGTTCGAGTCAAGAAAGGGCAGGAAGGGGGAGAATTGCAATGTCAGATAGCACTTCACAAAAGTGAATGTCTAGAGACTATGAAATAGAATTGAGGCCCATGTCAACTGAAAAGTCGACGGTGTCGGTTTAGGAGGCTGAATGACGGGGATATAGGGCCACTGAAGTTAACACACATGGTTTATCATGCGAAGAGACATAAAAGAGACATACTTACAAAGATAACATTGATCAGATGTTAATCTCAGACGACACCATTCCATAAGAATGATACGTCGATCTCCTCCTAGTTGTGTGATTGATCGACATGGATTTTGGAGAGTATCCATGTGCAGGGCCGCGGTCCGGTTGGTGATCAACCATGCTCGATCTCGTGGGTGTCTCGGGAGATCATCGTCTTGCGCTCTCGGCCTGCTCCGGATCGTCAACGTCGGAAGGTTCCTGATCAGCGTGCCTTAAACACATGCTTTTCAACATCACACTGCAAGGATTCTCATTGCATACGATCGCTTCAAACTCTCCCGAAGCTCAACAACGAGTAACGGTTCCCCGCGTTTGCCAGCCCGGCATCTCACATTAGACGAGGTAATTTCCCGAAATGCCCAGGTACTCGAAAGTTCCGGTTAACCGTCTACTTTGCCCTCTTCTGGAAATCCCAAGCATGGTGACATTTCCACAAAGTTCGTTGGCATTATGATTTGCTCATCGCCTACGATTCTAATCACAACTCTGAGGATGATTGCCTTCCTAAAGCGGAAAGAGAAGCAGGGTTCGCAAGATGGCGACAGCGCCGGTAACGACGAGGTGTAGACGCTCCAAAGCAGTGAGGCTGGGGTCGGTTCGGCGCCATTACTATCTCTGGCAACGCGGCCCTCAACCGCTAGGCAAACTGGAAACAAGCTTGTTCGGAGGTGGGTTAGGTTAGGGCTTTAAATTTCACTGGTCGCGAGACACGTTGGTTTTTGACCACCGTTGGACCCTATTTCCTAATTAAGAAGGATAGCCCGAAATGATAGGACTATACGGACGCCACGATATATCAGTAGCGCATCTAAACATGGGGTTGGTCACCTAACCCGTTAAAATTGCTATGTGGTCATGGAGAGAGAGAAAACGCGCTGCAAAGCGACGGGCTTTTACGAGTCCGAGTCCGAGTCCGATATTATGAATCGATTGCAAGTGGTCATGCTTGTCGCTGTACGAAAATATAAGCATGCTTTCCGGGCTGACCTGCTTATAAGGAAGGCAGTAACGATCACCTGACGGTGGACGTTTGGGAGGGCAAGTATTATCGTCTGTAGTATCTTATGGTGTAGGTATCTTTAACAAACAGCATCAAGTGGCCGCTTTGAATTGTCATTCTGTATCCCATTACCGCCACGTTGGGGAGTGATCGGCAGTTATGCAGCGCTAGCTCTGGCGCCGAGTGAGATGTGCCGTTCAAATGGGGAAGCTGGGGCTTGCAGAAATATCTTGGCAACCCCTATGCACCGAAATCGAATTGGAACTTTCGGTAGCAACAAGTATCGCAAGTCTAATTCTAGTCTACATGTTGACCAATCTCCGAACTCTGAGCTAACTTCCTATGACTTATATGCAGGAGCAAGTGGCTCAACCACTGCCTGCTTGGAACTGATCAAAATGGGTGCTGTTGAGTATCGCCGCTACATAGGACCGAATCAGGAGACCACATGGATACCATAGCCACCCGTGTATTCTTAGCTCTGGCTCATGCCGGATCATCTTGCGAAGGCATTGATGCTAATTATACAATCTCACGAAAGCACTGCAACTACTGACAGTACCCAGCAGGGCTTTATAGGGAATCCGTAAATCTCAGCTAGGACTGGGCGAAGTACTCGGGAGAATGGGTGGTCATCATGACTCCTTACCCTGTCTCACTGCTTCGCCCCCCTTGTCGAAGATGATGAAGGGCTTAACGAGAACGATGCTCTGGTCTGTGTTAGGCCGTATTGTTCTGTTCATAGAACAAACATCCTCCAATTCTATTTCATCACGGTAACGTTGCGCTAGACCCGGCGCTGCTCCTCTAATCTATACACAAAACCCCGGTTAGTCTTGGCTCACCATGCACGATATTAGCTTACTGCTAAGGCAGACCTGCCTCGTCCAGATTAGGACGGTGGATTGCCATCCATCATTGGACTTGGCTACTAGCTCCCGTGACAACCACCAATATGTAGGTACCTTTCCAGATGACCCTTGGGGGTCATTATGCCATTAGAGACTGGCAAAAGGTAGATAAATAGAGCCTTCCCATTCCTTGTGGAAGATGTCTAAGTAGGATCACCACCCGAGCTTCTCATATCACGATTCTACTTCTTCTTGACTTTATTCTCTAATTGCTCAAGAGGCTTGTCAAAGCATAGCCAAAATGAAGTTCTTCGTCAAGGCTGCCGCCGCTGCGGCTTTGCTTAGCTCTGTCACTGCCGCCCCTGGTATGGCCGTTAATAAAAAGGGTCACGTTGTCAAGGCGACAACTACCACTTTAGAGGGACAAATTATCGACTGGGTCGTCCCTGAAAGCCAGGTCAGCGATGGCAAGATTGCCACGCCTCCGGCTCCCCCGGCCGCTCCGGCCAAGAGCCGCCGAGCTCTTAGCCCTAGCTCCCCCTCGGTCTCGGAGATGATTGCTAGGGACCCTTCAACCCAAGGTCCCGAAGGCACCGTCCCGATTCTCCGAACTAGCAGCAACTACACGGACCATATCGTGAAGACCCTGCCTAACGCCAACAAGAACGCCAAGCGTCAGTATGCCGGCACTCACTGGTATGCCAGTTCGGCTCAATATATCACCAACTACGGTGGTAAGGGCACATTCAGCTTGTTCGATGCCTACACTGAGGAAGGCAGCGACTTCTCTCTGCTGCAGACAGCTATCATCCACGGCAGCGCCCAGGCTGCGGCTGGTACCGTCACCCAGACTGCCGAAGCTGGCTGGATCAACTACCCCAACCAAATCTCGCCCCCCCATCTCTTCTCATACTACACCACCGACGGCTATGCCTCTGAGGGTGACAACATCGGCGGCTGGAACACCGAGTATGCCGGTTGGGTCCAAACTGACTCAACTATCTATCCCGGCATTGCCTTCAGCCCCTTGTCGACCGACGGAGGCTCACAGTATGAGCTTGAGATCGGATACTACCTAACTGGTGGTAACTGGTGGTTGTGGTGTGATGGCAAGTACATCGGGTACTACCCGGCTTCGCTGTACTCCAATGGCGCCTCGAACGCCGCTGAGACTCTCGGAACCTACTCGAACGAGATCAACTTCTACGGTGAGATCTACAACAGCGAGAACGCTGAGACAACGACCGATATGGGCAGCGGTGAATTCCCCTCTGCTGGATTCGGCAAGTCCGCTTACATCCACAACATTGTGTACATCGATGGCTCTAGCGTCTACCAAGACTATAACGGTGCCGCCGGTCAAGTCGTCTCTGATACTTCTCGCTACAACTATGCTCCAACTTGGAGCTCTGGCACTAGCTGGGGATCCTACTTCTACATTGGCGGCCCTGGCGCTGGTGGCCAGATTGGTGCCTAAGAAGTTTTTTTGCTCAACAGCGTGTGACGGGCATGATTGGAAAAGACTCGGCTCATAGCTGAGCATTTCTTGCACATACTTACACTTTTGGATATATTGCATGATGTATATAGCACTAGCATGCGTGAAAATTGGATAATCTAGTATCCTCAAATGCTTGGTGTTCGATGCAAATACCACCATATGAATGGTGTCCCGATTCGTGATGTGCGCGCGGTATGTTCTCATATGATATGAAACAATTTGACTTCGATGTTTCCTTTCTCTAAGTTCTCCTTCGATGCCTTGTCAGGCAAACCCGGAGCGGTGCAAGGCCCGATATATTGATAGTAATTCCCACATTTCCGAAGCAGGACGAGATCTGCATACCCATCAACCATACATATGATATCGTCCTCGGCAGTGAACTTCGGCCCCATCCCGAAATAGCCCTCATCTGTTTCAAAGAGTTTTGTATTGACATTGCGGTTTAATGCGACGCTCATTCGGTACTCAACTTCGGATAACCTCTCGTTCATAGATTGACCAGGCTCTTCAAGCTCAAGCGTAGCTCCAACAGCTACGTTGATTCTCATATCTGGGTTATTGTTGCCGCTATCGACTACTGTGACGGAGAATCCATCAATTTCTGGTGTCTGGATGAACTCAAGGTGGTTATGCGAAGTAGCTGGTATCTTGAAGTCTAAGGATAGAGTGAAACATATGAGCATGAGCATCGTAGGGGTATCATGCTCGACTTCTTGAAGCCTCATGGCTGTTGCAAATAGGGCCCAAACGGACGGCATCGTGTTAGTGGGATACCTTGGTTGTCTGGTGATGAAATTTTGGCACCATGCTTTGAGTTCGCCGTCGCGGAAGTTCTTCCAGAGAGGTTGGCCACCTAGTCGCTTTACCCGACCTAGAGTGACACCAGATAAACTCAAGATGGAGCCTTCAATCTCGGGGTGTGGAATGGTCGGTACCAACGAGCTGAGGTTTGCCTTTCCGTCGAACGCTAGGGATGGTTCGCCTCTGGCCCTCTCTGGATAATTCGGAACCCACGAAGGAAAGTTTAGCTTATTTTCGAATACACCAATCCCGCCATCAAGCAAGAAGAAGACGTTTCGGTTGTTAAGATGCTTAATGAATTCCATGACGGTGTGGCAGTACTCAATATAGACTTCCTTGACTGATTTTCTATTGCTGTAGTCTATGTTGATCTTGAGTAGATCTAAGCCGAGGAGGCCGTATATGTGATCTTTCGGCTCCGTGGCCTGAAACTTTCCTCCAAATTGCGAGAGGATCAAGCTGGTTTGGAGATTGTCTTCGACCGACTTTTCTGGTCCATAAGACGAGACGAGAGACTTGGCTGAGCCGAACCAGGTGAATGACTGCCAGGATACGAATGTTGTGTGCTTCGGGGCATTAAATACTAACCACACATTGGAGGGGATGAAGATTGGTCGCGAGGTTTTTCGCCGCTCGATTTCTACTCTGATAACATCAATCATAGCGCAAACAGAAGCGAGTGATGATTGCTCGATCATAGCATGCGGGCTGATGTAGAAGAGCTTTGATGCCAATGTATTCTCCTGGAGTATCCATACTCGTTTCCAATACGGGAGTCTGGCCAAGAAGTCAATAGACTTCCATCTCTCGTCGCATTCTGGAGGCCTGATCAGACTAGGGTATTCCACTATCCATTTCATTTCGCATAACTTTTCGATATCCCATTCAGCCTTTTGAAAAGCGCTAGTAAGGATAGCTAGGGTGCTTATTGCGAGCACGAGCATTGCCGGATTCTCACTTCCCAACCAAGCGAGCACGAGATCGGCAGAGGAATAAATCTTCGGCATCAGCTTCACCTGCTCGGCTCGCTCAAATGAGTTTAATTGATTGATAGACAAGGCATCAACCCAGATCCTGAATGATGTTAGAGATTGAGTCGGATATTCATACTGCCAGAAATTTTGGACGTATTTCAACGCTTCTGCTAGGTTCGTTGTGACGGGTGTCTCGACACCGTCCACGATGATGTCAATTGTCTTCTTCGGATCCCCCCATACATATGACAGAGCCACATATCGTAAGTCGTCATTGAGCGTTTCGGTGTGAAGTCGACATTCAATGCGATCATTGATACTTAAAATTTCAAGAAGACGAATCTGTCTTTTGCTGGCATCTAATGGAGAGGCGTAGAGGCATGTGTCCTGCATCATGGGCTAAGAAGCTAGCTTAGAATAAAAATGTTGAAGAAGAGATGTGTGGAAGATCTAGATTATGAGTACCTACCTACATCTTAAGGCACCGAGCTGAGCTGAAGGACATTTGTGGCTGCGGAAATTCCTCTTCCCCTGTTAGGCTACCTAGCATAGATAAGTGCCTGCCTATGTACTTAACCTAGTAACTCGCACATTATTCTGGGAGAGTGATGGACACCTCCAAAGTTTACACAACTCACATCACATGGTAACAATGAAATGCATTTTTGAATCATACCCGAACTCCTCTTTGAAACGCCTAAAATTTCTTAAAATTTTTTTCTTCCTGGAATCATCGCTAGATCGTACACAACCCCCAATTTCTACCGTAACCCGCACTCTCGTATGGCTACTTCCCGTCGAGCTTCGACCCCACCTTTTCATTACTTGGCAACTAGTATCTGGAATCACTTCTGTTTGTGCTCCTGAACCCAAGCCTTGACCTTCTCTTCAATCTTTGGGTCAAAGAGCCAAGCCATCTGCCTGGGATTCTCTGCTGATTCGTCAGCCCACACCTCTCCCTTGGCAAGCTTGCTCTGGGCGTCTGGAGGCAATCTCTTGTTGTTCAGCTGCTTAGTCAGAACAAGGAGGCTATCGATGCGCTCCTGTCGAATCTTCTGCCAGTATTGCAAGGCATCTCCCCACTGCAATCCTTCGTGTCGGCCGTACTCAGCAACAAGTAGAGCGAGCGTATATGCGTCTTCGAAGGCTTGCGAGGCACCCTGGCCTGTTGTTGGGGGGATTGCATGAGCAGCATCGCCGAGAATGACCACCCGGCGGTGTTCCGAGGAGGTCCAGTTATCCAATCGGGGGATAGCATAGAAGGCCCAGAGATTCATTGTCTCGGGATCGATGTCCTCCAAGCTGGACTTGACGATGTCCGGCCAGATGTCCATGTTCTGTCTTGCGCGTGCAATAAGACCCTCTTTGTCGGCAAGGAGATTGTTCCAGTCCGTCCGGCCTAACTCCTCAATGGGAAACTGTGTGCCTGCCAGCATAGCAGAGCCATCGGGCTTCTGAGGGGCGAGCACAAATGTTCCGTTAGCCGTTAACACGCTGACGGGGAACTTGTAGTCTTTGTCTTCAGGAACTCGGAGCTGACTCGTCGGCGTCTCCCATGTCAATGCTGTAGTACCCATGAACTTTTTCTGCACGCCAGGCGCAACGTACTCTCTCATCTTGCTGTGAATGCCATCAGCACCGATAACAAGTGCAGCTGTCTCAGTAGTACCATCCGCAAACTTGAAAGCGACACTTGTGAGAGTCTCTTCGGTAACGCCGGTATACTTCTTATTGAAGTGAACGGGGATCTTGCGCGCAAAGCATTCTTCGTAGAGTATGTCAAGGAGCTCTTGGCGGTAGATGCGGAGCGCCTCGAACCCGTAGAGTTCCTCGCTTCCAAGGGGGTAGCGGTCCATTGTCTTCTCTTCTGCGTTCTTATAGTAGACATATTCGAAAGGGAAGCTCTTCTCTCGGAGCTTGGCTGTGAGTCCCATCCCGTCCATGATACGAAGTGAGTTGGGTGACAGCATCAAAGCACCGCTAGACAATGGCGGAGCGGCGTTTGTCTCACGCATCTCGAATACTGCCACAGGGACACCGAGCTGGCTGAGTGAGAGGGCAGTAGCCATTCCCTAGGTTGATTGTTAGCTAGATTTGCCCTCGTTGTTCTGACAAAGATGGATCAGGTACTTACGGCTAGGCCGCCTCCTATGATGGCAACGTTCTTGGGTACGGAAGACATGTTTCTAGTAGTCGCTTAAATAGGTGTATTGTTCAAAGTCAAGTCAAGGCTGTCTATGCTCAAGGCAGTGGATTTATGTCGATATGGTAATGATGAGTTGTGCTTGGTGAGTGATGATGATTGATGATGATTTCGAATACGAACCATGGGGGAGCGACCCCTCGGCTTTATACTTGTGAGTCCCATAGCTTGTTGAGACTGTTTCGATAGTCAATGAGAACTTTGTTAGCAAGATTGAAGCCTGAAGATTGCAAATGCATGCAAAAAGGCTGTGCATAACCACAGGCAAGTCTTTGCGCCTAATCATTGGCTGAAGAGTTCGGATCCGAAGCTCTCACTCGGCCGATAGCTGATTAAACGGTGTGCTCCCGGAGCCGGAAGGATTTGGTTTTTTACGCGCCACAGTGATTGGCTACCGGCCGAAAATGTGTCAATCCACCCAGAGCTCTGCATCTCCGTACTGCCTACTGTCGTATGCTTTTGGCCGTCAAGACTGGCGAGCTGTCGCTTATTTTCGACTTTTACTTATCTATCCACCATCCACCAAGGTGTTGATCATTCCCTCAAAGCTGTGCATATGTGCCAACCCCCATATTGAGGCCTAACCAAGCTCCCAATAACAAGGATAATACGAGATATTATTGTAGGATGCATCATGCACATAACACTCGATTCCATACTTAATCCGACTTTGTTTTCATCTCATTCTCCCAATTACGCGTACCTATGTAGAGCAAACACCAAGACCCCTACAGAGCTAAGAGCATGCAAAAAGGAGGCTATGAGGTAGTCGAGCGGCTTACTCCAGCCCTTATCGTCTATGGTGCTTCATCCTAATACCCCGCAGAGTCGAATTGCTATGAGGTTGACTATAGGATCTTGCGATATAGCTAGCTGAATAAATGTCGTCTATTCACGTTTACATCCATAC
The DNA here is from genome assembly GCA_022578795.1 of Xylariaceae sp. FL0255. Classification (NCBI taxonomy): domain Eukaryota; kingdom Fungi; phylum Ascomycota; class Sordariomycetes; order Xylariales; family Xylariaceae; species Xylariaceae sp. FL0255. Next base: position 83,518 of record MU388853.1, on the reverse strand, counting down.
CGCTACTATAAATATCATATCTCCAATCAACTGTAGCCACACATATGTATGCATCCTTCTTCCAGTGACCGGTTTTAGGCAAGTATCAGCAGGCATCCACGATGTTAACACGCACTGAGCAACAGAAACCGAACATCAAGTCCACCCGCGTAAGCAGAGGTAGCAAATAGTTCATGCTCTCTTTTAGGCTGATGTCAAGAGGAAAGTCATATATTTCTGAGCAGCTGTTGCTAGCTTTTCTTTACCCCCCTTTAACCTGGCACATGAGGCACTGTATTCATCCTTATTGTATACTAGGAGATCTATGCGAAGAGAAAGGAAGGGTTCTTTTCTGTTTTAGTCCACCCCGTTAAGACAAAGAACAAAGCAGCCCCATTTGTTCGCTGAGTTGTCGCACACCTACAAAATTTGATTAAGAAAGAGGTTACGACAACGTACAAGGCTGACAAAACACGAAAGGCTTCAAAATATTGTATCTCAGCAATTTCAATACAAATCGCTCTTATAAAGGTTATCATCTGTAGTTTACCTAATGCAACGAGAAGACTTCGCTCTGCATAAACCAAGGATCAATGTCTTACAGGTGTCGGAAACTATTACCTGGCTTGAGGGCATTGAATTCAAATGGAATTTGCTTTCTCGTTCGCTCTCTTTGAGTTTCAAACAGTGCAAAGAAGAACGCAGAATGCGATTCCAGAGCATGCTCATAGTATCCTGTCATTCTCTCGTGAAAGGGGTAATCATAAGCCAAAGCCTAACAAAGAGCGGGACAATAACTATTGTTACCATGGTCTCATGCAAGACTATAACAATGCTGCAGCGTGCTTAGGAAGTAAGTTCTCCAACTCAGATTAAGAACCAACTTATCGATTCATAATCTCTGCCATCAAACACATCGTGAGGTGAGCCCCCTTTGCTAGCTCGCTTCATCTAGACACTCCATTTGCTACTCATCCTACAGCTAATCCACTACAACCTCGCCGAAAAAATGTGTCGCTACCGCAAATCAATCTTCCTCTGCAACCACGCCCAGGTCTCAGCTGAGCCTCTTATCGTCTGTGAAGTTCAGAGTCAATATCTCGCGAGCTCTCCATTTCCTATTGTGGAGCCCTGCGACATAACCGAGACGCATGCACGAAACACCATTCGTGTTACAACACTCTGTGCCGAGTGTGAAAAGCGTAATACCAACGTGGAACAGCGTTTCCTGGACGTTAAGAAGAAAATGGCCGAGCTTCGGGTGCATCTGAACGAGGCATATGACCACTGCATGACTCATCTCGACGAGGCTGGCTTGACTGCCGAAGAGAAAGAGAAGGAAAGCCGAGAAGAAGAGAAGGATGAAGACGATCCCATCAAGGCTTTCCTGAAGAAGAAAATGACCGAGAAACATTCGCATCTAATGATGCTCGGGAGTTCATAAAAATGCCGGGTAGGTAAGCCACACAGCCTCACCCAATACTGTTTCTCAAATTTATCTAGGTAAGTGGACTAATTACAATATGCAAGAAGCTCTTAAGATATTTATACCCATGAGGAGGTGAGAGTTTCCGCTCGTATACTTCGTGAACGCTTCCGATGAAGATTGTGACTATCCGTGCCTCTCTGCGAGATATTTCAAGACGGATCTGGACCTGACAGACTGGATAGTCTGCATGTGGTAACCCTAGACTACAACATTTTGACCAGACTTTTTGATTACACCTTACTCTGCTGTTCTATTTGCCATCTTGAAACTCAACACATCATGCCCCGCCATCTGTGACATGGCCAGCAAGAAAAGAACCTGCCCTACCCCGAGAAACGCAAAACAAAGAAAAACGTGACTACCAGCTGTTGTTATGTACTTGGATATGTGATGTCGAGCCCGCATGGCAGTAATTTAGCTCAGTGTATGCATTGACATCACTTGAGTGACATGAATCTATCTCAACAGAAAACATGTATGAGAGGGTTCCGTGGAGGATGCTAAAGTTCCCATAGCACAGGTGGCATTATTTTTTGAAAACAATATTACTACCTTCTAGAATAAAACTGCAACGCAATACCCCTTTTTTCAGTAGCTATGTCTTTAAAGCTGTAATGGTAGTATTTAGGATTTCCAGACTCGTCAGTCCAATTCGGGTTGCGGGCATCAATATTAAAAATATAGAACTGCTACTTATAGCCGGACTTCGTAGACTTTGACTTAGACTTTTATTGAAATGTCCTTAAGAATATAGCTTCTAACTTTCAACCTTTTCTTATTTGTGCGGCAAGCTCCAGGCACTTCCCATGGCGGCCAGAATTCAACACAGCGAAAAATCTTCATAGAGTCCATTACAGATTGTTCCTAGCTCATTTATCTGCCTACTTACCATTATCACTACTGCTGCCATCGCCGCCGTGATCATCATCACCCTTAATACGATGTCATTGCCCCGCAGTAGCCTTTAAGCAGTATCAGTTGAGGCATGTCCTTCTCGACAAAATGGCACGCAATTATGCTTCGAGTCTAATAATGCCCCTCCAGTGTCAATGTGCCCGTCTTCGTAATAAGATATTCATTGATAGCAACATCCTTCCCAGACTCTTTGCCGTATCCAGAGTCCTTGATACCGCCGAATGGCGATTCAGCAGCAGACATTCCACCTGAAGTCTTATCAGTGTCCCATTCTCTTTTCAACCTAGAAAAACGGGGGTCATGAGCCTATCTATGGAAAACTCACCTGTGTTCAAACCAATCTGGCCAGCCTCGAGATTTTCAAACAGTCGCCATATTCTATCAACATTCTTCGTGAAGCAATACGATGCAAGGCCCATCTAAGACCAGATCATTAACAACCAAGTTTTAGTCGTGTTTGAGCACATATTTGGAGAGAAAGAAAAGTCGAGGGGGATACTCACGCTAGTATCATTAGCAGCCTTTACTACCTGTTCCTCTGTGTCGAAAGGAAATAGGGCCAAAACAGGGCCAAACGTCTCCTCACACGCAACCTTCATCTTTGATGTCACGTTCCCAATGACAGTAGGCTCGAAATAAAAGCCGCCATTGAGGTCGATGCGGTTACCGCCGGTAAGAATGGTCGCCCCGTTCTTCTTTGCATCTTCGACCTGGCTGGAAGTCTTATCGAGACCTTGCGGTACCGTCAGAGGTCCCAAAGTCGTGCCATCATCGAGGCCGTGGCCGACGCGCAGCTTGCCCACCATGTCTACGGCGCGCTTGGCGAATTCGTCGTAGACTCCGCGTTGCACGTACACGCGGTTCGCTGTTACACAGGTCTGGCCGGCGTGCCTGAATTTCAGGGGTACGAGAGCTATTATTGAGAAATAGTTAGCTCTCTCCTTTGAACTATTTAATCATGTGCTTGCTGCGTCGCATTTGCGTGTTTTTGTTTTGTTCAAAGAATAGATGATGGGTTGCGCGCAAGACGAAGTACTGACCCTTCACAGCCTGGTCCAGATTGGCATCGTCGAATACCAAGAAGGGGCAGTTACCCCCGAGCTCGAGAGTTAGTTTCTTCAGATTGGGGGCACAATGTACCGAGAGGATCTTGCCGACTCTAGTCTATAATGCACTTCATATCAGCCATAGACCCGGAGTTTCTACTTTTCGAAATAGTTTGCATGAGACTTACCGAGCCTGTGAACGACACTTTCTTCACCAACGGATGTTTACAGAGCGCCTCGCTCAGCGCCGGGGTGTTTTCCAGCGTTGTCGGAAGGACATTGAACACGCCTTTGGGATACCCGGCCTTCTCGGCGAGGTACGCTAACGACAGCGTCGTGAGCGGCGTCTCGGGAGACGGCTTGGCGACGACGGTGCAGCCGGCCGCAAAGGCCGTGGCGGCTTTGCGGAGTATCATACTATATGCCAAGTCAGCTTACTCTTAATAACAAATAACAGTCCCAATACGCCGTTACCACTAATATTAGACTGGACGGGCGACATAAACAGGCAGAGGGGGTGTCAAGCGGGAAAGAGATCGGACTCACGCAACTGGGTAATTCCAAGGCAGAAGTGCAGCGACAACACCAATAGGTTGCTTGATAGTGAAGACCCTCCGTCCTGGGACGGCCGCCGGATATGCAGAGCCGTGTACGCGCTCAGCTTCTCCCGCGAACCATCGAGTAAAGCTCGCTGCGTAATCCACCTCAGCTCGGGACTCAGCGAGCGGTTTGCCCGTTTCATAAGTGAGGAGGCGAGCGAGGTCCTCCTTGTTCTCCCGGACAAGAGTGTCAAAGCGCGCGAGCAGATATGACCGCGCCGTCGGTGTCATGCGTCTGTAACTCTCGAAGGCGCGCTGCGCGGCCTGTACAGCGTCCTCGACATCTTCGACCGACGTGTCTGGACATGTTGTGAAGGGCTTGTTGTTGCCGGGATCTTTGGATTTTGAGTTAGTACGGATGGGTTTCAAGTATAAAGTGTGTTTAATATGAATGGGTGCTCCTGGGTGCTCAAGACAAATGGATGAGAAGACGGCGAGCATTTGAATCTTGCTGCTGAATGCCTTCAAGTCTGTCGTATATTATATTTGCAATGACCTACCAACGATGTCGAACCGCTTTCCTGATTTGGCTTCAACCCATTGACCATCAACATATGCATTATTCCTGAACAACTCCGGGTCCTTCAACTTTAGCTGGTTCGGACACCTTCAATTAGCATCTCTGCCCCAAAGCGTGTGGATGATCCTATTCAGGCTTACTCACATCGATGGAGGCTTGCGCACTACCCATGATGAATCTTTGTTGGTGATAGGGCGGATGTTTCTAAGTGGCCCTCAAGCTAGACGCAATGCAAATTACGATATCCTGAATTGCTCAGAACGAGGTCGGATAGATTGTTTCGAATGCCAATCCTTTCGTGAGGCAGGTCAAATTGATAAAAACTATGACGTTGAAGGCTCTTTATAGAAGTATGTAAGTTGTATCACACCCCGCATCTACCGAGGCCCAACGAGTTTGCAGTACATAATAATTCATATAGAAGTAGGGGTTCACTGACATAAAATAGCTGAGAGCTCTGCACCCAATCCAGACAAGACACCTGGTCGGCACTAAAAATTACCCCGTACTCACTAACAACAAGTACAGTGAACCTAGATACCACTTCATCAAGGTAAAGTAATGAGCCCGACGGCAGATGAACTTTTGTTTTGCATAGCCGATGAGCAAGTCAGGGTGGTACCTACTTGACTTTGCTCAGCTATCATCACCAAGTAAGTACTAAGCCAAGCAGATGACATTTGCCACTGAAAGCCAATCCTGCTCAAAGTCATCCTAGCCAGCCATGCAGCCGAACTTGCCACTTGACCACATCTCCTGACACGACCCAAGGCTGGACCGGCCGAGCAAATGATGTGTGTCAAAGTGACACGATTGGAACATTCATTTCATGAGCTATGTACAATACCGGCCCAAAAGTGTATCCCGAATTGAACCAAGAAACAATGCACAATGCACGAAGAATGATCCTTCTTCCTAGCCGATGAAGTGATTGCAAATGATTGCCCTGCTTGTATCACGATCTCAATGCTTGTAGGATGACCGAACGCCGAACGCCGTTTTCCATACACCTAAAAGCGACAAGAATCTCGTAAAAAATCGATGCAAAAACGATACTGCCTTACGGCTTTTGTAGCGTCAAACCAGGCTTCAAAAGATCCCTCGGTTTATCAAGGTAACCGCCGAAAATCCCCTTTCCGCCAGAAGGAGATCTGTTGTTACTGGAATCGCGTTCGCAATTGGACACAATGGTGTAGCCCAAATAGTTATTCCATGCCCCTATCAAAAGCCTCTTCCCGGACTCTATCAAGGTGAACGGGGCTCGTGGTGATATTGACGGTAAAGAAGGAAGAGCAACCTTTTTGGCGCTTGTTAAAAGCCAGGAAGACGTATCCTGTAGTTCTGGGTCATGTACTGGATCGTAGTCCGCAGCACTCATGATGTCGTCAAAGAGCTTGCAGATATCTTCCTATGACTCTGCTTCATCTTCACGCTCAAGCTCGTAGAATAACATATAGACCTCGCGCTGCATTCCTAGCACGTCGCTCGTCTTGGCCTCCTTGACCTTGTCATCACTTATGCGCCACCAACGATTGTTATGTTTCCGCCGTTGACCTTGTGCCCCATGAGCTTTCGCTGCCATTGTTGATCCATTGACTGATCTCGGTGCTGACGTAGGAGCTGGTCTGTGCTTCCCGAATGGGCTGCTGGGCCGACTCCCTCTCCCCGAGAGCGAGATCCGAGACATGGTGGATCGAGCTGAGGCTGTGAAGGACTTTAAGCTAACATTATCGCTATCAGTGCCTTTCAGAGATAAAGTAGGGCTTTGTCGGTATAGTGACTTTGTGTTGCTGGACCGAATAGACCGGTCTGACAGACTCTCAGCCGATGAACCAGATACAAGGTCGGGTGTAGATGCATCAGGACTGGGAATTCTCGATTTTGGTATGGGAGTGGCGGAAGGACTTGGTGTTGCTGCTGGAGTAAGATTTGCCGAAGGCGTAAAGACATCCGAAGGTTGGAACGCATTGGTCGTCGAAAAGGGGAGGTTTACGTTCTGTCTACGGAAAGATTCATAGTGCCCACTCTGATGGCTACCTTTATGTATGATAACGCTAAGGAGCTTATACTTTCTTTGGGAGAGGATGCCACCAATAGACAATCGTTCCGGAAATGTCACCTTGGCGGAGTTTTTCTGAGACATTTGGTTCTCAAATTTAGATCTTGATAGGTGGATGGCCAGGATTTTGGGAAAATTCGTGAGGCGAGTGTGTTTCGCAATGCGACATGTCGGCGCGTACCGCATATCCGGTAGTACTACACCGGGCGGAGTCTTCTCAGGGTCGGTATCGATCTGATGCCGTATTGCATCAATAGACCGCCTTGTCTCCTCTTTGAAGGCATCCGACCGCGACCGTGACACCTGAGTTTCGAGCAGCTTCTGGGCATGGACCAACCGACATCTCTCGCACTTATAGTCATCGACATACTCTGTCTTAAAGAATCCGTCCAAACATGTGTTCAGCGTTGTAGAGCTCGTATGTGGCACCATTAACGTTAAGGTGCAGAAAGTGCTCTGGATTGCCTTGGTTTTAAACCCGCACACTTGGCATTCGATCTGACTTTGGAAAGCGCCTTCCATAGGGAAACCTCGCTCTTCGTCGTCCCCGCTATCGGAAGCGGACTCAGTGGCGATTGTTGGCACGCTCGGTGCCCGCTGATCTGGGTCTTCCAAGCCTTGTTGGTTGAGTGCGAGTCCTGCTAAACGTTGCTCTACAGCCTCGCCATCGACGGGCGATGACGGACTTGACGAGGTGTCCGTTATGGCGCCTTTCCTTCTGGCTGACGCTCTCGCTCGTCTACCGGCATGGTACTCGTCACAGACCCTCTCGGCCACGACCTGCAAAAACTCCTGCGCATCCTGTTGCTGTCTACTGATTTTCTGGCGAAAAGCAGCTTCTAGGACTCTGACGAAGCTGGAGGCGGAGATGGTCTTCCGATATATGGGGCGTTCGTTAAGGGAATCGAGGATGTTCTTGAGACCTAGGGTAACAGCGCCAGCTTGAAGACTCTGGTTTTTCCACTCGGGGTCATCTTGGCGCGAAGGGTCCTTCACAATCTCTTTGTAGACCCAAGCCTCGTCTATGTTCCGGCGATGGACTTCTCGTATCAGGTAGACACGGAGATCGGTCAGACCAGCCAAGGCCTGGAGGACGCAGTTGATGAAGCAGTCGTTTGCAGTGTTTACGAGGCCGACGACGCCCTTCTTTCGGGAGGCATTGGAATCGCTGTCGATGAGGTAGGTGGGCGCGAAGACATAGACGAGGGTAATTGCGGCGAGTGAGGCACCGGCAGCGTATGTTGCCACGGTCAATGGCTTGTCGGGCATTCTCTGGTTGTTGACTGTCAAGGTAGATACAAGAGAGGTTGGGTCAGAAAAGATCGACGGTCGAGGTGTTGGGCGGGATCATAACTGCAAGGCTGTGTTGTGATCGAGAGGGAAGCTTGATAGGACAGCGAAGGGAGGCGAGAAAGAAGTGTTTTGTCGCAAACAAAAGATTGCAAACGGAGGCGCACGTATCTCATCCAGTACCGACTTTCCCAATCAACCTGTCTGTAATATTGGGGGTGAGGTCAAAACCGTGTACGTCTGCGGATGTACTGTACTCAGCTCATAAAAGAGAAAAATCTCAGAATATAGAAACAGTCAAAATAATGCACAAGGGAATGCTGCTATGTACATGAGACCAAGGGATGAATTAAGGTGGAAGAAGCAGACTTGGGAATGCGGTTTGTTCTTTGTACAGAGAATAACTGGAAATACAGCAGTAGTAGGGGACCACAGAGATAGGTGACGGGTCGGGGGCGGATTTGAGTTGCCTCCAGAGGCAAGGCACCCGCTTACTCCGTGTTTGCTCGCCGAACAGCCCCGACGTTACCGCCTCTGCAGCCGTCAGTTGATCCATCTGAACCTTGAGAACCTTACCGGCATCTGTCCTACTATTCTTCGTTTTACTGCGAGGTAGTCCACTGCATTTACAACCGAAGATATTTCAAGCTCATAACACAGATGCATGGATTCATTCTATTGTTTTGCCTTCAAGTGACAGACTATCTACCTGCCTCACTCTGTCACCGAAATCGATAGTCCCAGTTCTATGATTTTAGTGATCTGCAAAACTGGGGTACATACTCCGTACACCCCCCTCATTTCTTAGTAATAACTGTCAGCTTTATTCATTTTTGAGCATTGGTTATGCAACCTTTAACTCATGAAAAGAGCCTGAATCATAAATAGGTATAATTTTAGCTCATCAAATTATTGTCCCTCAAACTCATTCATTATACCAGCTAAATTCTCAACGATCCTGTCCCTTTTTATGAATAACGGTCCCCAGGAACAAAGTCTCCCAGGGATGGTATCAGTTAACGCTAGTGGGAGAGGGTGGGGGACTTCATGTAGTATCGGTGTTTTCCAGAAGGTGGCTAAAATATTCTATCCCCTTTATTTCTCCGAGTCTTGTGTTAAGGGTAGGCCGATTAAAACAGCCACCAACGAATTCCAATTTCCAACTGCGGGCAAGTTGTAACCTGTTCAGCGAACAACCCGAAACCAGTTGTTCAAAATGACTACCTAATCTGAAACTCTATATTATACTCGTTAGACTCTGGAATCGTGATGGACACATGGATGTGTCTTTCATATGAGTCTGAGGGTCCAACAACTCAGGTACAGTAGGGAGGCACCTTTCTATAGGGCTGAAATTAATGGGATCAATTAAGTGCAGCGACTCGATCCGGGTTAACTTCATCAACTGCATATCAAAGCACTCAGTGTGTCATATTCTCATCTTCATCTTCAGGTCTTTGATAATCTGAGCTAACAATAGATCTCTCTCTGTCCCACTGCACTGATCGTGTATCAGATGACAATTTCTCTTTCGCATGTATTTGCGTCACATAGTTTGTTATTTCAGATTCTCGGACACTCATCCCCATCACCACTATCGTTATCACGTGTATCAACTGCACTCGTTATTGTTATGCAAATGTCTGCCTTCTCTTGCTATTACATGTATATAGTCAGATGCGGTATTATCGGGTGTTATCGTTATCACGGCGCCGATTTTGGCCATGATGATCAATGGAGGGGCAGCTTGGCAGCCGGAGAGAACCCCGCGACAAATATCGATGAATCGCTGCACGTGGGGAACCACTCTTTTGATTTTTATCTCTCTCATACTCTCTCTACTACCTAGGTAGAAAACTGCGATCGCTGCTGTTGTGTGTTATCGATAGACCGTTGAAGACAGAAAATATCGTTTTCTCTGTCAAGTCGTTCTCTTGCACCTTCGTTTGTAAATTCCAGTATAGACTACCATTTTGGCGCATTGTAGCTATCTTCTAGACCTCCTTCTCGACTGGATCAACCTGGAGGAAAAAAACAAGAAAACGCGATAGACATACGATACACCGAGCTGAGAAGCATCCCTATGGCCGCAGTTACCAATTCCCTCCCCGCCCTGCGGACGAACCCAAAAGCTATCTTCTTCACTGATTTCGATGGCACCATAACCATACACGACAGCAATGATTGGATGACCGACAATCTTGGATATGGTCCCGAGCGCCGTAAAAAGGGAAATCAAGATGTCCTACATCGGGGCCTGCCGTTTCGTGACGTCTTTCAGGAGATGCTTGACTCTGTCACAACTCCATTCGACCGATGTATCGAACTACTGTGTGAGAACGTCAAGCTGGACCCGGCCTTCAAAGAGTTTGCTGCTTGGGTATATTGACTTTTCAACCTATCTTTGAGAGCATCTCTGATTTGATACGATTGTTAGTGTCGAGCAAACAATGTACCTATTGTCGTGCTCTCTGGTGGCATGGAGCCAGTCATTCGGGCTTTACTTGCCCATCTGGTCGGCAAAGAAGAGGCATCTGTGATGCAGATCGTGAGCAACAATGTCAAGCCTCGCCCGGGAAAGAATATCAATGATGAGGATGGGTGGGACATTCAGTTTCACGATGACAGGTGTGTCATACGACTTATGCTTTTCAATACTTAGATTCAGGAGTATTAACTTGCATATTAGCTCTTTCGGTCACGACAAGAGTCTTGAGATCAGGCCATATGCGGCCCTCCCGGAACGACCGGTGATGTTCTATGCAGGAGATGGAGTCTCAGATCTCTCAGCAGCCAAGGAGACAGACATGCTGTTTGCGAAAGTCGGCCGAGGTGAGTAGATGCAGTCCATTTCCACGTTGAAGCCGAGTAAATTGCTAAGAAGTGCAGACCTTGTCACATATTGTGAGAAAGAGAAAGTCCCATTCACTGTCTTCCACGACTTTTCAGAGATTCAGAAAGTCGTCTCCGATATCGTTGATGGAAAGATCACTGTACAAGAGGCCGCCGTCGGAAGGAAATAAAAGGATTGAACATAGAGGGAAACTTTGGTTTAAAGAAGCGCCCTATAGACTCTGGCTTTAAAAGACGAATACACTAAGATGTAATTAGATAAATCATAGATCTTATATCATAGAGGATGTGTTATTACCGCTATCTTACCCTCGACATATTATCGGTCTCTCTTGTCACCCAACTCTTCAATAATTAGAACCAACTAGCAACGCCATATGATCCCCAAAACAAACAATAAAGACATGATGCTGAATCAATCAAAAAAGGGTCCATCTTTGATCCTAAAGTAACTCAAACCCTTTAGAAATGCCCTTCCCCTGCTACTCTGTCCTTTTCTGCACAGTAGGCAATGCATACCAGCAGGCCAACATGCCAGCAAAGAGCCCGATTGCGATAGGATGTAAGACAAAGGTGCCAACAGCTTGTGCTAGCAGCCCTGTGATGAACGGGGCAACGGCACCACCAGAACTACCGAAAGCGCTAATGACGCTTAGTCCGCTCACTTGCTCGCGGCGCGAAAGACTACGAGTAAACACCGTAGCAGCGCAAGGGTAGACGGGACCAAGCAGCAGACCAACGACAGCGAGCGAAACAGCCTCGCCAATAATATTCGGCACAAGCCAAACAAGCAACTGAAATATAGCAGCCCCGACAGTAATGATGTAGACAAAGCGTTTCTCGCCGAGGCGAGCGCCCAGTGGCGAAAGCACGAATCTGCCGAGCGTTATGCCACCCCAGAAGCCTGAAGTGACGTTTCCCACGGTCGTCGGGTCGCCCTTGCGTGCTGCGATCAGGAATGATATAACCCAGCCCGAGATGGAAACTTCAGCGCCTTGGTAAGCGAAGATGAAGATGGCACCGAGCAGCACGACGCGCGATTTGAAAGCTCGCAACATGCCCGCGATGTGTCTCTGCGCTCCGCCAGATCCCGCCGTAGGTGTCCGTGACGTAGCAGTCAGCAGAATAGGGTTCTCTGCTAAAGCCGCCTCGCGCTCGTATCCAGCGAAGGACCACGCGTACCACGCGGCAACGAAGACGGTCGTCGCGATTGTGAGGAAGTAATACCGGTGCCAAGCCCCGTCGCCGAGAGCCGACACGATGCTCGTCGCGATCAGGGGCCCGACGGTCCCGCCGATGCCGTAACTTCCGTGCATCAGGCCGAGCAGCGTCGTGCCGTTGCGCAAGTTCGCGGTGAATACATTCGAGATGGACAGATTGGTTGCGAACCCGAATCCCATGAGGAGATATCCTACCACGATGGATGCGAAAGGGGCCGCAACAGCCAGTGGAATGAAGCCGACTGCTGTGATAAGGCTACCTAACGCGAGTGCTTTGGATCGACCTAGACGCCCTTGAATCGTGTCCACGAGAGGCGCGGCGAGGATGAAACCCAGTGCATACCCAATGAAGATCACTGACACTATGGCGTATCCGATGTCGTAGTATCTTTAATAGGGTCAAGTCAGTAAGGGACCTGGGAGTTATAATTTACAAGACGTGGGGACTAAAAGAGGGCATCCGAATACTCACTTCTCCATGTAAGGGATCAAAGCGCCTGGCGCAGAGTCCGTTAGCCCCTGAAGGAGAGCATTCAAGCAGCAAGCTATAAATCTGAACTTGTTCTTTGGCGGGCTTGTAAGGCTTGGAAGAGCCTCAAAGGTCACAGCAGCGGGTTCTTCAGGGATGCCCGGCGAACTCATCTCTATATCTCGCTCGTCGCAAGGCGTCGCGGGCGCCGAGGTCATGGCTGTATTGCCAAGTGCACCGATCCCAAGAGGGTCGTCATTTTGAGGCACAGCGGGATATGTCCGTGAAACGGCTTTCTTAGGAGCCTGAGGGAGCGAGCTGGGCTCGGTCTCGACGAATGTCTGTAGCTCTGTTGTCGAAGTCATATTGACGCATTAAATGGAAGATGTGGGAACTTCACGATCCAAGCCACCTTCATCCGATAGTCATCGATAGGTAGATAAAGCTACTTAGGTCTTTGTTCGTGATGGCTTTCCCCCGTGGCAGCTATGGAATGTTGCGCAGCTGGCACACGCAGATGGAATGTAGAGGAGGGGAGAGTTCACAAAAAAGTGTGAGCGTTTAACTTCCTTACTTATCCGACCGCCGTCCTTGCTTACTTCATGCTACCTATGTATGGAACCTCTTCACTAGCCAGCGAAGAAGTATGTCTCGTAATCCACCACATAATCCGATGTATGCCTGTAGGAGCGTGACAAAGCGCAACTAACCATGGTTTCGGGAACAGGGAAGCGACGTGTGATCTCATAAATTTTTCTTCTTCGTTGCTTGGCCCACGGTACGAGCCCGCTATAGGCCCAATGCAGGGGCAGTTCCAGACAGACGAACGGTGAAGAGCATTATTAGCTTGAGGTGTGCCACCGATGGTCCCCTATCTACCAATTGGAATGAAGAGGGGATACATGTTGTAATGTGTTCGGTTTGATAAGGGGTCTCTCCTGAACTGCCGTGATAGAGCTTGACGATGATGTGGGGAGCTTGAGTCATCTAGTCGGAGAAGCTTGGTTGGGTATCGAAAGCCTTTCCCTTTCTATCCGGAGGAGAAGTTCAGCCCGACGGGTAGCAACTCGGCTGGTCACTAGCCTACACATGATGCCTATCGGTTATCCATCTTGCTAGGACTTGTGATGATTTTTAAACAGTGACGTCCGCCACTGACGACAGGCTTCGGAAGCGGGCCGGGACCCTTGTACGGAGTGACTGAAAGAGCAACTCCGCCTGCCTCTCATTACATAATCAAGCTAATTGTTAAGCCAAGTAGCTTACAAATTGCCTATGGTACGGAGTTCAGGTTTGTTTCTATCGCCTCTTCTATCTTCCAGACTTCAATGCATCCCCTATTACCTGATTTTACCTGCAGTCTTCATCACTCCCTAATACTTTCACCGGGAAAATTCTGTTGAAAAAAGTGAGAGCACTGCGAACACATGCACCACCATTTCGTGTGACGAGTCTTGAATGATGTAAAAACATGCTGCTAAGAAAAAGGGTGAGGCTCATATTCTACGCAGTGTCTCCCTGCTCTGAAAGAAAAATATACTAGACGCGCGCTATAAATATGAATAACTCCCTATTTTTCAGCCTTAGATCGAAAACCTCTTTAACTCAGCCCTGATCCCCTTGGGACCGTAAGTCGAAGCTGACTTAAGTATGTTCCATCGTAGCGGCCCTTTCGAAAATTTACTCTTTCTTGTCTTCGCCAATATTGGGAATCTGACCCGATGCCATTAGCCGCGCCAGCCCCGTGTTTCTCGTCTCGATAGCACGTTGGGCGCTCGGCCGAGATTCTATCTGCTTATACCACGCTTCATAATGAGGGTACTTCCCCTGTGTTGGTGTGAGCACAATGAACATATACTTTGACAAGAACTGGGAGTTACTAACGTCGGCGATTCTGTTACCATGGCGTGTCATAGCGAAGTCCATGATCTGCTCCCAGATGAAGAAGCTCAGGTCCGCCACTGTGAACTTATTGCCCACAAGCCAAACCTCCTTCTCCTTTGCCTTCTTGCCTTGTTTTTCCCCAGCTTGACGCGATAGATGCAAATCCAGCACACTGCGCACGCGCTCTACCTCATTCATATAGCGCTCGACGGCCGTTGGAAGCTTCAGCTGGTGGATCGCCACGAAATGGACCGCCTGGCCGTAATATGGTCCCTGACCTGAAAACGAAGTTGGGTTTAGCCTGCAAACATCACGGATTGACAATACACGTTATTGGAGGGAATCCTACCGGAGATTTGGAAACCAATCCACTGCCTGATCTCATACTTTTCTTTGAAGGTACCATAAGACAACTTGTGATCCTTGTCGTACTGATCAATGAGATACTCGATGATAGGGCCAGACTCCCACATAGTGAGGCCAGTGTTGGGGTCTTCGATTGCTGGAACCCGGCCATTAGGGTTCAGCTTAAGAAAAGGTTCCTTCTTCATGTCGGGAAACTCGACCAGCTTGAATTCGAATGGGATGTCCAACTCTTCCAGTACCATCCGAACCTTTATAGGGTTTGGGCCGATGAGATGACCCCAGACGATAATGGGCTTAAGAGATGAGGTGGACGACATTTCTGCAGTGGTATACAGTGTAGTGTAATTTGGAAGCTGTAGTGCAATTTATGGTATGTAGATTGAATGATTCTTGGTTTGTCTACACACATCTGGTCGAAGGGGATTGCTCCTTTTATACTATGAACATCCCCTCCAACTTCTCACCAAAGTAAACTCGCTTATTTATGACGACGGACGAAATATTCCTCCATTGCTAAATCATCCTCTCTGTAAAGGCCAGAGCATCACAGACACAAGTTAATTATCAATCTCTTGTCGGGCTGCCTGGGGCAGCCCATGATCGGAGATAGGGTTGTTGAAACGGGGTAGTGGATGTAAATACCCCTTCAAAGCCGCAGTCTTAAAACCGGTGTATGCCGTCTCAGCACTATCCCGGCCGGGATAGATAAAGCGTATGAATTTATAGAAAAATCTATCCCGACTAACTTAGGCAATTGGATTATGGCTGTGATAATACAAAACCGCTATTCACTCTTGGTTTTAGTTAAGCAGCCGGTTCCTTCTTTATGGATATCTGGCCAATTGTATCTGGCTCGATCTTATGTCAAGTTAGGTAGGCATTTGGCAACGGATCCCCGTCGAACCCTTAGCCTAGCTTCTCCAAACTCTCATCGCCAATTGTCGAAATCCTCCTAAACGATGGTGTTGCCTCTTCAACGGCAAGGTGTCGATAGATGAAAGTATACCTAATCTTTGAGACGCATCGCACATGGCTGATCGAGAAATCATATCAAGCATTATGTTTGGATGATTATTTGATTTCACAATATCCCAAACAAACCCCCCCCCCCAACACTGCAATCGTTTCTTAACACACCTTGTGTATCCATCTCACACATTATGAAGCTTGAGCCCAATCACCCTTTCCAACCAGCTACCCATCGGAGTTGAAAGCAACTATCAAAGAGACATCGGCTTTAATTCTTTGAATAGATGGGCGATACCCCCATGATTGTGACGAACTTGACTTCAGGTCAGCTATTGCTCAGGACGTGCACAAGAATTGTATTGAAGACTGACCACTGAATCGAGGAATCGAGAGTTAAGGGGAAGCGCTGCATAGCAATTCCCGTCGTAGAACACCCTCATGAGGTGCCAAAAGCTGCTCAAGTTGCCCCGTGAGCAAAGGTCGTTGAAGAACCTAGATAATCAGCAGCAGCAGAATGGACGTGGATGGACGCCATACTCACAGGGCCTTTTCAAGGGTATTTGGGCTGGGGACTTCCCGAAACCATAACCTCTCTCCCTCAAAGCCTTGGAGGCAGTGTGGCATGCAAGCGGGTATGTGCACCAAGGGGTCGCCGGCTTTCACGATCATCTTCTTCCCGGCAAGCACCACTTGTAGTCTCCCCTCAAGGACCGCCATATACTCGTCATGATTCTTGTCAGAGGCTTACATAGCCCAACGTCTATGTCAGCCCAACCTCATGTCGAATACGAGGTTATATGTATATAAGGAGGCACTGGGGCCTACGAGTGGTTACGAGGGGAGGTTCCCTACGCCATCATTGTGTACCTACACCTTCATCATTGCTAGCTATGATACACCTGCACCACTCTGACACGCAATCACCTTACAATTCTAAAAGAATATCGTGGTTAGTGACAGATAGTATTTGGCATGATCTACCATTCTCTCCATTTGGGCTCACCTTGTGCCAGTGTGTTGGATCGAGAGGGTTTCTTCTCCCTCACAAATGACATCTGAAGCGTAATGTTTCAACGAGCCCTCCAGCTCGTCCTCGTTGACCTTGATGAACATTGAAATGCCCTGTTACCACTAGTTACTGACATGATCACTGGAAATATTCCTTTCGTGTCCACTAGTATCAATACTTACCTTACCTAGAGTAAGAGTTTTAGTGTCTTGTAGGAGTCTTCCATCTTTCGGATAATTCTCTCTACTTTATACCTGTAATCAGAATTGTCTGTTTACCATCAAGTGTGGAAGTAAGTCAAACAAGGAGCAAAACTTCTATTGATAGTTATCGATTGATAGCCTCGCATCTAAATATAACAATAGCATGGACCCAGTTTAGAGAACCCTTGCATTGCTAACGTACTGGCTACAGTCCTTATGGAAAAATCTAAGGTATACTGTATGAGGTATCGAGGTACCGACGAGTTGATCAGTTATTGGAGTTAGATCAGCCGGGTATTAGCGCCTGTATTTCTGATATCATATTCATTTTAACGTTCGTAGCAAGTTGCTAGAAGAAGGAAAGGGATATCAATAGGAACAGAAACCGGATGAAATTTCGACTGGCTGAAAGTCTCATTCTTCAGGCCTGCTACATAGAAGTGCGTAACATTAGGTATCAAGTATTATATATATCTAGTCCTAACTAGCTATTTTTAGTTTGCGCAGCTGGACACACAAGATGAGCAACACCGACCCACCTATTAGGTGCATGCTTTATTAGTCTGTCCCAAAGAGGTTGCAGTGCGTTCATTGTACTAGGGATCCAAGTGCGGGTTAAATAATGACATAATTCACCCGTACGTTGGTTTGACTTTGCGTGGTAATTACAGAGCCTGATACTTCTGTCTTCATCCGCTTTGAGAAACTGAGCTATTAGAAGCATCATGCATTTTGGACAAATTATTTACAGACACTCACTTTAGAGGTTGGCTTATTGGCCAAATGGCTCTCTACGGAATACTCGCTTACACAACTCGGCGTTGACCTACCCGCCCAGAGGTAACTAACCCGGTTCCTAGTGAGCTCTAGGCGATACTCCATTACGAGCTGCGCTCCATCCATCTCAGTCGCGTCCCCGGCACTAAATTTCCTCGTGAACAATAGCGCTTTGGATGACGGCACTGTGGTATCGCGACAATGTCGCTATACCTCGACATACGCGCAAGCCGGGAGTTCTATACCAAGCTAGATCGTGATGCTCAGACAATCCGATTGATTGACGTTCTCCCTGGCAACTTCAGGGCGCCTATCTACTGTGAACTTGTCGAACAAGCACTCACTTCATGTCCATACTACGACGCGTTATCCTACTCGTGGCATAGGGGCGATGGCTCTCAAGATGAAGTCATTATATGCAACGCTAAGCCTATGTATATCAGTGCAAACCTTCACGCGGCTCTGCAACGACTGAGATTGCCCAGCGGTAAAGTGCGGCTCTGGGTTGATGCAATTAGCATTAACCAATCAGATCCCGACGAGCGTGCTTTCCAGGTCTCTATGATGAGGCAGATCTATGAAAATAGCAACAAGGTCTTAATATGGCTTGGTGACTGTGGAAATGAAGACGATCTCAAGTTTGGCATTCTGGATGATGCTCCGCTCAACACACATGAAAACCCAAACCTTATCAGATGGTTTGGAGATCAGAGAGATATTCCAAAGCTCAAGCTATATTTCTCCTCTATTGAGAAACAGACCGAGATATCAGATGACGGAGATGACAATAGCGATATCTTTGGCGCATTCTGCGTCTTGCATCTCCTTGCCAGTGGCATCCCAGTTGATAAGATATGGCACCTGCGGCATTATCGGCATGCTTCTAAAATTTTAAAAGGGCTTAATACCATTATGAGACAAGGCTGGGTAAGTGGGAATCTATCACCTGATCAAACCGGCGCTGATAGGCAAAGTGGCAACGAATTTGGGTAGTACAAGAGACAGTCGTGACCAAGGAGCCTATCATCCATTACGGAACCATGTGCGCACCCTGGCAGATGTTCGCTTTCGCTGCGGTCGAATTCGACCGGACACGGGTCCAAAACAGTGATATTGATGGTGCATTTTTAAATGAGCTGAACAGCGGCCACGCTTTGATGCAGTTCACGCGCATCGTTATGGAAATTGAGTCGACCAGAAGAAACTGGGAGAGGAGAGAACCGATGCCGCCTCTGACACTTTTAAGAAGATTTCGCTCTCGGCTTGCTACTGACTCCAGAGATAAAGTCTTTGCTGTTCTTGGGCTTATCAGAACATGGGGCACAGAGAGTTCTGGCCAGGCCATGCAAGGAATCCGGCCGGACTATACTCTGCGACCCGAAGACCTGTTCTTCGCTACCACTGAATTGCTGATAAGGAACACTCGTTCTCTTGCTGTTCTGGCAGGTACACTAGGTCATAGAGAGCCTTCGTGGGTCACCAACTGGAGCCGACTGCCTGCAGTGAATGAGCATATTAGACTTGGTAACTATCAGCTTTACAATGCTGCCCATGGTCTTAGCGGTAGTGTTACGCTTCATGGACGCTCAGTTCTTGAAGCGCCTGGTTACTTAGTCGATGAGATTGATTATATAGGGCGAGAACTTGAAAGTGGCCTGGGCCGCGCTAGAGCTCGGAATGTCGTTCTCGGATGGGAAGCGATTCTGGAACAAAAATCCTATGTCACTGGTGAACCAATGGAAATGGCGTTCTGGCGCACCCTTTGCGCGGATCTCGACTTTACTCACCGTGTCACTGAATCACAGTACACTCGAGAATTCAGCAGATTGAAACCGCACGAATCCGAGGTGTCGATACGTTACCAGCAGTGGCGTCATATCGATGAATCATCAAGAAGGCGAACTTCTTTGATCGACGGTATCTGGGTCGAACCAACGACCGATGAACTTCAAACTCGAAGCAAAAATTTATTTCAGTATCTCCTAGAATGTGCCTCGGGGAACCGGCGCTTCTTCAGAACAAAGAAGGGATACATCGGAACCGGCCCGATCGACACCAGGGTTGGTGACTCTGTGGCTGTGGTATTGGGCAGCCGCGTTCCTTTTGTGTTACGTCCTAGTGTTGATATGAGAGCCTGTTCTAGGGAGAGAATCCACGTCTTGTTCAGTGAGGAAGCTTCTTACCTCGCTTCAGGCACTGGTACCGAAGTCAAAAACGCTGTACCAGAGTATTGTGCTAGCAACCATGAGCAATGTTATTTTATCATTGGAGATGCCTATGTTCACGGGTTGATGGGTCACGAGGAAGAGGAAAATTTGCCCTCCCACATGACCAAGGCACAGGTTGGCTCAATCTATTTGATTTAAGACGTACCCTTGATATGAAGGGGCTGCTCAGCAGGGAATATAGTTAGGCAAGCGGTACAAAAAATAAACAGCATACTCCTACTAACACAACCTCCTATCGCAGTATTCAAAATAGCTATAATTCTGGCTTAAACATACTTTTAGTTGAGGATTATCATAGATGCTATCCAAACTCTTGTTAAATCGACATCTAACTTAATCCTTTCATGTATTACAGTTATATGAAGTCAGGTAATATCGCGAGAACGGAGCTGGTACAGAGAAATGTTATGATAAGCTGAGATTGAGTAGTGTATCGAGAGAGTTCGATATATCAGTCCTAGGCCGCTATCATATTACACCCCTATCGTAACGACCAACTCATTCAAGCTTGTTAGTCATTGCTGGATTCCACCAACGAAGCCGATCTCGAGGTCATTGACCGTGTTGATGACCGCGGTCGAGGGGATATCGATCTGGGACGTCTCTGTTTTTCCTCATCCATAACCTCTATCCTCTCTAATCTTCTCTCTAGGAAGCCCCCAATTATGTATCTTCGCTTACTCCACTCCTCCCCCTTGGCTGTGGTCTCCCGCTTAGCATTCCGATATTTTCTTATGAAACCGAAGGCCCGTGGCCATCGCAGGCAGATGAGCAATGACAAGGCAGCAAAACCCCACCAAATAAATCGAAGTGAATGGAATAAACATTTTGTGAGTGCCCAAGTTGCCTTGAAGATCCCCTTGATAATCTTCATGGTGATTTTTGCGACGGCTTGGACGATGCGCGCTAGTAAACGGAGAGATGCCATGATAGGATTGACATAAAGTGCCAGTATGATTGTCGGAATCGCAATTGCGGCTGTCACAGACACTGTCCATTTGATGGCGTATCCAAGATGAAACATCTGGTTGACCAAAGGAAACTCGACTATGGGCAGCGCGAAGAATGCCGCAAGGAAAGAAGCTGGTAAGAAGATAATGGTCACAATGGTGAAAACGGTTATCGTAGAGCCTGACTGACGAGTGATTCTGGCTTCTGCTACATTGGCTTGCTTCTGTTTCAGATCTAGGAGATCTTCGAGCTGAGGTTACAGAGGGTCAGTAAAAAGCACGCATTGGCCTTCTCATACTCTCGTCTTCGTCCTTTTTAAACAGCAAAAATGCGAACGAAGATCAACTCACCGCCTTGTAAGGTTTTTGTGCGTCTGTATCCATCTTCTCAACTATGCCGGATAACCTTTCTACAGCTTGATACATCTCAAAAGCTGTGTGATGCCCGCCACGAGCATTTGAAAAAGATTCCACAACACCTTTTTGCTGGTCAAACAGCGTGCGCAAAATGTTGAGCTCATCTCGGATATCCTTAATCTCCTTGAGCAGCTCAATTTCATCTGAAATATCAAAGATCTCATCGATGTCTTCTTCCTTACGGATGCCCCAGATTTGGCTACGCCTCGTTGCTCGGTCGACGATTTCTTCCGCCTCCTTCATGCTAGCGCCAGCGCCTTCTAGCACAGCCAGCAAAATGCGACCCTGTCGCTTCTTCTCCTCGCTGGAGGCCTCTGCATCATCGACTTGTTTGGATTGCCTCTGTTTCGCCTTAACCCCGGCTTTCCCCCCGTCGGCAAAATAAGAGAAGCGACGAATCTCTTCGTCGGCCTAAGGACCAGTGATCAGTGTAGTCCAACTTAGTAGAATGAAAGGGAAGCTTGGGACATACGACATAATTTATAGAATGTTCGAAGATTTCAAGATATCTATGTCGCTCGTTGTTCCATTGAGATCTATCAGAGTGAAGACCTAAACATCGAGCCATGATCATATCTGCCAAGTCAGTGTTAGATAACACCGGTTCTCTGAACTTGAATTTCAGTCGGTCAAGTAGACTATGCAAAATGTTGCCCGTGTCGAGAATTTGTGAAGTTGTCTCTTTGGCCGCCTCTGGGTTATCCCATCTTTTAGGAAAACAAGTGACGATTGTATCTATGTATGGCGAAGAAGTCGGTTAGCTCGTCCCTCCGATCGTCTATGCGCAAAACTCATCCAAAGAAAGGTAAGGGGGAGGTTAATACCGTTACCGATAACCCACATCCAAAGTTGATCTACCATCATAATTGGAATAGTCATGTCCTCATATCGTCTATGAAAGTATCGCGATACGACCTGGTCCGAGTCCCTCGCTGTTGTATCGTCATTCATATAATACTGGAATTGATCGAACGTTCTGCGCACGTGGAGGGGTGCGGTGCCTGAGAGATACAAATACGTCTCTAGGAGTCGGATATCCGGTGTCACTTTCGCCGCGGAGACATCTTCATCGGCCTTCTCGCCTGCTTTTCTTCTGGGCGTGTAGTATCTCCGCCAAAGTTTCTTCACATTCTTTCTGTTAAGCGCAAGATCGCTTTCGATTTCCTGAATTGCTTTGTCCATTTCTTTCTTCATAGGCTCCGACTCCCAGTGAATATAAGGCATCTAGAGTTAAGTTACTACAAGCGACCTCTCCGAGCGAGACAGATCGAAATATCCTTACATATAAGACAATGTCACGGTTTGATGCAGCTAAATCGCGGTCCTCAGTAGACTGAGAGAACCTGCCAACAAGTTTTCCGCAGTACGGCTTCATGAATCGCCCGTCTGAATTGATAAGAGTCTTAGCAATGACCGGCAAAGGTGTGATATGAAAATTCAGGCGGGTACTTACGAAAGGATCCGTGCAGCGACTCATGGAGTTGATTATGCCAAACTTCCTTGCTTATTAGATTCAGATATCTCTTTCTGTCTTGGCTCACCTCGGCTAAGTTTCTCATTAGAGCCTATGATGTGTAAAGTGATCATCAGCATCAGACTGGAAACGTAGCCATTTGATAATAATTGAGGAAACACCGAGACGACATACCTCTACCCAAAACATCTTGTTGAAAAATGGAATGTTAGCTCCTTTGCGCCAAATCCAGAGATTCAGACTCACATTGTTCGCTGGGATATGTATCCATGTAATATCAGGTTTTTCATCTGTTATACCATCATCATCAATTATATTTCTCAACAGGTTTTGGTCTGAGACAACCGCCTCCACGGGTTTAGTCCAGATTCGGTGTTCCTCTACCTTGCTCTTGTGATCAACGTAGAAGTTGACAACCGTCGCATCGAGACCGGTGTAGATAGATGAATCGAATACACCTATTGCGGTCTCGTCACTTCTCTTCTTCTCGGTATCGGGACCTTCGGTACTAGATTTTGAGCTCGCGAGGAGTGCTCCTTTCTCCCTCATCAAAAATCTGATGACGACTTCGTGGTTGCCTCTCAGCGCGTAGTCAAGCGCAGTATCGCCATTTTTGTCTCTGGAATCGATATCGTCGACGGATTGAGCCAATTCGACTAGGACGTCTTCCAACCCCAGCTCAGCTGCCTTGTGAAGAGCAGGCTTTCCCTCTTCGTCGGTTACAAGAGGCTTCACGCCATAGTCTAGAAACAGCTTTACGACTTTCCCACTCCCAGACTCGACGGCACGATGGAGGGCCCTGCTAACAAGTGCCTTGTCTGCATCTGCATCATACAGGGATGGCCCTTCCCGCATTTTCGTTAGAAGTAGTTCCACAGCTAGGAAGTGTCCAACTGCGGCAGCCTGCTCAAGGAGAACCTCTCTCTTTGTGACTACACTCCAACCTGACATGCTTGAAAATCCCATAGCTTTCATGAATGTGTTGACATCCATACCTGTCCAGATCTTAATTTTATCCCTGGCCCACGTGAGTATTTCAACGGTGTGTTTTCCCCACGTTGGATCCACGACATCGAGAACATTGCGCAAGATCTCAACTGGGAGCTCTTCCGCCTCATCTGGAACATCAGGTGTCTGGCTGGTGGATCTTCGCAGAATTGGCAGCCCTGGAATCATAGTGTCTTTGAAAGGGCAAATTTCGTAGTCCTCGGGAGCTGCTTGATGCAGGTTAATAAGTTGTACAAGCACATGAGCGTCATATGATGGTTGGAATCAAGGAGTACCTACGATCCACTCCGAACTCGACAGATATCTCTACTGCCCTGCCATTATTTCCTATCTTCTGATAGACACTAGCAAGATGAGTTGCACTTTGCTTTGTGTCGGAATCTTCTTTGCCATACGACAGGCTCAAGCCTTGCGACGCAGCAAGCAGATCCGTTTCGAGTGCCGACGCGTCGCCACTGAGGAAAGAAACAATGCTTGTGTTACACCGTGCTTTCCACGTCGTGCGATGTGATATGCCGAAAACACGTGCCTTCGCCTTGTATGACTTCTTGAATAACACGGCAGCCTCGTCGAAACACCGCTTCGCCTCCTCATCTCGCTCGCGGGTCTTGTGAGAGACTCCTGCAGCAGTCCACAGACATCCCAAATTATTCTGTAGCTCTAGCGTCCATGGATGTTCTCGGCCACGAGAATGTTGGGTGTCCTTCAGAGCCTCAGTGTAAAGCGATATAGCGGCGTCAAACTCGTCGCGGCGCTGCAGCACAAGTGCCAGTGTTTGCACAAAGACTATTTCCTCGCCGCGGTAAGACGCAAGTTTATCATCCCGCATACGCTCATGGGCTTCACGAAGCGCAGGCTCGGCATCGCCTAGATCGGGATGGTCTGCGAGCACGGTCCCTAGGTAGAGAAGGGCCTCGACGAGTTGCGCTGCCGGCGCGTTTATATCACTGCGTAGCCGTACAACCTCAGCCGTATGAAATTGCACGAGCTCCTCAGGCGTGTCAATGGAGTAGACAGATTGCTGATCCCTGTTGTGTCGGTTTCCCTCTCCTCCTTGCCCGATTCTGCGTACAATCGCACGCGAATCATCGACAGACATATTGCATGTTTGAGTGGTGACTGGAGGAGAGGATGGGCAGAGAGAGGAGAATGTACTGCAGCGCCTGGGGTTCAGGCGAATAAACTATAGCCTCAACGAGGTCACCCACATTTCGCGTCTCTCAATCCACTCTAAGCAGGCTCAAATTAGAAAATGGCCTTCCTTTCATCGGCATTCCTTTTCTAGAGATTATAATGGGGTGCCGTATATCATACAGCCGAGTCTGTCTGCAAATCGCTCCTCATTTGCACTGCAGCTTGTGCCCCGCTGATGCAATCGTCTTGGCGTTGTTGGGGGCGGAAAAGAAATTGGATCCAAACCCAGTAGGCTACTCCAGGGGCATTCATCATGCGAGATTTTGAAGAGAAACTATATTGGACCTGATTCAAGTTTGGTAGTTACTGGGCATCTTGTAGAACGGCAGGGTGATCTAATTTGGAGGTATGCCTACTAGGCCGAGAATATGCTGGTGGTCTAGGAGACTAGGATCCATTCGCTTTGGAAACTGCACAAGCACATCACGAGTACCAAGGCTTTCACCGTTCCGCCGTCTCTAATCCTGATCAGCCTTTATTGTTAAGCACTTCCACATTCAAAAGTGCCTGCAATGGTTAGTTCTGGACTACATACAATTTTGTGTTTGCATGAGACCATTTACCGTCATATTCCGAACAATAAACATTCGCGACGAGATGAGTATCGATAGTTTATGAGACTCTCAAGCTCGTCCAGACTCAATGTCGAACTCCACGTCAGTTCGAATTATATATTTCGCCCCCTTCTTAACCCCCGTGCCCTCATGTAACAAGGCACCTTTCGCATCGCCATGGGGGAAAAGGGCAACTGAACCCATCACGGGCCGGACTGGATGCGCATTCATCACGCCTTCCCTGACGCTGGGGGTAAAAAAGGTGGTTTCGCCCCCCTCGAACTCATCATTCAGGTACACTAGGAACGTAAACAAGCTCGATTGCTTCGCATCCGGAGGAGAGGCATCGTAGACATAAGCTCCAGTTTTGGGGTCGACTCCAGATGGGGGCCAGCCGCCATCGAAGTGGCATCGATATTCGGCGCCGGGAACGTAACGATACACTCTGAATCGACGGTTAATGCCACGAGCTTTTCTTCCACCAACAGACGAAGGGATATATGGGGAAACTCGAGCCCATAGATGATCGTGGAATGTCTGATCGACGACCCAGTACACATTATGAGCAAGAATGCTGGAAGCGGTTCCATTGTCGCGGAGGGGGGAGTCAGGCAAGAATTCGATTGATTCCATCGCCGCGACGATAGATTTACATTCTTCTAGCGCCAGCACATCACGGATAAGTGATAGATTGGGAACATCCGGGTGCTTGTGAAGCGTGGCTGCCGGGCCATTTGCGGCGAGTTGAACTGCATTATCACTGCTAAGGTAGACTATCGCAGGATGCTGATTTGGCGGCTTGCGGTCGGGGCCCGGAGTCGTCTCGATGACCTTGAAGCTCTCCTTGATATTTGTTGGACATGATTTGAATATGGACTTGTCCAATACGCCCTGTCTGATTAACGATCTTGGCGATTTCCCGCCCAGGTCCCAGACTGGCTGAAGAGCAATTGGTCCAGCAGAAGCTGCTGGCACCTTCGCAACATCGTCCACGGGGCCAGTAACTCTCAAAATCATGTCCATCACACGTAGTAACTCTATCTGTGTAGCAGATCTAATCGACGGTGTCTCGCTAGAGAGCCCACTGACGACGTCGAGATCGCGCACCCACCGACAGAGCGCACCAAGTTTTGGCTCCTCGTTCCGAATCCGCATTTCGGCTAGGAGGACGATAGCATCGACATATTTGGCATCTACGAGAGCCTCAGATACGCGTGCAGTAAGGCTCGTGTCGGTGGCAATGGTGTTCATGCCAGTGGTACATGCTTGTTTGAAGTCGTAGACGGCCGTACGTAGATTTCGGCATGCCTTGTTCTTGATCAGATTTGGATGCTGAGCCAGTGCTTCTAGTGTCTCAGTAGTAATTTCAATCTCCTCTTCTGACACGACCGAGGCCAAATTGGTCGTCTCGACCCGTTCTGCTGGAGAAGTGCTCGAAGCGGGCGGGGATGGAAGGGTCGTACTGTTGGCGCTCTTCTTATTGGGGTGGTCGGGATGAACATCACGCTTCCTCTTGTTGGCTTTCTTAGTTTTGGACATATTTCCTCCTTGTTTCTTCTTCTCCTTCGGTTAATAAATGTCGAAGACTGTGTACCTCCAATCCCATTATTCAAATCTGAAGTCGAAAAATTGAGGTTGATTTGATGCTCCTTGTCCTGCTAGTGGCAATATTCTAGGCTAATCGATAAGCCTTGATACTTGCCCTCCTTGGGTTAAGTGATTCAAGTTGCCCCTCCATTTCCATGTTAACATGAAACGGCGTTTTGTCAGAGCCAATTCCCCTGAATGTATATGGTCATCGTCTGCGCGCAGTCGGTATTTGTATGACTCTATTGAATGAACATGTGTATTGAAATCTAGATAACTTGTTACAGAAAATGCTCCCAGATCATCGTATAGGGCGAGCCGGGAACACCATCTCTAATGACCTTACGGACAACGGCATTAAGAAAGCAGCAGAAAGTGAGTCTATTAGGTTTTGAGTATAACACAGTCTAGACTATGAGGCACGCTACGGCAACATTACAACTATGAGTCACCCGAATTCCCTCCTACTTTTTGTCTCTATGAGCGGTGGAGTCGCTGCTCGACCGTGTGAATCAACATGCCATCACGCATCACAGACCGGCTCTCCATAACCCTCGTCAGATCCCGCCTCGAAGATGACGTCGCCTGTACTACCACAGGCGCCCTCGTTCCAGCCGTTGTAGTAAAGACCATCGGTCCAAGTATTCTGCTGCGGGTTGTTTGTACCGTTAAGTTGGTTCAGGAGGCGGCCATTGGGACACACTGAAGCAGTGCAGTCGGTAGTAACACCTTCGGTGCTATTACTGCCGGTATAGTACGCGATCTCACAGTTGCCATACTTCCATGGCTCGAACCCACCAGGCTCTACTACCGTCGGATCGCCGACGTAGACAGGAACGAAGCGCCAGGCGTAGCAGTTGTAATACTCTGCGCAATGCCCGCAACAGGTCACCTTGTCGACGACGCTCTCGGCTCCCATGGTGACGACAGCGGTTGGCAGAGCACCCTGGTTTCCTGTGGGTGTTGCTAGAGCTGGTGCATTGACGAAGTTGGAGGGTCGGCAGAAACCTGGGAGTGTTGACGCTGGATAGCTGCCTTGAACTTTGGTGCAGACACTGCCGATGGACCCAGAAGAGGTCAATGAAGAAGACGGTGAGGCCGTGGTCGAAGAGGTTCCGCTGGCGGTGATTCTGACTATCCCAACTCGAGCATCTCCTGGAGGGACTTTGCTCGCAGTGGGAGGTGAGCCGTAAGTAAGAGGAGTCTGATCTGTACCGAGCATAGGCAAAGGTGTATAGGTGATAGGATGAGCTCCAATCGTGATGGTGGAAATGTAACTCTATGGGCCCGGTTAATTGGATTCACTTTCCGGCAAGTCGACCGAGAGGACGGGAACTTACCTCCGAGCGGTGCTGCAGGAGTGGGTCAGGGACAGCACCTGTAACTGCCGCCAACGCCGCCATGAGAAAGGCAATGCCAAGGTACATCATTGTTTGGGAGGTCAAAGTGGCGTAGAGGAATGTGATGAGAAGATGTGTGTTTGCGGATGCGGGCAATACCGTGCAACAACGTTGTGAGCTTGAAAGCTGTTTAGATCCACTGGCTTCCTGTTGACAGATTCAGGAGAAGCTCGGGTACCTACCTTAAGTACTTTTGCAGTAATGCCCAGGACCTCGAGAAGGGTTCCAGTAGGTAGCGAGGTACTGAGGAGGAGAAACGAATGGTGGAATTGGTCGACCACGGTAGAAAATGCTGAAAGGAATGGATTAGAAAGGTAATTGGAAGGAGACAAGCGAGCAGGTTTCTCGACGCGTCCAGCTCTTCAATTTTGTAGGAAGTTGACGACGACGGCATTCATCAGGGTCAGGGTGAATGATAGAAATGATTACTCACTATATATCCTACATTGGTGAGGTGGCTGTATAGTCGAGCTCGTAGATTATCTGATAGTGCTTATCATCCGTTCAATGACTTCCCCTGCGGTTACATCCCCTCAACACATAATCATTGAACGTCACTGCTCTTCCTATGAAACTCACTCATCCAAATTATCTAGCTGTGTTATGTATACCAATTGTGGTCTGTATACTAATCATCACGGTTGAGAGTAATGAGGATCTGAATCACTTAGGGTAGAGTAATGCTACATAACTGCTCCCGAGTAGCGTCGATAGAGTTTTCCAATGGCGGTAAAACCATTTAATGATGTATTGTCCAATACAATTATTCCGCCACAGATACAGACGTCCCGGATAGATTCTTGCGCCCTGTCTACGCAAGCCTTGTCGAGTTACAAATACCATGCTTGACCGTGGATTCTAAAGACAGCTCTCTGCCGAACTCCGGACTGTGGGGTAAGGATCGGCCCGGACATTAAGTAGCAAACCACTCTTTAAACTTACATCTATCAAGACCATCTATACCATGCAATCACTGAGTAAACAGGGTACTGCCCGTGATACACTGGGTACAAGATAGGAGGAAAGAGGTTATCCCCCTGATGTTGTGCCCGTGATCAAAGAAAGGTCTGGTGGTTTAGACTATAATCCCTGCACAGATGCTCTAGCCCATCTTCTGTTATCGATAGAATCGGAGCTATCTGCAGCAGGGCAGGCATCACCCTGTCCATCTGATATCATGCCGTCCATCCATCCATCCATCCATCGTCTTACTTTTCCCAGATGACCATGTATCATCATCCACAGGCAGCTTCCTGTAACGCAATGTGATTGCCAGAAACTAGGTATCATCCCGTCCTACAGTGACAATTCTATACTCATTTTGACTCCAATTCTCGTCTTGCTCCTAGTCATTTCTGATTTTCTATAATACTTGCTTTTGAACTTTAGCTGTAACTATGGTATCGTTCCTTTAGCCCATAGCTGCTACCAACTCGACCTGACCTGTCCTGATCATGAGTTTTGCTGGCAATCTCTTCACGAAGCTGGGCCTTGGCGATAGTAGCTTTGCCTCTAGCAGAATGTCTGCCCTGCTCCCACAGTATATCTCCCCGCCTCAGCGACCCGTCGATGAACACGACCTCGCCGAGTTGTCCCCCCGTCCTGAAGATGCGCTCCTTGCAGACGATCCCTTCAATAGACGTTCTAGCAACTCCATCTATGTGAACCATACTTCGAGCAATGCTAAAGTAAAGGCATCTGTAACCATACAAGACCCCGACCGGTCACCTAGCAGAACTGGTGATGATAGATACAGTTACCGCGCTGGAAAGGAGACATACCAGAAAACACAACGAGAACCGCGAAGACCATCGCTGCGATTTCCTCCCGAGCCCCGCCAGTCCTACGGCGGGAATCAAGGGCCTCAGACATCCTTCTTTGAGAGCATGTTCGCGCCGAGACCGACATATGCAGATCGCACCCCTCCGTCCAAAGTCGATCAAACCTTCAAGGCACTAGAGCGGCGCGAGCGAAATATGCAAAAAGAGATCCAGAGCTTGTTAGATGCCCAAGATCACGCCCTGGAGAGGCATCTCGCCGCCGACGATGACCACGACGACTCCATCTCCTCTCAGCGATCTCTGACGCCCGAAGTTGCTGGGTCTAAGGGGCATATCGTGCCTGTGCGCCAGCCTAAAAAGAGGCGTTTATCGAAGAGAGAAGCACGAGCCGGCATACTGCGTTGTTTGACCCAACTGTCCAATTTGAAAAATGAAGAGGAGGCATATATAGCGACTGCGCTTGCAGAACGCAAGTCTGCCCTTTCGCGGCTGCGTAATCTGTCCTCCAAACGCGACAACATAGTCACAGAGATGAAGGCCATTGACTCCGATCGCGACCGCTCCTTCAAAGGCGAAATTGATGCATTGGAACAACAACATCGAGCCGTCTGCGAAGATATTGAGAATCTCGAAATGAAACTCCGAGGACTTAAGCATAAGAAGGCTAGGTTAGAGAGCAAGATCGCCGAAGCTAAGAGCACAAGAGACTCGGAGCTCAGTGGATATGCCGGTGCTCTGAAGGATTGCGACAAGCGCATAGCCGACATCATGAACTTCCCAGGCATAGCTGTACTTGAGGTAGAAAGCCTCTTAGCACAAGATGCGGACATGAAAGCACTAATCGGCGATCACCTCTCTGGTTTCGAGTTTCTATCTCTGAAACCTGAGCGCCGAACATTGCCAATGGCCAAAGATTGGTGGGAGGGAGAGCTGCATATCTTGGAACTTCGCAAGATCGCGGTCGAAAGGGATCGCGAAGCTCTCGATGAAGGAGCCCAGCTTTGGCAAGATATCCTCGGCCGGCTGGAAGCTCACGACCAGCACTTGAACGTCGCCATGGAAGCGATGGGGATTTACTTAAAATACTCCAAAAAGGCTTCAGAGGATGAGCGTAGGCAAACGGAGGATATTCTTAAGAAGCAATACGAGATGTGTAAGTCTATCATCACAGATCTGGAGGATCTACGCAAATACACCGAGTCCCAAGGTTGGAATCCCTTGGTCGTTTCACTTACCGCGGAGCTCAATTATGCCATGCGACTGAAGAGTAACTTGGGTGAAACGCTTCGCTACGTCGGTTGGGCAGAGGGAATCGTGACTCCGCAGTCTAGCACACCTCCGCCAACTACACAGCGTAGCTCTGAAGATCTACTCGGTGCTCCCGGCAACACCGATGGAAAGGCCAATGCCCTCGTAGACGATCTCACTGGCAGCGTAATTCGTCGCTGGGACAGTGTAGATGAAGCAGGCGAGGACATGAACAAAGGCGCAACAACTCCACCTCCTCCCGATGCCGTCGCCGACAATACGCACGAGGAAAGTGATGACAATGAGGTCCCCCCAGGTCTCCTCGTAAGTGAGATACATCACGAGAGCGAAGACGAAGAGCATAACCAGATCCCGCCCGAATTCTTGTCTATGCATAGCCCGCAGAGCAAGAGAGCTAGGAGCGGGACCGTAAAGGAAAGTGGGGATGCCACTTCTGCTATTGCTGCTGGAGACGATTTGGAACACACCCAAGGGGAAGACGAGGGCGCGTCTCTGACGCGGCAGGATAGCTTGAACGAGGTCCCGCCTGATTTATTGGCTGAGAGCCACCCGGGGGATGATTGATATGTTGGTATTTTAGGCGTTTAGATGGTGCCTAAGGAGGTGTTGAATACCACGGCCAACTTGGCAGTTTAATATCTATGTTTTTCAGTACCTTCCTGTATGGTGCCGTTTAGGACTGACGGATGAACAGGTCTTCAGCCTCTTGTAGAGTACGGAGTAATATTCTTATTATACAGATGGGCTCACTCAGTAATGGTTTCAGGGTATATCACGGCGTCCACAGCCTTTCCTGGAGGGTAGATTCTACATACATTTGTTATTAATTGACAACTTTCTTGTCCCTGATAACAAACAATGTAGTCGCTTTATTGGGTAAGTGGTCAATGCAGTGACATTCTTCGCCCTACCACTAGTCATGCTTCGGTAATTCTCGGTTATTGAAGCCCCCAGTCGGCAGTTTACGGCTTGGAATCTACCTAATGGGTCTTGGAGAAATTGGCCGCCTTTCCTTCTCCCATAAGCGGAATTGATTGATGGGTTTCTTTAATATCTACAAAGATAACTGGTTGATTGTACTCAAGAAACCTAGTAAATGCTCCGAGTTCCGTAAACGCCTTCATACATGTGAAATCCCTTCCTCAGGGATGAACCCAAAGAGGAGAACAAAAAATGGCACTGCATCCACCCCTACATTCCAATCACGCGGCTGCAAACCCATCAATAACACCGAATCTGGGACCCTGGTGCAATACATCGGAGTGTGATGAGGTGGCTCTTGTTATATATCGGAGATGCGATCGGTATTCGCCCTGGCGAGGAGAGTTGAGTAGCGAGGCCTGCAGTCGAGAGGATTATAGCAAGGGCTGCTGATCAAGGGTCGGTTGAGATATGTTCTTCATGTCTTGTCCATCCATCCATTCCATCATCTAGCGTCATTCATCTCGAGGTCTTACTCTGGGACTTGCCTCGACTGGCCGTTGGACTGGAGGTATGTGGCTACCGAGTGCGTTCGAAATAGTTGCTCGTGCCAGCAAAAGCCACGGACTGGTCTAGCACCCACTCGCCAACGCCCAGGTACTTGGTGACCCATTTGTTCATCTCGGTGTTCTCGCCCGTTATTTTCTCGCTCTTCACACTGGTATGTCAAATGCCAAAGGTCAGTCTTCAGGTTTCTTGTATCATGTTGTTTCCTATCCTGAGGACTGAGGCTTTCTCCTGTCGTTACGAGGGATGTCGCAGAAGGGTGAGGAGACTCACGTTAAACCAGTCGACCGTCGCATGCCTGCAAGGATTGTGGAGACTATTTCGAGAGATGAGGTGTTAATCACAGAAGAAACAGTGATCTGGATTCGAGATGGCTACCGAGCGGCGGGAGTCACGTACTGAGGACTGCATCTACGGCATAATGCCCTATCCGTCCGAGCTTTCCCCAGAGGCCAAATGTCAGCAAGTTGAGGAACTGACACAGAACGTAAGTTCAGAATCCAGGGTGCTCGGCTTTTTAGAGAATGTGTAAGGAGAGTACAAAGAGTTGTTTGGGACGGAGGAGAATGGGGTTGTTCTTGGAGAGGTAAAGGGTGCACGGGGATGTGACTGGGGGCTTCAAAGTAAGGTAAGCAAGCAGCAAGCAAGCATCACTTACAACCATCTTGTTTGTCTGATCAATGATCTCCAGTTCTCTTCGGTATGCTGATTATGATTCTACAGTATATTCGAGATGGCTGTCTGATTCCTCGCTCGAAGTCGTCGTCTGCGGTTTGTGTGGTGTGAGAGTGAGTCGAAGATGGAGAGAGAGGTGTGTCAGTTGATGCGCCCGGTGTGACGAAGATAACAACAACAGCAGATTCCCAAAGCCCGTTAGGATGCTGCAGCCTCCCCCATCCAGTCTACATAGGCTACGGCCCCACTTCCCAGCTTCAAATGTCCGCTGCTACCGTAAGACCCTTCAACACAAAACGGTCTTATCGTGTTATCGAGGTCCCCACCGACACGAGATGGATCCATCCGTCCACAGCAACCTTATCGCGGCCTGCCCTCCTTAGCGCCCTACCCTTTTGGGCTTATCAGCGCCCAAATCCAATGGCGGGGCTGCTCTTATAGCACGTTGTGACGCTAGCCCTCTGCATTGATGAGAGATGAGGGATGAGAATTGTTCAGAGGCGCTAACGGAGGGGTCGCAGCTATTTGATGGAGGGGTGGTTAAAGAAAGATATCTATAGAGAGAGGGGCAAAGGAGAGAGCGAGTGGACTTCTTATTTGTCTTACGACTTCTTATTATTCCTTCGACTTGAGGCACTTTCCCCATCGGCCCTTTTGACTGCTTCGCCTACGACCTAAATAGCTGGGTTTAGTCTTCGTTTTTTTTTTTAGAAGTTTTGTTGACACAATTTCTCTCTCTCAACACCTCCCTACCACACCTATCATCTCTTATTCTCTCCCCATCTACCGTGTGTCTGACAAGACAATCTACAGAGGTGGGTTCAAAGACAGTCTCATTGCCCTTTATCTCGTTTGCATCTTTGCCTTGCTGGAGTTGTACGCTTCACAGAACTCCAAGCTCCGTTGTACAGACAGCAAACGCGCGGCTTGAAATTCATCGGGCGGACTTGAGTTGGCGGAAAGGCTGTGAGATAAGGAATCATGCAGCCCGGCTCAATTGCTTCTTCTCCCCTGCAAGTTCTCTTTGCCTCTGCCTCTGCCTCTGCCGCTTCTCCATTCCAATTCCCACTGGAGAAAATAGCTCCCTTTCAAATACAAGCAACCCATACGAATAGCTTGCTTACTCTGCCCTTTAGGATTCAACAAACCCCCTTCATCCTTCAAAATGTCCGGCCACAAGCGCAAGATGTCGATCGCCGCCAGCGCCCTTGACCATCTCAGCCTGGGAAGCAAGATCGAGTGGCTTGCCGCCCTCGACACTGCTTACTCCCCCGAGCACAACTATCGCCGATCTTCCATCATATGCACCATCGGCCCCAAGACAAACTCAGTCGAGGCTATTAACAAGCTGCGCTCCGCCGGCCTCAATGTTGTCCGCATGAACTTTTCCCACGGATCATACGGTATGACCCTATCGAGAAAACCCCAAACTCGAGGACATGGACTGACCATGTCTGGATGCAGAGTATCACCAGTCTGTCATTGACAATGCCCGAGCTGCTGAGAAGGCCCAGGCCGGACGTCCCGTGGCTATCGCTCTCGATACCAAAGGCCCCGAGATCAGAACCGGTAACACCAAGGGAGACGAGGATCTTCCTCTTTCCGCTGGCACTGTCATGAACTTCACCACCGACGACAAATATGCTACCAGCTGCGATACCGAGAACATGTATGCCACTGTCTATCCTAGCTTTCTCAAATCTCTAGTCTAATAATGTTACATAGGTACATCGACTACAAGAACATCACCAAGGTTATCAAGCCCGGTCGTATCATCTATGTTGACGACGGAATCCTCGCCTTTGAGGTTCTCGAGATCGTTGACGATCAGACCCTCAAGGTCAAGGCCTTAAACAACGGCTTCGTCAGCTCTCGAAAGGGTGTCAACCTGCCAAACACCGATGTCGATCTTCCCGCTCTTTCTGAGAAGGACAAGAACGATTTGCGATTTGGTGTCAAAAACAATGTCGACATGGTTTTCGCCTCATTCATCCGCCGCGGGCAGGACATCAGAGACATTCGCGAGGTCCTTGGTGACGAGGGCAAGAACATCCAGATCATCGCCAAGATCGAGAACCGACAGGGTCTCAACAACTTCCGCGAGATTCTACGTGAGACAGATGGTGTGATGGTCGCCCGTGGTGACTTGGGTATCGAGATCCCGGCAGCTGAAGTTTTCGCCGCTCAGAAGAAGCTCATTGCCATGTGCAACATTGCCGGAAAGCCCGTCATCTGTGCTACACAAATGGTACGATTTATCTTCATCCCTTAACGATACCGAACTCTTCATATAATCCTCTCGCTTAATTCTCCTTACTCACACACATATAGCTCGAGAGTATGATCAAGAACCCTCGTCCTACCCGCGCCGAGGTATCCGATGTTGGAAATGCAATCACAGATGGTGCTGACTGTGTCATGTTGTCTGTAAGTACGCCTGATAGCTGGCTTCTCTATCCTTGCTATCACCAGCAGCAACCTCAATTTCAAATTGCTGATGCAAGGAAACAGGGTGAGACGGCCAAGGGTGCATACCCTGACTTGGCTGTGCGAGAAATGCACGAGGCTTGCTTGAAAGCCGAGAACTCTATCCCTTACGTGAGTCACTTTGAAGAGCTTTGCTCGGTCGTGAAGCGACCAGTCTCCGTTACCGAGTCCTGTGCCATGGCCGCGGTCCGTGCATCCCTCGACCTGAACGCTGGAGGTATCATCGTTCTATCTACGTCCGGTTCATCAGCCCGCCTTCTCAGCAAGTACCGTCCAGTCTGCCCGATCTTCATGGTCACTCGTGACCCCAAAACTAGCAGATTCGGCCATCTGTACCGTGGTGTCTACCCATTCCACTTTGCCGAGGAGAAGCCCGACTTCAACAAGGTCAACTGGCAAGAGGATGTGGACCGCCGTATCCAATGGGGTGTCAAGGAGGCTATCAAACTCGGTGTTTTGTCTAAGGGCGACTCCGTTGTCGTTGTCCAGGGCTGGAGAGGCGGTATGGGCAACACCAACACTATCCGCATTGTTAAGGCCGACGAGCATCTTGGAATTGGTCAGCTCGAATGAATTGAGTAAAGGGTTACGTGGTTTTCTATCCAATACTGGCGAATGGGGCAATAATTGGTCTGCTTGTTTTTTTTTCGGTGTTTTGATGATGGAAGGAACCAGTGAAAAAAGGACAGAAGCTGTCAGGTTAGCAACATTTTAGAGCTCCCTCCCTAGCTGGCATTATAGAATGTGACAATTACAGAAGTATCACAAATGCTTCACTTGATGACAATTCTTTACTTCCATCACACAACATATCGCTCAGACGGGAACTCGGTTCTTATGTACTAGTTAGAGATACCTTTCTAGCCAAGGCCTTTTTGGGTCAGTAGGTACCTAAGGTATTGTTGGGGCAAGGCTCATCCATCCAGACATGCACAAGTTCCTTGTCAAACCACTCTTATCCTCTTGAACTATAAGTATACAGGCTATTGATACCAGTTGTCAATGTTTTTTCCCCAATTAGCAAACCCTATTATCATCCCACACCGAGAGGAATGCGATTTGTGATTGAGGCAGCAAGTGCTCCACGCACACGACGCGAAAGGAAAGGAACGAGAAACGAGAATAGCAGTATAGCAGACAGTACTGCATTGTGTCTCTACCGGCAAAGAGACGTGTCCATATTCGACCAGCACATAAAAAGAAGAAAGCCATTCTTTCTCCCTTCATGTGCCGAAGTTCTGTGTTTTTTTTTTTTTTTTTTTTTTTTTTTTTTTTTTTTTTTGGTCTTTTAGTGTTTTTCTTCTTAGGAGAAGGAGATCGCGTTTTGTTATTCACAAGGTGAACCATGAGAACTAACTTGCGTCGATCCGACGAAACCTAGCAGCCTCGAACGAAAAGTTGGCTTCTCGGACGGAAATGATCAGTCCATACGATTGAAGTTGAGCGTATTCCGAGGTTTTGCTCGGATCCTTAAAACTTGAGCGTTGATCTCAAAAGCGAAATCGTGAGTCGGTAGGTTTCTTGTAGGAGATTTACAGATGTCGAACAAGGGTGAAGGAGTCTTCGCGATGCTCGCTTCGTCTCAGGTCTGACGGTCATTCACGCTATTGCCCGAGGTGCCTTTACACTGTTTTTGTTGTCTTTTGCGTTCTTGTTGTCGCTTGTACCTCGATGACTTCTTTTTCTTCTCCTTATTCTTCCTCTCTTCGGCCTGCTTTCTTTTCTCTTCGGCTTGCTTCTTCTCCTCAACTTTGGAGAGGAGAAACTCACGCAACTCCTCACGGCTTGGATCTTGACCTCCTTCCAGGCTAAAGGAAGAAATCACATCGGCTGCCATTCTGCCGCAGTTGTCGAGGATGGATGGGTCCGCTCCATGCTTAAGCAGTAACTTGACAGTGTCCTCTCGTATTGCATATATGGAAGGATTGGCGCATGCCACGTGGAGCGCGGTATTTCCGTCCTTGTCCTGTAGATTGACGTTAGGGCGATACTGCATCAACGTCTTCAGCATGTCCATCTTGAAGGAAGTTCCATTGCAAAACTCCATCAGGGGCGTGCGGCCACTAGGTGTAGCAAGGTCGACAGGAACACCATGATCTAGGAACCAGAATACAATGGGTTTGTCGCAGTTGTCGAACCTACAGGCTAGCACATAATTAGTATGCTTGAACACAGACCAAAAAGTGAATTCCTGCGTAATGTTTGTATTACTCACCCATGTGTATTGGGGTATCGTCGGCACTCCATTGGAAATCGTTTGGGCAACATTGGCCGCAAGGTTCCTCAAAACTCGCACCGTATCGCTTGAGGGTTTGGAGCATCAAGCCAACCGCATTATGCATGATGCTTGATTGTTCCATTACTTGTGATGGATGCCCCATGAGTACATCGTCATAGAATGACACGCCGAATCTGTCCACTGAACTAAGTAGATAGAAGATAGGTGTGACCTGGAAGTCGGCGTGCTTTAAGTTAGCATCCGCGCCGTTCTCAAGAAGTGTGATAAGTTGCTCGTGTCGCTTCTGGCAATACTGGGCGAACAGGTTGTTGAACTCAAAGCGCTTGGCATCTATATTGTTATGACTCTTCAGGACGGGTTTGTCAAGTTTGAGGGTGAGAAATATGGGCGCGTGCGTGTACCCTTGCACATGGTCTAGCGTTCTATGCATGTAGAACCTTGGCTTTCTCAATGCAAGTACTTTCGCCGGGTCTGGGGTCTTGTCCAGATCTGCCCCACGCTCTCTCAGCAACTCGATGAAGCGAACCGAGTCACTAGACGCTCTGCGGAGGGCCCAATGAATAGGCAGCCAGAATCTACTGCCTTCATCGCCTTTATTGGGATTGGCCCCCCCGGCGAGGAGAACTTCAACGCACTCGAAGCTATAAGCGCGTGTGGCCACCGAAAGACTCGACAACTGAGCAGTGTTTTTGTCCAAGCTTTTGTGTTTCTCGTGATTGACCTTGAACATGTAGTGGACAATAGTGGGATCTCGTTGGATAAGGTTGCGTAGCATTCCCACATTGCCATATCGACAAGCCCACCAGAGAGCATGGTTGTCTCCTGATTCCGCGTCTTCCTCATACAAGGTCTGGATAAGGATCAGGGAAAGAGTACGCGAGGTCTGCGCAAGATGTAGCTTGTCAGATAGTGTGGGCAGATGCTTGGCAATGCACAGGAGTAGCTCTGGCGCGAGCGTGGAAAGGTTGGCGCTGTCAGACTCTAGGTGCATGTCATCAAGCTGCTGAGAAACCGTATGGCCTTGGTCGCCCTCGAATCCTGGATCTAATGGAGGCATGTTGGTATAGGGCCCAAGACTTGGGTGTGTGTTATGAGGAAGATGGCAAGTCTGGTTGTGGGTGGTTGGTGGAGGTTTCGAGATGTACTGAGAGAGAAAGAAGCAGGTGAAGTTGAAACAAGCAGGAGGTAGTAAGGAATTAGGATGAAGACTTGCATAAGGTATGACGAGGGGTATCACTTGATGTGATAAGTGGCAGCGAGTGGCAAAAGGTTTCTATTAGTCGTGGAAAGAGCTTAGACCCTCGCGACTCACACCCGCCCTAGTAGCTCGTAAACATAATGATGCGATCCCATCCTTACTCAACAAAGAAACAGAAAGGACACGAAGTTCATGTGAGTCGTAGAAAGAGCCTAGCCGCCTGCGACTCACACCCGCCCTAGTAGTTCGCGAACGCAAAGATACGATCCAACATCTTTATTGAACAATGAAGCAGAACTGATAAGAGGTCGTGAGAAGAGCCTGATAATCCTGCAACTCGCACCCACTCCTGTAATACATGAACAGCATAATAAAAGGAAGTATTCTTACTGAACCAAGAAGTTGAAAAGGGCTGTAGGGAGAATGTTTCGGTTAGTCCCTGGAAAGAGCTTAGCACCCCTGCGACTCATACCTGCCCCGGGAATCTGTGAAAACGACTGTAAGAGCCATTATGCCTACCTAGGTAGGTACCTTAGTTACAGAAGAAAGAAATAGAAAGCTGTAGCAAGCACCGAAAAGAACAAAATAGCATAGTGAGGGTTGAGGCTGTCTAGAGAAAATGACTTCCATGCACGGCCCGGATTTGAAAGACAAATCACAGCTATTAACGCGCTCAGCCGCATAAGTCGCAGGAAGGTCTTGTCAGAATCACTCCCTGCTCTTCGGGCCAGTGCATATATTTCTTGATGCAAGAACATATGAGATAAAATGCCTAAGGTCCTAACAGATTCGATCTTGACATTTCATATGCTTATCGTAAGTACAGTTGCGGTGCAGACTAATATAAGTATGTAATTCACTCAGTGTACTGCTTCCATTGGGTGTCAAGGAAAATAATCAAGTATTAATCAAGAAGTAGCAAGTAAGCCAGAGAGTTGCTTGTATTATTAGATTTGGCTTCTACCTCAGGCAAGAATTTTTGCATAGCTGGAGATTTCGAATCCCATGAGTATGTTATGCAAGGTATTTTGTCCGAATGGGCATGGGCTCGCTCATAGCGACAGTACTTCTCATGCCATCACCGTCTCGTAAAGTGGTTTTCTTTTGGGGCTACGTTCTTATCATAGTATTAGTGAGTAGCTATGAACCTCTCTAAAGAGAATGATCATGTCTCTCGATGTTTCTAGGGATGGAATGCCTTCCTTCGTTGACCATGCAGCGAAAAATGGGCAGATGAAGCTGGGTATTGCAGCATAACATGACCATTTCATGAGCAGCCCGCCTTCAACGACTGCCAAGAATCGTGACTGAAGCAACGATATTTTGAGCAAGTGTCTCTGAGCATAACAGGACATGTCGAGACCATGGAAAGTGCGTCAAGACTTCAACTTCCTCTCTGAAATCACCTCGAAGCGGACAAATTTGATACCCTCTCGAATGCTAGGCACCCAAGACATAGCCCAAAATGAAGCTCGACTAGCGAACGGGAACTCGGAAGTCCGAGATGCGAGGTCGACATACCGAGCAGCTTCAAGAATCCTTAGTCTCGGGTGAATCTTCTCAAGGTCTTTTGGATCGTCAACAGCCCATTGAAACTTTGTGCCTGTTTTGCTAACTGCATCATTCTCTCGCTTGTTGGTAGCAGCCATAATCGAAGCGGTCATGCACTCAAAGTGCAGCTCGCCTTCCTCGAACGTGTCCGCAAGCTGCCCTAGTAGCTTTTTCCCTTGTTCTTCTTTTAGGTACGACACCAGGCCCTCCATGATCACGAGCACTGGCCGATCTCTGGGGACTTCCTGCAACCACCCGTCACTCGTGACATCGGCTCCGAGCAGCCGGTAGTCCTGTCCGTCAGGTAGCGACGTCGGCAGAACCTGACGACGTAGTGCAACGACCTCAGGGAGGTCGACATCGATCCACCGCACATCGGGATTTGACCACGAGACGCGCTGATTACGGCTGTCAAGTCCACAGGCTAGATGGATTACAGTGGCGCGAGGATGCCTGTCGAGGAACGATACTGTCCATCTATCATAGAACCGTGTGCGCATAGCAACGGCTAGCGAATGGGAGAGTGGCATGGGTAGCTTGGCGAAATCATACTCAAGCTGCTCGAGTACGCGTCCGGCGTACACATCCCCGAGGATCGACTCTTGCCGGGCCGCGTCAGTGGCTCGTCCCAAAAGCGGGATTAGAAGAGTCTCGGTGACACCTGACAAAGTGACTTTTGCCCGGGTTGCTGTCGGTGCGACCTCATCACCATCATCTGGTGTCGACTTTGAGACTGACATAGCGAAGAAGATTTGCAGTGACTGTAGGTTGAGATCAAGATTGGCGGTCAAGTGGGGATGAATTGTCGTTCCTATTGATTGTTGGATATATACGTAATGTTTGACTCTGGGAATAAAGTTTAGGGGCGATTTGTTGGAATTTCTGAACCCCTATCTCATTTTAAGGCAGGCAGATATCACTCGTCTTTAAGGTCATTTGCACAGTCAACGGGTGCGCACAAGAAAAGTCGCCAGCACGTTGATTCTTCTACCATGGGCAACCACTATGTTTTCGTCAATACGGGTTTTTGTATCGTGGTGCAGCGAATGCGCAGAAGAAAGTTTAGGCATTGGTCTCAATAGGTAATTTGGTTGAGTACAATTTAGCTGACATCATGGCAGGTTTCGTCAGGCCGTCTCCACTACCATGGACCCCTATACGTCGTTCTTTGTATTGAATATGAGTCGAAGGTACTAAATCTAGAATGAGAATTTCGGTTCCTAAAATAAACTGAACCGGAGCTGAATTTAAACCGGCGAAAGCTTAAAGTATCAAAGCAGATGGACAGCTTTATCAATCAGTAGAATTACCGAGACAATTTGGCAAATTGCTGGGACAGAGACATGTAGAAACACAAGTATTCAGTCAAGTGGGCACTGGATCAACATGTTCAGGAAGGACAATATACGATGAATATAGAATTTCAGGCGACTGAGTTATTATCAGCCACGCTTATAAATCCATCGGGGACTGCCTAAAAGAGAGTGCTCTGCTTAGGTATGGTGAAAGTCGCGTTTCACGAGGCAAAACAAACCTGAGGTCGAATTATTCAAAGCTTCGAAGTATGAGGTAAAATGCCAAAACCGTATTTTTGGTAGACAGAATTGCATAGCTTGTAAAAGGGTTGAAAGAGATCCGAAAGGCTCCAGAGTCTTCGGAACTGTTTCTAGCTTATTGATTGGCCTTGATTGGCCTTGCAATGCTAGCCAAAAGGGTCCTATTGATTGATTATACGTACCAATTTCGGAAGATGCCCCGCCAACTGGCTGCATCCAAGCATAAAAATACCGGGGACTACCTAGAAGAGAAGCTGTTGATATGTATGAATAGATAGTCGCGTGCAGTGGCCTGCGGAGGAAATGTTTTTAGAGGGATGACTCCATTGCCTTCGTCAGCAGTTGTGCTTTGTGTTCCAGATTCCGTTCCGGATATGATTTATGAATTTCCGAAGAGTGTTCGTCCGACCATCCGGCGCTACCAGTGATGTTAGCGATACTAACGATACTGATGAAATTTTTTGAATAACATAGGTAGGCCTGGAATATAATAAGCTAGCTGAATCTAATGGAATTCTGCCTTGATCAAGACTATTTGTTCATTCGTAATGAACTGCGAGGTAAAGATACATGTATGTATGTTGGCACCTGTATCCGATCTTGTTGATGACGGGCGCATCCGATCACCACCAGACCTCGGATCTCATTCACCCGGACCGTTCATGTCGGACCGGTGCATGCATTTATGCACAGCCTGACCACACAACACCTGCATAACTTTGGGCCTAGACAATTCCTTATGTCAAAAGTTTAAGCCGAGTGCGATATGCAAGCTGAGTTGGTACATATGTCTTATTAGTTCATCGTCAACAGGGTGCCGTCATATAATAATATGGCTACCATCCGCACATACAATTTCCACGTCGGGGCAAACGTCTGATTTTGTTTTTCGGATTAAATTCGCCTGGGATTCGGGAGGTAATCGCTTCAGTTCCTCTGCCGGATAAAGACAAAATCATTCATGATTGTCTTGACGTTTTAAGATCTCTCATTTGTTTTAAAGCTTGAATCCTTGAAAACCAAAAGGTAAAAGCTGAACCAGGCCTCTGGGCTGACTAAACCCCATATTTGCCTGATCGTGCAAGGATCTTTTCCAACCCATTTTGCGGGGGGTTGATAATTGTCACGGAAGTGGCTGTCGA
This sequence comes from Xylariaceae sp. FL0255, assembly GCA_022578795.1. NCBI lineage: Eukaryota > Fungi > Ascomycota > Sordariomycetes > Xylariales > Xylariaceae > Xylariaceae sp. FL0255. Next base: position 39,673 of record MU388853.1, on the reverse strand, counting down.
AGAATGGACAGCAACAGTTCAACCGACACAACAGCTCATTCTACCGAGATGGACGTGGAAAAGCGCCAGGATCTACAACGCAGAATAAGCCAGACCACCGAGGAAGGTCACGACGCCAACATCCCCTCGAGTGCTGGTTATGCACTAGACGAAGCAGGCGAGTTCAAGAGGCGACAGTCAATACAAGATCAGAAACGGAGGGCCTCTAGTGCGGGTGGGGAGAAGTCGGACGGCATTGATTTGGAGAATGGGGCAGACAAAGCCGTGACTAACACCGAGGACGAAGATCCAAATGTTGTTTTCTGGGATGGTCCTGGTAAGTGATCATAAAGCTTAAGCTGGTATTGCTTGAAGAGATCCTCCAGTGTCCACAGCCAGCACAGAATACCCATGCCCCTATTGACCCTTATTGAGTCCTACCATCATCTAAGCCACTGCTGATCAAGATACTCTATAGATGATCCTGAAAATCCATATAATTGGCCGGTGTGGAAAAAAGCAGTTAATTGTGGCTTGATCTCTGCCATGACACTCTTCTCGCCACTTGCTTCCTGTGTGTGCCGATGGATTCGGTTCGGTATATAAATAGAAATGCTGATTTGCCTATAGCAATCTTTGCGCCCGCCATTCCTGAAGTAGAAGCCGAGTTCCATAATTCGTCGCTCGAGATCGCCTCGTTTGTCGTATCAGTCTACCTACTGGTGAGCTATTTCCAAAGACATTCCTTCCTTGCTGGTATTCCCGGTCGATGGCGATTGGAGGAGACAAACACCCTGTCATATGTTCTGTAGCCCTTCTTCAGCATAGTCGGATTCTTGGTTTGATCCACAAGACGCTCGCTCATTTACACCCTCAAAGCTAATTTGTTCAACCCTGCTGACATTTCAAAGGGCTTCGCATTCGGCCCATTGATTATTGCTCCTTTATCCGAGATGTATGGGCGCGTAATCATCTATCATGTCTGTAACGTAGGCTTCGTTGCCTTCACCGTGGCTTGCGCTCTGGCTCCTACCCTCAACGCCCTCATTGGGTTCCGATTTGTAGCCGGTCTATTTGGTGTCTCTCCTCTCACGATTGGTGGTGGCTCGATCGCAGACATGGTTACTCAAGAAAACCGTAAGTTGTCTTCAATAATACCTACTGTACTACTTCAAGACAACTGATTTCCCTAAAATTTTCCGACTTTCCTTCTCTCGAATAGCGTCCATCGCTAAGATGAATGAACTGAGCTAATGTTACCCTCGATACTGCAGGCGGGGCGGTGCTATCACTCTATTCCGTTGGACCACTCCTCGGCCCTATCATTGGGCCGATTGCAGGTGGCTTCTTGTCCAGTGCCAAAGGCTGGCGATGGAATTTTTGGCTCATTGCGATTTTCATGGGCTTCATCACCATTGTTATGCTTATCTTCGCGAAGGAGAGTTATGCGCCTATCATTCTCCAAAGGAAGGCTGACCGCCTGCGTAAGGAGACCGGCAATCCCCTATTCCGTTCAAAACTTGATGTGGGACTATCAACTGCCGATTTTTTCAAGCGCGGTGCCGTCAGGCCTTTGAAGATGCTTGTCCTCTCACCTATCGTCTGGATTATGGCCCTCTACACGGCTATCACTTACGGATATCTATATCTTGAATTCACGAGCATTACGGAAGTTTTCCAGGAGACTTACGGTTTCTCTACCTCTGTCGTGGGTCTCGCATTCCTCGGGTTGGGAGTGGGCAGTTTTCTCGGTGTTACCATCTACAGCGTCACGTCGGACCGATACATCAGGCGTAAAGCAGCGGAAGCCGATCGAAAAGCTGAGGCCATGGGCACTGAGAAGAAAGGGATGAAGCCCGAATATAGACTACAACTGTTACCCTATGGCGCAGCTTTGGTTCCCGCAGGTCTCTTCATTTATGGATGGACAGCACAGTATAAGTAAGTTAACTCTGGAGCCATGCCGTTCCCACTCCTTTTCTTCGAGAGCTCCCGTCATCACCCTCGTGTCCCTTGCAAAAAGTACGAGAACCATGAGTTAGAGTAGTTACTTACCCTTGTGTCTTAGAATTCACTGGATTGTACCTATCATAGGGACAGGTATCGGTGGCATTGGCAATCTGCTCGTGTTCCTATGCATTCAAACCTACCTTGTCGATGCGTTCACGGTATATGCGGCTTCAGCCGTGGCCACAAATACCGTCATTCGATCTATAGCGGGCGCAGTACTTCCACTAGCGGGGTTGCAGCTTTACGCGACACTCGGTCTAGGTTGGGGTAATAGTTTGCTAGCCTTTATTGCCGTCGCCCTTCTACCCGTGTCGGTGGTGATGCTCAAATGCGGAGAGCGATTGCGTACGAAATATGCCATTAAAGACCTTTGATCGATGCAATCATGATCTTAGCCTTGCTCAGCTCTGCCATTTGACTATCGAAGTACTTTAATAAATTTTGTCTATCGACCGGTGCGCTTACATGTTCTGTGTTTACCCATGATACGTTCAAAGCGAGAATATCTCCGCTGTCGCGTACCGTTGAGTGATGCTATTTCAATCATATTATGACGTAATATTAGGTATATTATTCACAATTGGTGCGTAGACTAGGATACGCGTAAAGAAAAGAGTCCAGGATCTCATGGCTAGAACTTTTTGTTTTAGTATATGTTCTCCAGGTTTATTCGGCTAACGATTACCCCGAACGGAAGAATTATAGCTCGTTATGAGCACTTTGATATAAAATTGAGAATTTGCCGCCCCTATCCTATGTCTCGGTATAAGCCCGGGAACCACGTAGCGGACATGGGTATGGGAGGCAGATGCGGAGATGCAATGAAGGGATAAAAGCGTTGCAAATGAAAACTTGACCATTCCCCGGTTGTCTGCCCAACTGGTCGAGCATTTACTTGAGCTTGTACACCATCTTGTGAAAAGGTCGGCTTCAAACCATGACAGCATTAAGACGGAGCCTATGCTTCATCGGCCTTCAGATCGCAATTGCGGTGCTAGGGGCTGAAGGTGCAGTTCAGTGGCCACTACATACCGACGGCCTAACAGATCTTGTAGAATGGTCTGTATTCAATTTGGACAGACCCTATGCGACTATTATCAGTCTAATAAAGTAACACCAGGGATCACTACAGCTTCTATGTCAATGGGCAGCGACTCATCATTTTCTCGGGAGAAGTAAGTTTCATTAAGAAATCATGAGATTCTTCAAGTTCTAATATGCTGTACGAATGGAACAGTTTCACTACTGGCGATATCCAGTGTAGGTCTGTGTGATATTCAGCGGCGCTAGAGGTTTACTAACATTTCATCGAAGACCTAATCTCTGGCGTGACTTGCTAGAAAAAGTAAAGGCTGCAGGGTAAAATTCACTTTCCACGAAGAAGACGTATAAATTGACTGAGAGCATCACAGCTTCAATGCTTTCTCCATTTATAACCATGTAGGTGGTCCCTAATGCCGCCTTCGCGATCCGAGCTACAAGATACGGAGCATCGTTATTACCTAAATTTAAGGAACATAAGAGATATGTTGACTGACTTCGTCCGTGCAGTGGTGCGTATACTTGATCTAAATAAGCCGCCGTCGTGGCTGAGCAAGCCTGTTTAGGGGCTATCATAACCCAATACCCGGTATTGTCGATTTCGAGAATGGTGCACACAACTTCACTGAGATAATGACTCTCGCCAAGGATCTTGGATTGTACATGCTTGTCAGGCCGGGCCCGTATATCAATGCGGAAGCAAACGGTGGAGGGTTTCCGTTGTGGGTGACGACTGGGGCTTATGGCGAGCTCCGGAACAATGACTCGCGATATACTGCTGCGTGGACGCCATATATGACCGAGATCTCGAATGTCATCGCACCACACCTAATTACCAATGGAGGAAACGTTATACTCTTCCAGATTGAAAACGAGCTAGGGAGTCAATGGCTGGACATTGCGACTCGTACACAGAATGTGCCAGTAGAAGAATATATGGCACTTCTGGAGCAAAATGTTCGGCAAAATGGTATAGATGTGCCTTTGACGCACAATGATCCGAATATGGTATGTCTGTGTCTTTCTTCCCTCTGCTCAGTGGAGTACTAATATCATTCATTGCTCAGAACGCGTTCTCGTGGTCTAAAGATTTCTCTAACGCAACAGGCAATGTGGACGTTATTGGTCTAGACAGTTATCCATCTTGCTGGAGCTGTAACATTAGCGAGTGTACGAGCACAAATGGCGAATATGTTGCTTATGTGAGTTTGTCTCGTCCAGGCAGTACTTCTTACTGACCAACGGCTGTTCAAGCAAACGGTGGATTATTACAAGTAAGTCCACAATGGATTTGGATGAAGAAAGATACCAATGACAAGCCATATATTAGTTACTTTACTATTCAGTCCCCGTGAGTTAGTTCCAGCAGCTTTCCCTTTAGAGCTGTGTATTTATACGTCTACTCAGCACGCAACCCAATTTCATGCCCGAATTTCAGGTAAGCGTTTAACGCTATGATTTTCCAGATCAACAACTGTTTCACTCTTGAAGTCCGAAAGGAATCTGTGTAGAGAGCACAAAAATCACTCGAATGAGTACTTATTGAACCCGGGTTCCTCAACAGGGCGGATCTTACAACCCGTGGGCTGGACCCCAAGGAGGCTGTCCAAACGATATTGGGGCAGATTTTGCCAACCTCTTCTATCGTAATTTAATATCTCAGAGAGTCACCGCAGTCTCATTGTATATGATATTTGGCGGAACATCGTGGGGCTGGCACGCCGCTCCCATTGTTGGTAAGCGAACACTTCAGGTTGGTGACTTTGAAATATGCCTGGTTGCTAACGGTAGGAAGCGACGAGTTATGACTACTCTTCTCCGATCTCAGAGAATCGGGTGATCGGGAGTAAATACTATGAAACTAAGCTCTTGACGTACTTTACGAGTGGTAAGATAGGTGCTATCGGCTTCACATGACACACTGTACTGACCATCATGTACTAGTGGCGAAAGACCTTTCAAAGACAGATCGCATATCAAATGTAGACTTGTTACAATGATCTTTCCAGATATTAGCTCACTTAGCTGACATCTGGGGCGGAATTTAGGGAACTGAGCTCTCTAGTAACCCTGCAATCGTGGTAGCCGAGCTTCGAAATCCCGATACAACATCCGGTTTCTACGTGGCCCAGCATCTAGACTCGCCTTCGGCAACATTGGAGACTTTCTCTCTACGAGTCAATACTTCAGAAGGACAATGTATGTCCTTTCCGTACTAAATACGTACCCAGAGGCAATCTAATGCAAATCAGTAACTATACCTCAACACGGTGGAGCAATCACAATTAATGGTCACCAGTCCAAGATCCTCGTCACCGACTTTCCTTTTGCCAGTAAAAAGCTCCTTTACTCTACAGCAGAGGTACTGACATATGCTGTCATTGACGATAAGGAAGTTCTCGTACTCTGGGTCCCAACAGGAGAATCAGGGGAGTTCCTTATGCAGGAAGTCAAGTCGGCGACTTTGAAGACCTGTAGAGGCTGCTCAAATGTACGCATATATGCCAAAGGTGCTGGTGTGGCTGTATCCTTCACTCAAAATGCGGGAATGAGCGTGGTAGAGTTCGATGACGGGTCGCGGGCTGTGCTCCTGGACCGTTCGGCCGCATATCTCTTCTGGGTTACCCAGTTCACGCCATCTAATCCTTTTGCTACACCCAACTCGACAAGTAAGTTCAACTGAGTGTAGAGTGTTTTTGGTGATGATCCTGGTCGTGTTATGCTGACTCAAAGCTTAGTCTTGGTGCATGGCCCCTATCTCGTTCGGTCATCAGCGATAGAAGGGCACACCCTCAAACTGACAGGGGATGTCGCGAATGCGACAACAATTACTGTGTTTGCGCCATCTTCAATACAATCATTGCAGTGGAATGGGAAAAATATAGCCATTAGCTCCGCTCAGGATGGGTCATTGACGGCTCACCTCAATGGTGCCCCTTCTTTCTCCTTGCCATCGTTGGCCGGATGGAAATTCACAAACGGCCTGCCAGAGATCAGCATCGACTACAATGATTCAGGGATAGCATGGAAGAGTGAGTGGATGAGAGCCATTGAGGCGCATGAAGGCGGTGATGTGCTAATCATATTCGTCGGCTAGTCGCGAATCACCCCAACACGTCGAATCCGACACCCCCAGCTATGAACAACCCAGTCCTCTATGTAGATGACTACGGAATCCATGTCGGGTCACACATATACCGAGCGACCTTCAATGCGACGGATACACCCCCAGTTTCTGTTTTCTTAGACATCGCAGGCGGTAACGCTTTCGGATACTCGGCCTGGGTCAATTCGGAGTTTATAGGCTCCTGGCTTGGCCTCTCTTATGTCGAACAACAAGGGATAAAGCTCTCATTACACAATGCAACATTGTACCATACCGGCAATACACTTGTGGTACTCATGGACAACTCTGGTCATGATGAGCTTTCTGCTGCCTGTAAGTGTCGGCTATAGTCATTTTCTTTAATTTAGAGTATTTTACAAGTTCCCACGATAGAAGGTTTAGAAGTATTCGGGCTCTAGGGTTATTAGATTTACCAAAAATACAAATGGCTGACATTAGTGTACAGTGAATCCCCGTGGTATCATTAATGCGACACTTCTCGGCAAAGGTGTGTACTCCTTTGATGAATGGAAGATAGTAGGAACGGCGGTAGCGGAAACTCCTTTGGACCCAATTAGAGGTCCGCTGAACGAAGGCGGGCTCTTCGCAGAACGGACTGGCATGCACTTGCCCGGGTACCCGGAAGATGGATGGGAAGCATGGCCAGTCAATACCACAACTCTGAGTCTCGAACGTGCAGGTGTTCGCGTCTTTCGTACTGTCGTGCCCTTGAATATCCCCAGCGGAATCGATATATCCATTTCCTTTCGGCTCACAGCCCCATCTAACACGACCTTCGCTTCGACTACAGGAAAGACGAACCAGCTTCGAGCTCTCTTGTTTGTCAACGGATACCAGTATGGCCGCTTTAACCCCTATATTGGAAATCAAGTTGACTATCCCGTGCCGCCCGGGATCTTAAACTATGGCGGAGATAATACAATTTTGGTTACTCTGTGGAGCCAGAGTGCTTCGGGTGCCGAGATGAGTGTTGACTGGCAAATTGAATACGTTCACGAGAGTTCATATGATATGCTCTTTAATTCGTCTTATCTGAGACCAGGGTGGACAAGTAACCGGCTGGCATATGCTTAAGTAGTAAAGTCGATTGTTCGTTCACTCAATAACAAATCACTTGACAATTTGCTTTTTAGGCTTTGAATTGTAACTACTGACCGAGAAGCCGCCTGTTCGTCCTCATATGATCAGAGCAATCCGGTACAAGCCTCTCGGGCCTTGAACAACAATTTTTTGATCTCAAGAAAGCTCTATGTGTCTCATCATCTTAATCAGGGGTCTTTCTGGATGGAGTTCAGTCATGGACTCATGCTTTCGGCATGCCGATTAGAGCCGGTAAAAGCACTGGAGAGGTCCAAAATTATCCTTTCATGACAAAGCCGATTAAGCCAACTCCCCCGGGCCCCGGGGTTGGTCGGGCATACTATCGGGCATCGGGCATGTTGGCAGTGGGGCGCCGGCTATCTCTAGATTTTGTAAGCAATTCACAACACACTTTGGTCTCTACTTCATTAAGATAACCAGTTGTTCTTGTACCGGCCTTCGGTAGCCTCGTACGGGCTTGGGCTTAACGTCGGTGAAGCCTCTGCTCAAAAGGCTTTGTCACTATCCTCTGTATCACCAATCTCGCAGTCCACCTACGATCTACTAGAGTACCCATATATGTATACTCTGTCTCCCTTGCTAAAATCAAATTCTACTCTATTAACTCAACTCTTACAAAGAGTCTTAGTCCTTGTGACCCATACCGCAGATCCACAGCGAAATAAAATCTCAATGTCGTACCCCCCAATAAGCATACTCCCTTTCATCATTCGACATGGCCAATAAACAGTTTATATGTCTCATTTCAGGAGGCAACCGTGGTATCGGTCGCGCTCTTGTGACGCAGTATCTCCTCCAGCCGGATACCATTGTTGTTGTCGGTGTACGGGATCCCAAATCGCCCACGGCACTCTCTTTATCTCAGTTACCGACAGCAGAAGACTCTAGGGTCGTCATTTTCACGATGGAGAATAGCTCCGAGGAAATCACTGGCATTGGTATTCGAACGCTGGCAGCTCGTGGTATCACTCACCTTGACCTGGTCATCGCTAATGCCGGCATTGGGCAGAGCAGCTGGCAGGGGATGATCGAAGGCACGTCGACGGAGCTACAGCATCTGTTCATGACCAACGGACTAGCCCCTCTATTTCTGTTCCGCCAAGCCCTAGATCTGATGAAGCGGGCTGACCAACCCAAATTTGTGTACGTCGGAAGCTTGATGGGGAGCATAAACTCTACTGAGCAGGTCAAAGACGTGCCATTTGGTGCGATGGGAGTTAGCAAGCTCGCTGGTCGCTTCATAGTTCGGCTGTTGGCTTTCGAAATCCCTGACATTTTCAGTTTCATTGCTGATCCTGGGTACGTTTGTATGCATTCGATGTTGAAGACATCAATCTTTTTTTGTTTTAGGAAAGGGAATCATATGATAACGTTATGTATCAGGGTTGTCGCGACGGAAGCCTACGTGAAGCTAAGGGGCAACAAAGATGGTGGTTTAGAGCCAGAAGAATGTGCTGTCAAAATGGTTCGAGTCGTAGGTCATTCGCGTATCAATCCACTCGATCCGTCCATGTTTACTGAAGTTGGGGTACTAGATCGAAAGAGCTGCAAAAGAGCAAGACCAAGGGAAATATATAAGCCTCGAAGGGGGTCATATACCGTTATAAATCAAGGGTAGCTTCAACATCTTGAATATAAGCGGTAACTCATATATAGATCGATTCCGAACAAGAAAACCATTCTGTTGCTCATATAATCAAGCCACATTGTATTCTGTTCTGCGAACATCTCAGTTTCGTAGACTGTAGGCAGCATTGCTAGTTTTAGTCAGTACAGTTCCACTATATGTTCATGGCATCAAAATGATCAAGACTGAAGAGTTAGCTAACGTCGTCTCATCATCACGACTAAATTTTCGTCAGTTTGAATCGGCGGCAGCAAATCATTATATGGAGAGAGCGCTAAACTATTGTAGCCATTACGACGCTAACGACGCAACGCCAACATGATAAGTTCCTGATTATTTGGTCTCGCACTTTACGGCCTCATAAACATACCCCAGGACCAAGAACCGCAATTTGCGGTCTCAGTAACTCACCGTTCGCCGACAAATTTGTGACTGGCTTACTTTGCGGTCTCAGTAACTCACCGTTCGCCGACAAGTTTGTGATTGGCTTACTTTGCTTCAAGGTGTCAAGTCGGGATTAAACGGGCTTAACAAGGGCTGGCGGACTTAACAGACTACTTGAAGACTGGTAACAAGAGCCCGTCAATTGACCTCATGGAAGATAAAAGTGCGGGGACCAAGATGCATACATCTACACATATATAAAAAGGGCCGGTCAGATCACGGGCTGGTTCGAGTACCGAGTTGTTCATGGTTGAGCCTTCCCTGACCTTAACTTTTATATTGACATAGCTGAAACAAGACAGCACAGCGGATCGATGAATATGGCAAGCAGCATCCCGAAGGGCGACAAAAATTCCGATTCTGGGAACTATCTTAAGAATGTCGCTATATTTGGTGCAACAGGGAGATCCGGGCGTTTCATTGCCGATGCCCTTGTGAAGAAAGGCAAACACCGAGTCACGGTGATCACAAGGCCGGAAAGTACAAGATCAATACCACCAGGAGTTCACAACGTAAAGAAAGTCCAACTCGAAGATTATCCATCTATAGTCGAGGCACTGAAAGGCCAACATGCTCTAGTCATCACGCTGTCCGCGGGCGCAGCCAAGGGTACAGAAGAGAAACTCATGGACGCCGCCGTTGAGGCTGGCGTTCAATGGGTTATGCCGAACGACTGGGGCTGTGATGAAACAAACTCAGCTCTCATGCGTGATTCCGAGGTCCTTAGCCGCCGGCGTGCCGAAATCAGACGGCATATGGAAGAAGCCGCGAGGGCCGCTGGCGGCCGAACAAACTGGATCGGCATGTGCTGCGGGTTCTGGTACGAGTTCTCGCTTGCGGGGACAGAGGCGCGGTATGGCTTCGACTTCGAGAAAAAGTCGGTTACATTCTTCGACGACGGACTCACGCTGACGAACACGTCGACCTGGCCTCAGGTCGGTCTTGCCGTGGCTAATCTCCTGTCTCTCAAAATACTGCCGGATAGCGATGACGATGTGAGCCCTTGCTTAAGCCGGTATGCCAACCGCTTTATCTTCGTGTCGTCTTTCTATCTTACTCAAAAGGATATGTTCGAGTCCGTGTTGCGAGTGACAGGCGATTCGAGGGATGAATGGAAGATCTCCCGCGAGCCGTCTGTGGACCGGTATCAGCGTGGGGTGCAGATGGTTCACAACGGCCAGCGGGTCGGATTTCTGATCGCTGCGTATGCTCGGATTTTCTGCCAGGATGGCGTAGGTGATTTCAATGACAAATTGGATAACGAGGCCTTGGGACTGCCTGAGGAGAGCCTTGACAATGCGACGAGAGAGGCTGTCAGAATGGCGCTTGCAGGAGAAACGAATGCTGTCAAGTAACTACTTCGGGTGAAATGATGTGATCTAATACCTCCCGGGTATTTTCAGTTCAAGCATTGGTATCTAGTCTCTCAAAGATGTTTCATCGGCCTGGATACCTAGGTAGGCACTAGGTATTCTGGAGAGATATTGGTTCAAAGAAGTTGCAATTGATTGACCCTAACTGTTCTTCTGATCTATATTGTGAACATCGGTCGATATTATAGCCCGGCTCGTCCCACAGTGTCTCCCAGCTTTCTAGTCGCCGATTCGAAGAAGCGATGCTACGACTGATCTCTTCATTGTCATCATTCTTTTGATAATAAGTGAAGAGTCATGGGACATGTACACAGGCAGTGGTGAGATAATAGAATAGCACTGCAAATCAACCTATCTAGAAGTAAAAGCGAACGAGCTAACATTGCATCTCTACCATGATCGGAGATATATTACAAGGACTCAAAAACCTTAACAGCCGCCTGAGCAGTCGATGTGGAACTCTGAGGATTCTGTCCGGTAATCAATCGCCCATCAACAACGTGGAAGTCGTCCCAAATGCCAGGGGCTCGCTTATACGTCGCGCCAAGCCTCTCCGCGGTCTCCTCTACCAAAGGCTTGTTCCATGCGCGCAGTTCATCTAGAATACCCATGGTGACTTCCGCTTCAGTCGTGAAACCTGTAATAGTCTTGCCCTTAATAAGGGGCTCGTTAGTCAACGGATCCATCAGATTCGCAAAGATAGCGGGACCGTGACACACGGTGGCCACGACGCCACCATTAGCCCATACTTGGGCAGCGATCTTCTGCAGGCCGCTGGCAGTGGGGTAGTCGAGCAGCGAGGCGTGGCCCGCCGAGACAAAGAAGAGGCCGTACTTAGAGGGTTCGAGGTCTGCAGACTTGGATAAGTTGTCTAGCTTCTGGCGGAACTCGCTGCTGGTATCGTTCCAAGTTGTGAGATCATCGCCCTTGAGAAAGTCGGACTCCTGGGAGAATGTATCTGGTGTGTACTTCCCGGTCTCGGATGCGAGATCCACTTCGAAACCGGCGGCTCGGAGCACATTGAACGGATGAAGAGCCTCGGTGATGAAGACTCCAGTGGTGTGAGTTCCTTTGAATAGGGGTGCGTGAGCTGAGGTCACAGCGATCAAAGCACGTCGCGGAGGAGACATGATGGATTAGGAAGAATTTATGGAACTTTGAATGGTTTATTGAAGATGATCGCGAAGTTTCTTGTCTCGCGAGGTGCAATACAATGTTTGATATTGTTGATTGACTTGTTTGATTCCGAAAGTTTGAGACTAATGAGCCTGGATGTCTCCATCTTATATACACTTGAGCTGGTAACCAGTCCGGGTTCATATTGCCATTACTGGCGGAGTTAGTGGGAGCCTGCAGATGGTTCGATATGGATGCATCTTGATGCCAAGTGAACTCCGATGCAAAGATACCCTTGTGATTGCTAGCCAAGATCCTTCATTGAAAAAGGAGGTTCGGGGAAGAATGAAGTATGGAGATGCGGAGCACTGGAGAATCGCATTTTATAGTATGATAAGTTGATGGGTGTAGGATATACGCTTAGGCACTAAATTATTCGACGTATATGCAGGGAGGAGGAGCTGCGCAATATATTGTCGTGACCCTGGCGGCCGGAGTTTCGGAGTTGGGGTGCAGTTATCTTGTCTTGAACCAACCAATTCAAATAATATACGTAAAAAACTAAATGCCTTGATTATTGATATTTCATCAAACTTATCACCGACGCAGACAAAGAACATACCCATCTTTATCTTGATCATCATCACTGATCCTTGCGGAGAGTATAGGACGGTTGAGATATCACCGAATTGCAAGGCAATGAATTGAACAAAAACATCTTGTGAATAACGAAGAAAAGCAACGTTGGAAATACTAAACTTTTACCATTGCGGTCCATGTACTAAGAGCTTATTTTAGTCTATATATTCCATTAGAGAGCAACCAAGTGCCAGCCAACCTAAAAAGACAAACATAAACCCAAAGAAAATCATTCTAAAACTTCAATCCATCGAACACAGCCAAACTGACATTACCACATTAATCCGAACTCAGGGTTTTCAACCCGCGCTCACGTCTCGGTAGTTTTCTTTTTTTCCATTTTTCATTTTTCTCCTTTTTTTGTTCGATTTCTGTTCTTTGCTCATTTCCTCGTCTACTTCCGTCTGAGGCTCTTCCCCCGCTCCAACAAACCAAGATCCCACCACCCTTCAAGTACGCCGAAGAGTGTCTTTCGCTTCGGCTTGGCTGGCGTCTCCACCCCGCGGGGGCTCAGCGGTGTGATATCGTCGAAATCGTCTAAGGCGCGCTGGCTCTTCTTTCTCTTGAAGCCGGCTGCTACTGTCGTGATGCCTAGGGCGTCACGAGACGCTTGAGTGGGGGACCGGCTGAGCTTGAAGCCCCGAAGGCGAGGTGATGCTGTGGCAGGCGTTATGGGTGTAAATCCGTCGTCGCTAGGCGTGGGAGGTGGGACAACGACGAGTGTCGGCATTTTGACTGGTGTCTCCCCTAGCTTGGGGACTGGCTGGTGGAGTATTGGGATGAAATCCTCAGTTGGAGAGATCATTGAACCATTTGGGCTGTCGGCGGGAGGAATTCGGTGCTGTTGAGGAAGGGGAGGCACCGGAGGCACCGAGTATGGAGAGGGGCCGGTAAGCGAGCGACCCAAGCCCTGGGGAGGGGCATTGATGTTGTTATTCTCGATATGAATTACTGGAGGAGGAGGGGGCGCAGGCACGTAGCGATTGACATCATCATCGAGTGGTATTGGCACAGGTCGACGATGAGAAGCTTGGGACAAGGAGAGAGGAGGCGGGAAACGGGAGCCAAATCCAGGACTCAGGACCTGGGTACCCAGATTGGTAGGACCCGAGACCTGCTGGACTTCCCATTTCTCGGAGATGTCGCCACCACGACCGACGCCCGCGCGCCCCTAACCCTCGATGTCCTTGGGAGGAGCAGCGTCGGCGTTGGCGCGTCGAATGCGGTGCCAGAGACCGGCACAGATCAGAGCAGAAAATGAGAAGAGTACCGCCAGGGAGATCGCCAGGCCCCAGATGGCTTTTGTCTCGTAGCAGTGGGGCTGATCGGTGGTGATCAAGGCCACATAGGCAGCGTATTTGGCAGCGGCGCTCTCGATACTGCGAGACACAATGGTCTCAACCTCGACAACTGTAGTGGTGTCTGAGCTCGATTGTGGCAACCTTGAGCAGTTAAGCATAGACAACGGCTTCCCGATGGTGACTGCAACGACGATAGAAGCGATGAGAAGAGCCAAATCACACCCAGCACTGATCAGCAGCGGGAGAAGACCATCATAGTAAAGAATGTAGTTAATCGCAATGTAGAGTGTCGAGATGCTGGCCTGGATGCTTCGTAAGCCGTAGTTAAATCTAGAACCGGGAAAGGGAGACTTACGACTGTGACAGTACCGACAAGCACTTCGGGTACATCACGGTTCGAGGAAGCAAACTGGCTGATGAAGTTGGCCGTCAAGCCTATGATACCCACCAAGGACACAAACTGCGCACCACGCAGAGCGGTGAAGGTGACGCCGAGGGCGCCGAGCTGAGGAGCTTGGAAACGCATTCTCAAGGGAATTCCCTTCTCAAAATCTGTGATAAGCGAGAGTCTTGGACGAGATCGGCCAAAGTTGAGAACGGTACGCGTTGGCAAGCGCGGCCGCGGAAATGGGATCGTTGCCGGGGGAGTTGGAGAGGAAATTGTGAAAAGACTGTGCGGTACTCGAAGGAAGTACCAAAAGAGTCAAGTTTTTGAAAAGAAAGTCAACGCAGAGAGACGTGAGCCGTGGAAGATAGAAAAAACGAGAGCTGAATATGCAGATCGACTGCCTTGACTCTTTGGTATGATGGTAAATCGTTGTGAAACTCGTTGAGAATAGCTGAATCCAAAGACCGTTACCCGAGAAGAAATCCCTAGAAAAGAGAAAGTAGGTAGGAAAATGAAAGAAAAAAGGAAAAGAAAGAAAGACTAAAGGAAAGGGCTGTGGAGTTTGTGTTGCATGTGGAATGAAGAGGGAAAGAGAAAAAGAGAGATGATCTTTCACTGGAGCAAACACTCTTAAGTATATCTCGACGCCTTGTTGATTCTCTCACAGTATAATTTACTACAGACACTTACTCTAGGCCGCAAGCTCAAGAAGCACGTTTTCGTGTGGCACTGCTGCTATTTTCGACTTACACGCCGGCAGTTGACGCAGATGGCGGCATCATAACGCGCTGCAACTCCCAATGAGATGCGGTGACGATCCCTGCGGCTCGGGCGGTGGGGCAACGGGATTCTTCCGCGAAGACGCTGCTCGCCGATCCAGCAGAGCCTCTTTCGTCCCATCGCATTGTAATGACCACGCCTTCAGTTTTGGTAGCCGCGGTGAAAAGTCGTTGCTAGGGAGTTTGGTTGGCTGAGATTTCAGCTGAGGCGAAATGAAATATGTGGAGCCGGTAGGGGTTCTCTAAGCGCGGGCGCGTTAATGGTTGCCAAGGACAGCTTCTAGCCGCTACTCCATAGTATCTTGTTTCAGGCCGTCGTGAGCAGGCCGACCCAAGATCACCTTAATCTTGAGTCATACTGTACCTAAGTAGGCAGTGCATAGTTTCGTCTCTAGGATCTCGCATGAAACGATATGAAAGGGATGAACAGTGGCCAGTTGTCGCGGTCCGACATGCGTGTCTCTCTTGGTAATTCACCGCAGAGAGTTTTCAGTGGCTACCTAGGCTCAGCTGCGAGGACCTTCTAATGATTTGAGAATCCAGACTTTAAAATTGAAACAGCTCGAGAGGTTTTGGGAAATGAACGCCTATCTTTGGGTTTCTGCAGCTATATTTCGACAAGAACGTAAGCTTCAATATACTCTTTAAAGCTAATGTCTTGATGGATGATCCTTGCCTTTCGTCATTAGCGACCTGGACCTTTCGAGACATCGTTACTAAAACCAAGATAGAGAGAATTGTAAAGAAATTCATTGATCATGGGAGCAGAGGTGTGCTCCATGCCTCAACGCCTATTTAGAAACCTATTTTGTAGGCCGATTTTCATGTTCTCACATTGACAGGGCATGAAAATGTGTTCGTTTGTAGGGGGGGGGGGGGGGGGGAGGCTGAAGTATCCTAATGGAGTCCACCCAATATGGCGTTTTGGTACACCGAGGCTGCGCCGGTTATCTAGTTTCACTATCATCTACATAAAGAAGCCACTCCATTTACACTTATTGAGTGGCGACTTAGGACCACAGAGACCGGGTTGTTTGTTCTTTGGCAAGCTCACCCATCTTGGGACCTGCTGTGGATGTTGTCTTCTTCATGCCAGAGCCTGCCTGCGCCAAGAGATTGGCGAAGGGGTCGGCGCCAGAGCTGGCTTTGGGTACTGCCGGCGCGGCTGGCTTGTTGTGCGCTGACATTCCCGATGGGGTTGATCCGCCTGTAGAGAGAGATCCCATACTGCCCATTGGCGGTGCCATACCTTGGGGAACCTGTACTGATTGGAAGTAGTTGGGAGCTGCTGCTTGATATCCAGTCGGTTTTGTGGCTGGGGCAAGAGGTGGTGTATTAAATGAGGAGTAGTTGGCGATAGGTGTAGCAGATGAGCTTGCTGGTGGTGATAGCGACGACATCATACCCGTAAGGCTCGCCTGTTGGGGTGCTGATACCGGCTTGGGAGCGGCAAATTGTGCTGTTGATGAGGCGTTGGACGTCATCATCGGTGGTTGAATGGCGAAAGAATTGGAAGAGGCGGGTGTCGGAGCCGGAGGACTGGCTGACTGGAAGTCATCGAAATCATCGTCCTCGGCGGCTGGTTGAGCGAGCGAAGCCAGACCAGAGCCGCTGGAGGGGGCTAATGTCGGTGCTGTTGTTGGAGCGGCCGGTGTCGATACAGGATCATCGAATGAGAATAGATCGACCTCTGGTTCTTTCTTCTTAGGTGGCTGTGAAGGGGTAGTCTTCTTGACGCCCACTCTCTCGGCTCGCTCGGTCCTCTCGGATGCCTTGGGACGGGCTGAGCTTGATGCTGCACCCTCGTCGTATTCATCATACTCTTCAAACTTATCAGCACGGCTGCCAGAATCCCGCCATTCATCTGTTTGTCCGCCGAACCCTCCACCATCTCCATAGACGCCGCCCGAGAAGCCTCCATAACCAGAAGAGGAGCCTCCTCCATAGCCACCGGATTCACTGCCAAACCCGCCGTATCTACCAGTGCTGCTTGAAGAGAAGCCGCCGGTGCCGCCTTCCACGCCAGTATATTTGGCCTTATTCGACCTTGCCTTCTTCCGCTCCGCTCGAATCCGATCGACGTCGCCTAATAGCTCTGCCAGTTCTTTGGCGCGATTTCGCACGTTGATGCCCTGATCTTTGCCATTCTGGTCGATGAAGTGGAATTGTCGGAGCATCTTGAGGAGGGTAATGTGGCCTCTTGCATCGTCTATAACGCGTTCGGAGCCATTTTTGATGAGGAACTCGAGTAACTGGAGGGACTTGTAGATTTGGCGCCATTCTTCGGCGGACTTCTCTGTAAAACGGCGGTAGATCATGGGCATGATCTCGTTGAGCGTTTGACTAGGGGCAGTTAGCAATCGCAGGTACGAAGAGAATGAGAATTTACAGAGGCTGACATACTAATTGAAGGTGCCATTGGCAATTTCCTGCATGAGACTTGAAGATGCGCCCCAAGGTTCGTTGTTCGTTGCCTCTCTAACCTGTTCAGATACAGAGAGGTTAGTTGAAGCAATGTCCGAATTGGAATCCAGGAAAGCACACTCACTTTGGCCTCCATTTCTGTGAAGTTCATGACGGCTGTACACACAATCAGATTCGTAGCTATAACAAGCAGGGAGGGAGTGATTGACGCACCATTTTGGACCTTGCGGACACCTGCCTTGAGATCATACAAGGTCAGGTTGGAGACCTGATTTTTCAGGCTGTTGAAATCCATAGCTGCGCCCGAGTAGAAGTGCGGTGTTGACAGACAACCAGAAAATGTTGCGATGTTGGGCGGCGACAGACGAAGCCGGAGTGACGATTAATGGTAGGTCTGTAGGTTGGTGATGGCTGTAGTGGACACTTTCCTGTCTTGGCTCGGGCTTTCGAGAGAACAAACCGCTGAGAGAATGGATCCCCTTAATAAAGCACCTCCTATCTCATATTCCACCAAGTAGGTAGTCACGTGGCTGTATCTCTCTCTCATTGAAAGGCCAACTAAATATCTGATACTTGATGTCCCGAAAGTTTAAATTCTTCAGCTTTCTAGAGGCAAACAATTGAAATTCCCCTTTTTGTGAGCAATTTTTGAGACATATAATTATTTTAGAGAATTTTGATCCTGCTTCAGGGTTTGGGTAGCAGCAGTTAATTGTATGTACTTCGTGTATGTATGAGCAGATATTGTCTGTTTGAAGATATGCACAATACCATCATAAGACCCTGATCATCTCTGGGCGCTCAGACCAATATTACCTAATCTACATCAAAATGTCATTAAACTCCTCGAAATTTTCCAGATCAATGAACCCCTTCATCTCATAATCCACCAAGCCTTGTACATTACCACTCTTATTGAATCATTTTCCTCTTCTCACTCTGTATTAGATTCTAATTCCTGTACTATCAAGGTATGTTGGCGCTTCCTTTGGTTCCTGTCGCCTCTGTTCTCTCAACCTCACCTGAATCAGACAAACCCTCAGAGCTCACCCCTTGGCATTTGTGGAAAGCTGCCAATGCCATGGTGATAGTGATAAACCTCTTTGCAAGTCTTATTCAAGTGGCATTTGACTATATAATCGCAGTTACTGGGGAGACAGTGATAGTTCTCGGACGTAGTTCGTCGTCCCTATGCCCCAGGTCGTGGTGACATACCTGTGTTCTACTACGAAAGAGATGGCTTCCTTTACCTCGACTGAAAAGTGTAAGGAATCAATATCGAACCGATTCACAAGTGTGGGGTGTTACTGTACCTATGGATCGTAGGTATATAGTACGTGCATTTGTCCGTCCACTCCAACTCTTTTGGGTTGTGGGTTGCTGCATACGACCAAGCCTCAGAGCACCTGTGTTTCAGTATTGTTGCTCGTCGTGCCTAACTGGAGCATTGAATTAATGCTCGGTAGGACAAGCAACTGTTGCAGTCAATGTCAATCAGTGCCAGTCAGCACGTTTCTTGAGTACATGCCCAAGTTGGTTACTACCTGTTCTCACACTTTCTGATGTCTTTTCGAGCTTTGAAAGAACCCCATGCTCGAGTGAGCATACTTACTTGCCGACTAGCATCGAGTGATGTCTTATTTAGGTGGAACCATTTGCAATTGTTGCAGCTGGGGGGTTCGTCAGACTGCATGCTCAACAAATGACTTGCCGTTGCTGTACCGATCGATCCTACAACTCGAGAATTCTCTGAGGTCTCCACATTCTCGGCAACATTTTGAAGCACAGCAAAGAGCTCAGCAGTACAAGCTTGAGGTTGGCAATTGAGGGAGCTGCTGCAACGATTTAGTGTCCATCCCCCATTTTATAGTTGGAGGTATTCGCTGGCATGCCGACGGGCATTGCACGCTTTCCCTCACTTTGACGTTTTTTGTTGTCATATGGCTGTTTGAATTCCAACAAGCATCATTGCTTGCTTGCTTTCTCGACAAAACTGGAAAGCTTTGCCCCCCTTTCCCCCCCACTACAGTACCGACCTTGCAGAACCCGAGTTTCTCCTATTCAGACACCCCCCTCCGCCATTGCGTCAGGTACCTCTCTTTTCAACTCAGTTCCACTGTTTTCGAGGTAGCGCACTGTGGGCACACCCCTACCGGCCCCCCTCCCCTTCCGATGCCCCTCAACCACACCTGCGTTCCTGCTACAACCACAGGCCCAAACAGAGCTCCCGCTCAATGATATCATTGGCTGAAAAAGCTAGATAACTGACCCCTCCTTTCACAATAGATGAGCAGATCCCTCTTCTTCAAAGTTCTGCCCCGCGGTGGCCTTTCTTCCCCCCTCTCTTCTACAACTTCATCATCAACAACAACAGCCTTCCGCATCTACGCCAACACCACCAAGACCCAATTCTCTCCCCGTTATTTCTCTGCATCCACCGCAACCATGAGCAACAACGGCACCACCAAGGTCTACTTCGACCTCACCTGGCAGGGTCCCGTCATGGAGAACGGTCGCGCCACGGCTAACGTTAAGGGTAAGTCTGCAGCTTCCATCTTATGTCAATGTACCATGGCACATGGACTAACCACACCTTTTTGCATGCAGACCAGTCTGGCCGCCTTGAGTTCCTCCTCTATGACAAGGTTGTCCCCAAGACTGCCGAGAACTTCCGTGCTCTCTGCAGCGGCGAGAAGGGCTTCGGCTACAAGGGCTCTTCTTTCCACCGTATCATTCCCGAGTTCATGCTTCAGGGTGGTGATTTCACCCGTGGTAATGTAAGGCTTCTCTCCCATTGATCAATATTCTACCCTCTGTACTGACTACGTTGACCACAGGGCACTGGTGGCAAGTCCATCTATGGTGAGAAGTTCGCCGATGAGAACTTCAACCTCAAGCACACAACTCCCGGTCTCCTCTCCATGGCTAACGCTGGCCCCAACACGTAAGCAACACACATCTGCCCATACCTTACGCTGCTGGATGCATTTTAACCTGCCCCCAATAGCAACGGCTCCCAGTTCTTCATCACTACTGTCAAGACCCCTTGGCTTGATGGCCGCCACGTCGTCTTCGGCGAGGTCATCGGTGATGGCATGGACATTGTCAAGGCCCTTGAGGCTACCGGCTCCCAGAGCGGTGCTGTCAAGTACAGCAAGCGACCCACCATTGTCGATGCTGGTGTCCTATGAAGGGACTCTTGCCAGGAATAATTTCCCTCCCATATCTGTAACAACTCGAGTTAGCGCGATTTGCTGCAATGCTTCGCCTCTGCATCACAAAATGGCCTAGGGCCACAAAACGTATTAGGGGAAATGTCTTCGGCGGATAGATCGCTAGAATGCCAATAGCAACTATCTGTCACCGGTATCCTACAAATTGCAATACGTGAATGTGCCATCATCGACGACATGTTTTAAGTTTGTAACTTTGCAGCTGTAATGAAGTGTAACTTATATCTATAGTCCATTAAAGGGTCCTACTCTGCACTTGTACATCTAGACTTGATGAAGCAGACAGAATGCCGTACCATCCGGAACGCCAAACTCAAACCATTTGACCATGCTACGCCGAGGCAATGCAAAAAGGACACGCGAGTTCCACACCCGAAGA
Source organism: Xylariaceae sp. FL0255 (assembly GCA_022578795.1). NCBI lineage: Eukaryota > Fungi > Ascomycota > Sordariomycetes > Xylariales > Xylariaceae > Xylariaceae sp. FL0255. The sequence continues at coordinate 18,712 of MU388853.1, read as the reverse complement.
AGAAAAGATGCAACCGTCTTCGTTTGCATTGTAAGCACACATTGCCACACGGCCTCAGATGAGCCACTGATCAAAATACTCGCATCCTCCAGCCCAGACCGGCCCGCCTTCCTCACAAAGATCAAACACCGGGCACCTCCCACAGGGCGCAGTCGTCAGCCCATTGCCACGGGGCTCCCAGAAATCGTCACTACCAGGTTTGGAAAGCAGCGAGGGGTTTTGTTTCGTGATGCGTGTTGCACGGTAGCCCACGCGGCCGCCCATCCGGATCTCTTCCACACGGTTATCCCAGACCAAAACGTCGATGAGCTCTTGTACATGCTCCTGCTTGAGGGGCTGGCCCTTGGCTACTTCAGCAGCCTGGAGACCCTCTGTTATCTCCTCGGTAGTGGGATAGTCCATGTAACCTGCCGGGAGTGGCAAGCGGACCTGGGTCTTTCTCGTCTTGGCGGGTGGTAAGTGAGGGGTGGAAGCATCATCTCCCTTGGAGATGGCATCGGCAGTGCGCTTCCGGCTCTTGAGGGCGGCTTCGGACGCGGCACCATTGATGATGCCCTTCTTGGGAAGCACGGGACTAACGCTGCGAGCAGATCGATCGCCGCCCCCTTTGCTAAGGTAGCTGCCGCGGTTCTTGATGAAGCTCATGACGACGCCCTGCAGGGCCTCGATGAAGGCATCATCGAGGATCTGGTCCGTGTGCCAGGGGCCGCCTGTTGCGCGAGACGAGGGCTTGATGTTGGCTTTGATCCACATCTTCTTGGAGATGTTCTCGACGGTGGTGAATTGCACGACGAGGCGCTTCGTCTCGAGCTCTTTGAGGGCTTTGCGCAGAGCATTGTCTTGCAGGTTCAGACGGCGCTTGATGTCCTGCTGCCAGGCACCTTCAGAGCCAGCATTGTCGATGATCTCGTACACTAGATTTTGATCGTTGGTTGTGAGCTGTTTGTATCTGTGGTTTTTGGTTAGTATCTGATCCGCTGGCCGTTTAATTGTAAATGAACATGACGACTCACTTGGCTGCGTCGGTCTCGGAGCGTATCCTCCATGCTAGACCACTATGCAGATGGACGGGGACGAAGAGACGCTCGGCCGTCAGGGCCTGAATAAGCTGCATGAGCTTCTTGATGTCCTTGGGTGGAACAACATCGAGAGAGGTAAGGTCCTCTTGTGTGAATGGACGGTCTGGTTCGCCAGCACAAGCCTCCTCGCAGGCCGTGTAGAGCTGTGTTTTCAACACAGATGTTTGTTCGTCCATCTTGAAGATTCTGTTGTGTCGTCACGTTGTTATGAGTCACGTGTAATTGAGAGCTGGAGGTTGAAGGGAAGTAGACTTCCAACTTGGGACCTAGCGAGAAGCGCGGGTCCTGTCATTACCGTTCAACGGGAGGCTGCCTAAATGGTCCTTCGTAAAGTTTGTGAGTGCTAGGATTTGTGCAGATTTTGGACTGAGAAGCGACAGATACAAAGGCTCTTGAGTTGCTTTGCGTATCAATTTGGCAGTCAATGGCAAATCAATTGCCCCGCCATACGACAAAAATGTCCCGACCAAATGCGCCTTATCGCAGTATCTTGAAGCTCTTATCGGGAATTTAGCGCCAGAGCATGTACACCTCAGTACACTGAAAGCTGAGCCCCAGTATCTATACTGTTAGTGCCGCCAGGGTTGGAAACCTGACCAATAGGAGATGCAGGCCATCGATAGCAGAGCCTTCTTTATGGGGCCCATGCTACATAGGCACCTAACCCCACCACTAGCGAACCGCCTGGGCAACCGTAGAAAGCTCTCGAAATATTGCCTTGAGCTGCAAACAGAATATTGCATTCCCCCTCGTATTGATCCCTTTCCTACTTCACTCTTGTACTCCCAGCTAAACAGCGACCACCGTGCTGCTTTCTTCAGAGACTACTTTCTTCTCTCTTCTGAAAAAGAACATCACAATTCACACAGCTTCCCATCAGTACTTTTTTGAAGTAAACAACCATGGCGTCTGCAGACGAGCTCAAGACCTTGGGCAACAATGCCATGGGCGCCAAAAACTTCGACGAGGCTATGTATGTCATACACGAACTCCCCCCCTCCCCCCAACCTTCTCTGTAGAATGCAACCTCCAAGCTAACGCCACTTCTCTTCTTTCTTGTTTAGAGATGCCTTTACCAAAGCCATAGAACTTACCCCGACGAATCACCTCCTCTACAGTAACCGCTCCGCCGCTTATGCTTCCAAGAAGGACTGGGCCAATGCACTGAAGGATGCCGAGAAGACCATAGAGATCAAGCCAGACTGGCCGCGAGGTTGGGGACGCAAGGGCGCTGCCCTCCACGGTACTGGTGACCTCCTTGCTGCCACCGATGCCTACGAGGAAGGCCTCAAGCACGATCCCGACAATGCTAGTCTGAAGAAGTCTCTAGCATCCGTTCAGCGCGCTATGGATCAAGAAGCTGGTATGTCAATGTGCCTTTCGCTGCATGGTATGCTCTGTGTTAATAGTTCGATCAGGTGGTATAGGTGGCAACCCAATAGGAGGTCTCAGCAAGATGTTCAGCGATCCCAACCTTCTTACAAAGCTCATGACCAATCCCAAGACGAGCGGCTACTTCTCCGATCCCTCTTTCATCGCCAAGGTCCAGCAGCTTCAGAAAAATCCCACCAACACCCAGGATCTCTTCAGTGATCCCCGCATGATTCAGGTCCTTGGCGTTGCCATGGGTGTTGATATGGATATGAAGATGCCCGATGAAATGCCCGGCGCTGGAGCCTCGTCATCGCGCGTTCAGGAGGAGGAAGTCAAGATGCCCAGTGCTAAGAAACCAGAGCCCGAGCCAGAGCCCGAGTTGGATGAGGAGGCCCTCGAGAAGAAGAAGGCAAAGGAAGCAGCCGACAAGGAGAAAGCGCTGGGAACGGAGAACTACAAGAAGCGACAGTTCGATGAGGCCATTGAGCATTACAACAAGGCCTGGGAGCTCCACAAGGACATCACCTATCTCAACAACCTTGGCGCAGCCCAGTTCGAGAAAGGAGACTACCAGGCATGTATCGACTCATGCACCAAAGCTGTCGAGGAAGGCCGTATGATCTACGCCGACTTCAAGATGATTGCTAAGTCATATGCTCGTATCGGATCTGCCTACGAAAAATTGGGTGATCTGGCATCTGCTGTTGAGAACTACAAGAAGTCTCTTACGGAACATCGAACTCCCGATACCGTCAATAAGCTCCGTGCTGTTGAGCGCAAAAATATTGAGCAAGCTAAGGCAGCCTACATAGATCCGGCCAAGGCTGATGAGGCTCGTGAGGAGGGCAACAAGAAATTCAAGGCGCAGGACTTCCCGGGCGCTGTGGAAGCGTACTCCGAAATGATCAAACGCGCCCCTTCGGATCCTCGAGGTTACAGCAACCGTGCCGCCGCATTTGTGAAGCTGTTTGAATTCCCGAGTGCGCTCGACGATTGTGACCTAGCGATCAAGCAAGACCCCAAGTTTATCCGTGCCTACATCCGGAAGACGCAGGTTTATAACGGCATGCGACAGTACTCCAAGGCCATCGATGCATGCACCGAGGCGACCCAAGTAGACAACGAACACCACAACGGTGCTCATGCACGCGAAATCTTCATGGAGAAACAGAAAGCCCAGCAAGCGATGTTTGCTGTGCGTGACAACGAGACCGAGGAGCAGGCTCGTGAACGTATCCAGAAGGATCCAGAGGTGAGTTTTCTAGCATGTTCACAATGATGGACATGGTTACTAATCGAAGCGCTAGATTATGTCGATCATGAATGACCCCGTCATGCAGTCTATCCTTCAACAAGCCCAGAGCAACCCAGCTGCGCTCCAAGAGCACATGAAAAACCCGGCTGTGGCCAGCGCCATCGAGAAGTTGATAGGCGCAGGTGTTATCCGAACAAGATAAGATTGAGAGAAGAGAAATACTTAGGGCGTTTACTGGAAACTGGTGTGCTTTCTGCTTGGCGATTGAATTCTCAAGGCATGAAGGAAATGGATTTCTCATGAATGGAAGTTCTTACTGATTTGAGTCATTGTTTTGTCTTCTCGCGGCAAGGCAAGGACTGCAAGGTGTATCATCAGGCACGGTTTAAATGTCCTTTATCGAGGACATGTAATGACATTGTGTACTTGAATGGCATGTTCACTTGAGACAGTAATGGTGTGGTGTCGTTTAATTGAGCCAATGCGTGCTTGCTATTTAGCCCGTCCCTGCAAGTTGAACTCCTACCTGCTGCCATGTTCGATGTTGGTGATGACTAAGACCCGCGCGGGCAAATGTAACTGAGCTCGCGCGCGCGCATGCAACGACCATCACAAGTACGTTGCAAGAGACTGTGGAGGATTATGAATTCAATGCTACGCGAATGTCTCTCATGCATCCACTGACCTATAAAAGGGCGGACCAATACGCACCTCCCGCGCATCCGTATCTTCCTCCATATTCCATACCTTCTTCCCTGGCACATTCGCAGTAACTGCAATTTTGTTCCTGCAACCCACAAGAACAATAAGGTAAGGCACAATCAAGCTACGAGATCAATCATGAACTCTAAATCAGACCCGCTTGCTCCTCGCTTGTTCTTAAACCATCAACGAAGGGTGTCCTAGGACACTGAGACAAGTCGCTAAATCCCACATTGACGGCTCAACATGCGTGCATGTAGAGCTGGCATCCCAGACTTTCTGCATCACTGCGTGGGCCTCTTGGATGGTCCCGATGGTCGACATGGCGCCCATGCGGGCAACGAGATCGGCCATGAAAGCTGCTCGAGTATCTCCCTCTGATTCTGTTGACCCTTCTCTCGCCTCTGCTCCAGCTGATTTCTCTCCGCCACATCCGTGAGGTGCTTCTATTAGACATCCCGTGACGACAAAAGGCCAAACCAGCGTCCGCAACGTCAAAGGGGAGGGTAGACGCTGGAAGAGATCGATCGATGCGTCGACGCTCGCACGGATCTCGGGCAACCCAGGCGAAAGACCGGAGAGCACGACGTTGAGATATGTCAACGACGCTTGCGCCCATATTCGTGTGTGTAGCGCCACGGCAGGCACGGTGGTACTATAACAGTGGGAGTCAGTAATTACTCTTTTCAGTAAGCCTGAGACTCCTGAGGCATGTTTTGGGAGCTTGCAGGTGACCAGAAAGAGAAGAAAATGACTCCAGGAGTTACTCACATTCCCATGGCCGGGGCTAGACGGTCACTGGTTAGACCTGAATATGGCATGAATGCGGAATGCGCGGAGGGGTCAAAGAGGTTGAAAATATCGTGTTGCGATATGTCCTCAAATGGATATGAAGTTGATGGCGACGCAGAAATATTAGAGGATCCGGAGCGCATGGGCAACTGTGCCTCGTCAGCAGCCATGTTGGCTCGAATACGCTCTTCGATAGCGGAAGCATCACGCGCGAGGTCCCGGATGGAAAGCCGGCCGGCTGTTGTTTGCTCGCGCTTGTGCACCGCGAGGCACGCGATGTCGGAGATAGCGAGCATCGCCCAGTTATGGCAGCCGACATATTCACCGAGCTTCACAATCGGATTCTCGCCCTCGAGTAACTCGGCATGGTACTTCCGGAGGCGTGGGACCTCGGCTCGTGCCGTGGCCGCCATGATGTCGATCCATAACAAGTATGCAGTATAGAACCGAAAAGCCGCCTGCTCAGCTGTAAGGATATCACGGCCCATAGAACGAATCTTAGGTTTGGGTGGTGTCCCGTACCCGAGACGGTCCATAATGGAGGTCCAAGGCTTGAGAGGGTCTGAGGCATGTGTCGTTAACAGCTGGTCGAAGAGAGCAACGGCGGCGTCATGGTGCGCTTGCCACTGTGCCATCTTCCCCATCGCGACATCGTATTCAAGTAGCAGGACGATACTCTGGAGACACGCGACGCTTTCCCGGAACGCACCCGCCACACCCCGCTCGTTAAGCAGTTGAATGTCCTGTCGCATAGCATTGATGGCAATCTCTTGCTGGATCTGCAGCTCTCGCCAGTTGGCGTTCTTACACTCGCCGTGTGTGCCGTCGAGATTATCAAGGGCGACGGCATAGAACCAAGTGGCCAGTGACAGTGCGGTGTGGAATAATGTCCGATTGCGCATAAGCAAGACCAGCATCCATCCTCGACTCGACTCGCTAATGTGAGGTCGGTAAAAGGGAAAGAGGAAGGGCACGACATAGTCCAGATAAACCATGGTGTATGTCACTTCGACTTCGGCCCTGTCCTCTGGAAATGGACTGGCGGCGATAAAGAGCTCGGACAAATCGGGCGGCGAAACTGACGTCGTCGATGTCATGTCGGTGCTGGTTGATACTTTCGAGAATGTAGTGGCGTACCGAGATTGTTTGTCGCTGTTACTGTCCTCGCCGCTGTGCTCGTCGCCATTCAACATGATCGAATCCTGTTGTGGATCTGTTGCACCAGCACCGGCTCCAGCTTCGACGTTAGCACCAGCATCAGGAGATTCCAGAGCAAATCCCTGCATCCATTTCTTCTCCCTGCGCTTGAAAGCTTTCTCTTTGACCATGCGCTTTAGCTCGTCAACCATATGCTTCTCCTGCATGCCGCCATCCATCCAGGCAGGCTTCTCGCCCTGATAGCATGTAATCTCTAGCGCCTCACATACCCCGCAGATGCCCTTCTTTTCGTCACATTTCTTCCGCCTCAATCTGCATGTCCAGCAGCCTGTAAATGTTGTGAATTAATCTGGTAAGATAATCTGAAGGGCAAGTAAAGCGGAGCATCATACCTGCGGAGCTGCGGATCTTGAGCGAGTTAATCATCTTAATTGAATTGCAAAACCCAAATGCTCTTTTCTAGCTGGGTTATCTTCGCGGAAATGGAAGAGGCTTCTTCTTTGCAATTCAAACCTACTGACTCATTCAATCCTAGGGTCAAACAGAGATCTCTGCTCGAGATTATGGAGTTAGGACCTGTTCAATGGTGATTACCACTGCTGATTAATGCACCTTTGAAGAGCCTAGCCACTCGATTGGTCTCTCGCATTCGGCTAATCCAGAATGAAGAGTTAACTTTGGTCAGGATATTTTCGAGGGGAATTCATGATAAGCCAGGATAAGGTCAGACGACATGGGTTCAGCAGCAGTTGGCAAAGGATGATGATGCCAAGAGTGGTTGGAAATGAGTCCTGCCTACTAGGAGTTACAGATATTCACAGACGAAGATTAGTAATCCTAGTTGTCCCTTAGGAGTACAGGGTACCTATTACCTAGCAATAGTACCCACCCACTAATCACCGCGATGACAGGGAAGTTCCTGTGTTCTCTCACCCGAAATTCACTGAAGCAACGCATGCAGTCAATTCTGGAACAACATACTTTTTCATCTGTTGAAAAACACACACAACTGGTCGTAATGAGAGCTCATATTCTAGACGATAGGAGGTAGTAATTACAGGATTCGAGAATCTGTCCGTCGACTGAAGACCTTTTGTGTACGCCTGTTCCCGTTTTCCAACTCGAGTTGATGAGCCATCTACCCGAAATGGACCTTTGTCATGTCTTCCGTGGAAATCCCTGAGGGAAGAGAAGAGATAAGAGAATGCTCGATTCGTTTGTCTTTCATCCATGTTCTTAAAAATTCACCAGAACCCTTAAATCATATTAGTCAACCACAGCACACCGTGGCCTCTTGCGTCGGGGCTATTCCACCCTCAGCTCTATCTCACGTCACCTTCAGGGTCAGCACTGTGCTATGACTTTGCATCAATGGAAGGCCACTACTCTGTACTTACCGGATACCAATTCGTTCCCATTGGAAGATGAAGGCCCCGATATAGGCGCCGATAAAGATGCTGATAATGATGTACCCATTGTAATACATCGCCAACAGCATGATCCAGTACGCAGTGGCAAATTGAAGGGTATGCAGGAGGGCACGCACGGCCTGCTCGGCGACGGTAGGTCGAAACGATGACTGCACTACGAGCTTCTCCTCCTTATTAATGAGAGAGCCCGCAGCGGAGGTTGTGGCCGACACTTTCGGATCGGTAATGGCAAGGGTTGTTGTTTGAATGGCGAGATTGGTCACTTGCGAGTGTCGCTGGACGAGATATTGGTCGTACATCTTGCTCACGCGGCGGAGGCCTTCGAGAAGGATCACGATGAGGATGACGCCAATGCAGAGAGCAGCGAAGGCGCCTTGGGATTTGATCATCCACGACTCAGAAAGGAAACAAGCATCTACTGTGTTCCAGTTCCAGAGCATCTGGTTTAATCACACACACGCATTGTTAGCAGAGAAAGGGACTACCCGAGATAATAGGAGGACTTACCGATATCTTGCACGAGCCCATATTCATATCCATACCCATCGGATCGCCGTTGCTGTTGCCCATTCCGTCCATGTTGGGCATTGACATAGGTGACGCCGTGGACGTCGCGGTCACTCCAGGTGGTGTGAAAGCGAAGGTAGATTGAGATAGGGAAGCGGATGTAATAGGTATTGAGGTAGACATGTTTTTTTTGGATGCAACCCCTTGGACCTGGTACCTGATTCGATTAGATTAAGCCAATCTCCAACAAGGTAGGTCCCGTTATTAAGGCAATCTCTGGTCTAAAGTTTGCTCTTTCCCGAAGTACAAAATAGTAGTTTAACAGACTTTCATCTGGGTTCTCTTTGTGTCACGCCACTCTGGCAGTTCATTCACCGGACATATCTAGCGTCACGATTTGCCCAAGGTCAAAGAAAGGCTACGATCGAGTGATATCCTCGTACTTTCCTTTGTACTATACGCTTGATTGATTTCTATTTATGTCTCAACCCTTTCATCATCTTAAATTTGTCAAAAATGCCCTTCCAGTCAGACGTAACAATGGCAGAACGATTCGTCTAGACTAAGTGTCTGTCTTGGGTTAGGTAGTTCTGGAACCTCGGCATTTGCAGAAACTATAACTATTCAGAATGGCGATATAGACGTATCAAGGTAGGGAAAGCCGCGTGATCGATATACCTACAGCACTTCGTCTAAGTACTAAGCATTTAGCCCTTTGCGTTCTATCTAGCTCTATGAGGTAATCTCGTGAGACCATTTAATCTAACCCAATAACGACTGTGCTACACCCGGAACTGTTCGCAGAAAGGAAGATCGATGTAGCCCTCTGGTAGCTTTGGTGTATAGAATGTTGATCGATCGTACTTGGTGAAATTGATACCTTCTTTCAGGCGGAACACGAGGTCCGGATTTGAGATAAAATACCGTCCAAATGCGACGACGACATCATGGTCCTTGTACGTCTCATCGACAATCTTAAGCGCTGATTCACTGTTGAAACCCCCAGCCAGAATGATAGGGCTCTGATTATCCCACAATTTGACCAGGAACCCGACGTTATGGCCCTCGCCACAGGCTGAGTCCGCATTGCCCGCGATACGTGCCTCAATGAGGTGCAGATACGCGAGCCCCAGTGGCTTCAGCTGTTTGACAATGTACTCGAATTGCGGGTACGGATCTTGCATCAACATGCCTTGAAAGTCGCTAAAGGGGCTAAGCCGTATGCCGACCTTGTCAGCGCCAATAGCGTCAACGACGGCTTTGGTTACTTCGAGCGCAAATCTGGCTCGATTCTCGATGCTACCGCCCCATGCGTCTGTCCGTTTATTACAGTTATCTTGCAGAAATTGGTCGATCAAATATCCGTTGGCCCCGTGCAACTCGACTCCGTCGAAACCGGCGGCGATGACATTTTTAGCTGCCGTGGCGTAATCGCGAATCGTCGTCCAGATTTCCTCCTCCGTCATCTCTTCCGGGACTCCTCGCGTGTCGTCAATAGGGACGGCACTAGACGAGAGGAATTTATTGCCCGCCTCCTTGTAGATGTTGGGCAATCCTGCTCGGCCGAGATGCCAAATTTGGCAAAATATGAAAGAGTCTTTCTCGTGGACTGCATCGGTGATCTCTTTCCATCTAGATGTTTGAGCATCATTAAATATGCCTGGAATGTTGTGCCGGCAGATAGACGCTTTGGAAATCAACGTCGCTTCGCTGATGAGGAGAGTACCGGGGACAGCGGCTCTTTACTGATAGTATTCTACTTCCGTCAGCACCAGAATTATAGTAGGATAACATCCTTGGGGTGTAGAGTAACACCTTTTGCCATTGGAAGCGGGACCCATTCATCATCGGCGCGATACCGTGTTAAAGGGGCCATCGCTATTCGATTCTCGAGTTTGACTGAGCCCAAGCTCAGGGGTTCGAATAACTTCGACATGCTGCGCTTCGGATGGGTATTCAATGAGTCCCTGACCGAAGGCAAAAGAGCCGAGCATGCGGGAACCGTTAGGACCTCAGTGAACGAAAGGATCCCCGGAGGAGAGGAAAGGGCTCAAGCCCGAGACTCCTCTTTGAACTCCACCCCGCCGCATCATCGACTCGTAGGCATTAAGTCCCTAGCCTCACGTCCACTCAATCATATCGGCGAAACCCGTGTTCTTCTACTTAACAATACAGGCCATGTTATGAAAGGGTGGAGGTGTGGACAAGGGGCATTGAAAGATTTGCCATGGGCATCTCAACTAACATAGTTACACATCTACAATGACAGATGGGGAAATGGGCGAAAAGATCGAATGGATGAGTGATACGTATGCTGATGATGATCCCCGCATCCATGTAAGGACAGCCAACCCACTGGGTAATATAACACGGCACCTCAGGAACGAGAGCATCGAAATATAGGTAGCTATGTACATATAAAGGCTGCAAGAGGTAAAGGAGAAAAGACAGGAACTCAGACTAACCTTCAACGCAAAGGTGGAGTGACAGCAGACCTTGTAGGTAGGTACTAATTCCCGGCATTTTGTATAAGCGATAGGTAAACACTAAAATTGAAGAGGTGCCACTCCACTGAGGCCCCGTTGCAACCCCGGCTTTCTGGGCTTTCTCAACATCCAGCTCATCATCCTTTGCTTCTTTACTTCTTTCTCTTCTTCCTTTTCTAAGATCCACCGGATCTATTGTCCGTGAATATTTTTTCCTTATTTTTTCCTCTTCAAAATTTCTAGCACTCGTCACAACCAAGCTTTGTAATCGCGAGGAAAGAGCATACAATTTGTCGTCTCTCCGGTTCCGTTCGACGAGCCCGGTTCGAGCCGATGAACTTCGGGACGTCGCGTGACGACACAGAGAGGACACCATGGCCGACACTCCAAGGTCGCCCGGCTCTAGTGGCCGCCGAACCGTACGAGGCCAGAAGATAATAGAGACAAGCTCGTCCTCAGATCGCCCGCCGACCGCCCGTAGTCACACTCCCGGTCATCTAGCCTCCAAGAGCCACAGCAGTTCAACATCTGCTAACAGCAAGCGCAAGAACTCCGAGCCTTCTATACGTCAACGCTCGCAATCTGCTGTTTCTAAAGCTACTATCGCCTCGCCTCCACCTCCGCAGAGCGCCGCAACCCCCGTCCCCACGACTTACACCATCCGCCGTAATAACACCGAACCTCCCCCTGTACCCAGCGACTCCAAGCCATCGAGCGAGACAGCACGAGGCGAGGCCGTAGCCTCATCATCGTCGTCGTCGCGGCGGCCCGCCCCCATGCGTTCCACATCCGCCATAAAACCAGCATCACTAGCCATACCGAACGCCGGCCAGACCCGGAAGAATCCCTCGGCTTCGACCCCATCAACATCAAGGACTGGATTGCGGGGTGTCTATACCGCGTTCCCACCACTACAGGACCCAGCGACAGCAGCCGATGTCCCCGCAGCGCCGTCATCGGGAATGTACTGGTCGCGAGCGCCTGTCTCTGGCCAACCACACAAGCCTGTGCGTGCACATACCACGACCCTCGTCAACGGCAGCGTCTACGTCTTTGGCGGATGCGACAGCCGAGCCTGCTTCAACGACCTGCATGTATTGGACGCTGACGCCTTCCACTGGAGCACGCCGCACGTCACGGGCGACATTCCCGTCCCCTTACGCGCCATGACGTGCACTGCCGTAGGCAAGAAACTAGTCGTGTTCGGCGGCGGCGACGGTCCGGCTTATTACAACGACGTCTACGTCCTCGATACCGTTAACTTCCGGTGGCACCGTCCCCGGATCGTGGGGGACGCCGTGCCGAGTGCTCGGCGGGCTCATACGGCTTGTTTGCACCGAAACGGAATCTACGTCTTTGGAGGAGGTGATGGTGTTCGCGCGTTAAATGATATCTGGCGACTGGATGTTTCTGATACAAACAAGATGAGCTGGCGCTTGATTTCGGGGTCAGATGGCGATTCCCGCGCTAGCAATAGCAATACCCCGGACGATAGTAGTGATGGGGGAGGAGGCGGTGGGCGTCAACGTGGCAATGCAGGCGCTGGCGTGGCGGGCGTGAGTAAGCCGCTTGCGAGAGGGTACCACACTGCAAATATGGTCGGGAGTAAATTGATCATATATGGCGGGTCAGACGGCGGGGAGTGCTTTGACGACGTGTGGGTATACGACGTGGATGCACAAATATGGAAGAACGTAATGATACCGGTGCCTTTCCAGCGGCTTTCACATACTTCGACGCTCGTGGGGTCCTATCTGTTCATCATCGGTGGACACGATGGCCAAGAATACACGAACGACGTCCTCCTGCTGAACCTCGTTACGATGTCCTGGGACCGTAGAGGCGTATATGGCCTTCCGCCAGCGGTGAGGGGCTACCATGGTTCTGTGCTCCATGATTCCCGCTTGCTGGTTATCGGCGGATCCGACGGGACCGAGGTCTTCGGTGATGTCTGGATCCTGGAGCTCGCTGTGCATGCGTATTACTCCCAGATTAGCCATTTCACCATCGAAGTGTGAAAAGTTAGCATATTCCTGGAGCGAAAAAGGAGGGCAGTCTCGTTTTGGTTTTGGACAGCCTGGGGCATCCGTGTATAAATACTGAATCGAAAATGGAAGAACCAGAGAGGGTAAAAGCAATTTGGGATAACGAGATCACGAAGCCACAATTGTCTCATCATCTTTCTACCATCGATCTCTTTCTATGTTTGGGAGGAAGCACTGCCATTACTTTAAACAGATGAAATGCGTCGTGTTAAGCTGCAATCCTCGGTTTCTGGGAATTTTCGCGAGAAGCTACAATGATATCATTTTTATTGAATTGAGTTGGGGGGCTATTGGAACAACTGCTTGTGAACATATCGATCGGACCATGTGCAAATCGTCATTGATAAATAAGATAGATCACAACAGTTACATAAGAAACTTGGTTTGAACACGTTGACTTTCATTTATTTATTAATTGAGGGCTTCCTAGCAAGACAGGCAGTATTTCTAGGTAGTTCTAGGGCTCCTCCGTTTTCTGTGAGCAGGCTTTACCCGTGACCAGTCCACCACATCTTCTAGGGCCCAAAGGTTTATGCGCTGGTATTTTGTACAAGTCGGAAAGAAAATGAAATACCTAGTGCCCCTTTTTTAAACACGAACCGCAGCCCAAACCCAGACGCCGGTCCCATGGTCGATCTATCTAGAAGGCAAGAAAGAAGGAAAGGCCGTGAAGACATCGAAATCCATGTTGAAGTCTATCATCCTCGCATCTTGGATTCATGATGACTTGTCTTTCTCTGACTTTTCTTCTGACTTCTCAGCAGTTGCTTTTTTCGACTTCTCGCCAGCAGCAGCAGGCGACTTTCGAGCGGCTATGCGGCGTTCCTCAGCCTCAACCATATCCCTCCAGAGGTCCTGGCCCTCATACTCCTCCTTATGGATGCGCTTCTCGATGAGGTGCTTGTGCTCGGGGTCATTCGGGTCGAGAACCTTGATCGTCTCCCAGCGGCCCTTGCCCTGCTTGGCGTCTGCCGTCTCGAACGCGGCAGAGGCGACGAGCACGGCGAGCGTCAGGCCCTGAGCGTAGACACGAGCCTGGACAAGCTTCTGCGACGTCGTGAGGTACTTGTTGCGCCCGACCATGCCCAGCGCAATGCCCATGGCGGCGACCCAGCTGCCGAAGACGATCGAGTATCTGTTCTGGGCGCCGAACTGTCGAAAGCGCTCCCAGCTGGATTCCTGGTTGCGGTAGACCTCGGCGTCGCGCGAGGCCTGGTCCTTGTAGAAGTTCATGGGGTTGTTGGCGAGGTGATAGGCGTTGGAGTACCGCTCGGCGTTCACAATGGCGCCGAACGTGCCCGTCGACGTCACGAGGAAGGCGCGGAACGGCAGCGTTAGCGACTGAAAGGCATGGTACCGCCGTGACGCGACTGCGACGCCGAGGAGACCTAGGCCGAGGCCGGCTGTTCCTCCGATGAAGCCGCCTTTGAGCACCTGGTTGTAGTGCGCTCGCTCCTCTTCTGGACTTATTACTTTCATGATGTTCGTGGTCTGGTGTGGTGTCTGGGATGAATTGGTGGGATTCAATAGTGGTAGAAGAAATCAATAGGTCGTTCGGATTTCAAGCTGTTGCGATCGGGTGCTGCTATAATTAAAGTCTCGAGCTTAAATTGACCTGGATGGCTAAGGTCAAGAGTCGTGACGTGGATTTGAGGTAATAGTGTGGAGATTGTTATCCAATTGGTGTTGTTGCTGCAGGTGGTGCTTGTAAATACCTATGTTTCTGGCGAGGGATAAAAGCAATGCAGACGACACGGCCACACAATCTTTATATTCAAACCCGGTGGTTCGATTTTGTGTAGGTAAAGATGTTCTCGGTGTTGTGGGAAGAACACGAAGTATGCAGAGTGATGAATCAGCGCATGCGATTCGGGGTTGAGATCAGGTGATGTAATACCTCAAGGTATTGGCTTTAATGTGCTTTCAATTGGCAAGTTTTCAAATCCCGATCTACAGCCGAGGAGAACCTGAGTTTGTCTTGCTTAAATGCATGGGCTCTGATATTCGGCCATAGCTCGGAGATCCTGCTGTATGTTGTTCATCTATGCAATAAAGGCTTCCTAAAGTCTCCGATAACTTCCAAAAGCCCCATTCCGGGTCTCGCCGTATCCTCCAGTCCTCGGTGAATGGTTATTAGTCCGAACCTGACCTCCGAATAGGAGCCATTGGGTTACTTTAGGTAAGCTGGCAGAAACTTTAAGATTTGTCTACTCAAGTATACAAGTCATTACCTATAAGACGAAGACAGGTCCGATCAACCTGCCGCAACCACATCTCAGGAAATTAACGGTATGTCTTCTGTGTTCCCTATCAGCTGCCCCATGCCGGCACGGCGCAACTGACACCTGTAAAAGTCAGCCACACACGTGCAAATTTCAACTCGATGAGGCTTCGTCTTGATATTGGCACCATCCCCGCGTAACTTGCAGAGATGATCTCTCTCTGCATGTGTCAAGAGCCACGTGATAGAGATATTGGAGAATCAGGTGCTCCCATAGTCCCCACGTTCGTGCACCGGGCTCGAATGCTTATAAGTTATAACATCCCTGAGAATATGCGTCCCACAGCCAGCCAGGGTTCGCATTCTAGAAGACATCCAGATCGAGCTAAGTGTTTCATACGGAGTCCGTACCCTCCTTGTCACTGGACATACAGGCGATTTGCTCGGAAGTGCTTCGATATCCCGTGCCGAGCCTGACAAAACCGGTCCATACCTCCTACTCCGAGTCTCGACAGAGCTCGCTCCCATCACCCCTGGCTGATCATTCAATTGGGGGCGCTGCATCCCCTTAGCATAACCACTCGCGTCTATATCAAAATACTAATGAGCAGATAAGCGAGCACCATAAAGCGACTCGGATAATGGTATCGAGCTTCTAAGCGAACTTGTCAAGTCCCCTAGTCGCGTCAGGAGCGCATTGTCTCCGGGTACTGTTCGGGTATCATCAGTGATCAGAACTTTGTTTAGGCATTATATAGCATGCAAAGGGTATTACCAGAGTTGGAAGAGACCATGATTGTCGGCAGATAGAGAGAGGCAGTTGGAGATCTTGTTTTTATTTTGGGGTCATTTAGGCACCAAGATCGACACCATCTCGCAAGACACTCCCCGTCTAGCCATGAATTGTAGTTTACTAGTAACACACGAACAGAGGGTACCCTTAAAAGACCTTGGTAGGTATGAAACCCCGTCTCTTCTACACTGTGACGGCAATCGGAGATCTTATGTTGTCCCTCCAGCGACATTGACTCGGTAGAGCCCCTAGTCTAGTCCAGAGACATTGACACACAGAGGTTGCCCTAAAACATGTACATTTGTGTATTTATAGTACTGACCGTATGGAGGCTCGGTCTAATGGGCACTACCTAGTTGACAACATCCAACAGAGATTGTAGAGGATTCGCCTTAGTCGCTTGTGAGTTCAGGTTCGTGAGCACTTACTCTGTCTCTGTCTTGTTGATCCTATTATCTCCCAAATCGTCGTTTGCCATTCAGCCGTTGCGAGCTAGGATGTGGTGAGTTGCAAGCTTACCTCTTTGGGCTCAAAAGGTCACATTGGTCTATTTACTGCGTAGCAGAATGAAGTTAGCAAGGAAAGCTAACAGCAGCCTATCCGGTGTACAACTTTACAGCACTATCGATGTCAATTGCCCCATTCACTCCTTACAAAGAGGATACAAGTTGGTATGGTGCATCACACATTCCCTAAGGTCACTGGACTTCTCTTCACTCCTACCCAGTGTTTACAAGTCTGATGGCCACAAGGGATGGACGGGGAAGGGCCTTGTTATAAGTCAACCTGCGCCATGAGTAGTATGGGATGCAATTGGAGAATGACCGTATCATAAAACTCATGGAGTTCTCCGTGATTGATGTGCTTCATACATAGGCTAGCGCAGTCCAAGGCAGTACAAGGAAATTTAGCTGCCTGTCATTAGATCCTTGGCACACGCTAGTAGGCAAGGCGTTCCTTCGCGATTCTCGAAAAAGCGTCAGTCCGCTGTCAAGCCGTGCCCACTGTTGGGGTCCAAAATGGATGATCACCAGGATGGAGTCTTGGAGGCTGGCACCTCGTAGACTTGTCCCTGTTCCGAAGGAGCGCACCCTATCATGAGGATATCACGACACGCATGATTTACTCGGTAGATTACTTTAAAGTCGCGTAAGAAGACGTCGGCGGGCTAGATCCGTTGGTCCGTGGCAGCCGGGCATACGGCATGCTCCCCAACTTTGATGATGGCATCGAATAAACCTGACGGGGCATCTCAAAAAAGGGAGCTGGAAGCTTGTGGAGTATTTCTCGCGATTCTCACTGTTCTCGCATTGGCGGTAAACAATGCCACAAGGTCGCCTTACATCGCCAGGAACTTTGAGCTTCTATCAATATATATGAAGTAGAATCGTGGTGGAAAGAAGAACGCTGAAAGAGTACAGCGAAATATGAATCCAGGGAAGCTGCTGGGGAGCCGCAGCAGCGAGAAGATCTTAACTTGGACTCATTAAGTTCCAGGCTGGAATCTTGGATGGTGCATCTTAAGACGAGGTATTTGTTAACACAAATGCCGTCACGAACATTCCCAAAGGAACTCTCTCAACCGCGATTTCAGGGATAGCTTCATATCTCATTAGTGTGTTGGTATATTATTTTGAAGGGGAGCGATGATTGGCTAGACTGGTATTTAATTATTCACTGAAGTCCATGCACTAACAACTACCACGTCAGTATCTTGTCTTGTTCCAAATAAAACGGCCGGTCCGGATGTATTGATGTTTCTAACTGCCTCGGCCTTGGAAAAGTTTGATGCATCTTCCTTGGAAGGCAGGTATTCTCCGCGTCCATGGGATGGGGAGCGCTGGTTGGTGGATGCACAGGCTCTACGGGACCGAGCGCAGGGTCGACAGCCGTTGTCTGAAAGCCAGAGATTAGGGGAAGACGACATGGGAGATGGCAGGTGATCTACATGTGATCCGTGATTGCGATTCTGGGGTACGACCCAGTCATACTGTACTGACCTGACATTTGCCTCGGAAACCGGTTCTAAATACGGAATGTCAGGAATATTCTTACCTGGAAGCCAGGCAGCAAGGATCCTGACAAGAGCTTAACAATGGTGGCTCAGGTCCATCCCTGATAATGACAGCATTTCCATTAGATGACCATGCTCTGCAGCAACCCGGGCCGCTTCTACTAATGCATTGATCGGGTATTAATAATATCAATCCTGTTGGACCTACATACATGGACGTGTTGACTCGTTTCAGAGCGTGGAGGCGTGGGGGTCGAAGACCGCTGCTGTGCAAATGTCGGTGCGGGATGATAACCACTGTCGAACGTGAGATTTTGCAACCGAGGAAACTCTCATAGAAGGTTGTCAGTCTATGTAATGATAATACGGCTTGGAGAAACAAATATCTGGCATGTTCCGAAACTGATAGGAGCCGCCGTGTGATCAACAAAAAGTCCGGGTATGGTCACATGCCACCCCCGGACTCTCTGTCTCAGACAGCATGAGAACTCGGATTGGCTAGTCCGGCACAGGCCGGGTGATGTCAGCTCCTGGGTCACGGCGGCAATTTGAGGCTACAGGCGGACGAGACCTCAGCTGGCGCAAGACTGCAGCACGGTCGGAGCGGCCAGGAACCGCTTACCTCATTAGGAAATGTGCTCAGAGGGTAGCAATCGGAGGCGATATTACAGCTTCCGAATGCCGTTGAGGCGTATCCGTATCGCGTGGCGAGGTGCCTGTCGTGCTATGGCTGGTTGACGCATCTTCTCACGTAAAAAACCTACTAGAGGGTTAAACCTGGCGGTGGTCCCTCCTTCACTCGCGGGCTCCTTTGGAGGGGACAAAAACCCTGCTCCAGACAAATACCTATGCTCCA